>OU744318.1:49399591-49999591 GCA_916610145.1 Eristalis arbustorum
CATTGCCCAGCTTCTCAACAACCACTCTTGTATTGCCGACTGCGAACGGCAAAGTTTGAGAACCTTTTTCTAGACAGGAAATACTCTTTAAGGAATGTCAGTGAGGTGGGGCCATGAAAATTATTTCTGTCGACACAAATCAGTGATCGAACCTACGACGTCGAGGTTGGGGTCGACGCACATACCCCAAACGCAACGTGCCACCAACGAGCCACCAAAACAATACTTAACATTATTACATTAGAAGACTTTGAGCTTTCTGAGTGACTCGAAGGGGGTGAACATTATTTGCCGTTCCGGTAGTCGAGCCTAGTTAATGTACGCTCACATGCATTCCTTCGATTTGACGCGCATTCCTACGCTACGCCGATCACTGAACATTTCTATCGTGTTTTAGATATGTTGCGAAGCTTTTTCAAACATGTTATTATCAACTTGCTTTTCTTCTAAGGACTTCTTTCATTCAGTACGACTATATGCTATACCAATTCCCTTCTGAGTAAATGTCCTGTCGATTACGCAATTTTCTCTTGATTTGGATATTTCGGAGCCCACGTTTTCCTAACTATCTGTGCCACCATTATATATGTATTTTGTTGTAGATCTATTTCGGATGCTCAAGTATTATCCTGCTACAGTATATCAAGGAGGAACACGATTATCTGACTGGCAAAGTGGATAGACCCATAGGAGAAAGCCTTCTTGAACGTGGTGATGTATCCCCAAGTAAGTATTCTTATTTAGTTGCAGTCTAACGCTGAGAAATGGAAATGCTGTGTGTTTTTCATGTCCCGTGTTTCTTTGCAGCGGCAGTGATTTTCAACATCTTGTTTCTGCTATGCTCCTTATGTCTAGTGGGTTCTTCAGCTCTAGTTATTTTGGGTCTCTGGAAAGTGAGTCAATACCTATCAGTACATTGAATAATATCATTTATTAAGCCTCATATTTCTAAGGTTTGCTTGATAAAAACTGCATTATAATTATGCGACTTGTGTCTCCCTCTAGGACAGACGGTACCTGCTCTTGCCTTGGACCATCTTTATGTTTGCCGATATTTTCATTGAATTTTCTCATTTAATGTATTTAGTGGGACTCAATCGTCTTGTATTCAATCCAATTGTTAGTATTGTATTAACAATTGACTTTTTTATTATGTGTCTTAATGTAAGTTTGCATTTCTGTCAGTATATCAGTATTGTTATTGTGGGTAACCCCATATCTTTTCAGATGTATTGCCTGCTTTGTGTTATATCCCAATATCAGGAGTATAAGAGGGAAGTATTGGATGTAAGTAAAATATGTAATCGGTGTGCATTGAGTTCTGTTTCATGATCATTATCTCAGATAAATGGGACTACTAGATCTTCTCGTTAGCTCTAGTCTGTAAATTGGGCGCCCTGAAAAAAATCCGAAAAAATTAGAGCCGGCTAGGAAAATTAAATTAACTTGTAAATGTGCTTGATTATTCGATATCATTGATTTTTTTTTTGCAATGTAATACAATTTCTACTACAGTCGAACCCGCTGAATTGAAACTCGTTTAATTGAAAAACCCGCCTAGTCAATGACTGAATCAGGTAATAGTGAATCGAAAATAGTTTTCTTACGGTTTTATTTAGAATTATGGTAAAAGATAAAAAGCATGTTACAATGTATATAGGCGAAAGCCCAATTCAAACCATACAAATTTGGGTTTGACTAAAAATAGAGATAATCAACAAACTGGAAAAGGAGGTCTGCTTCAGGAAAATTATATGATAGGGAGATATATTAAAATAAAGAAAAATTAAATTGTGTATTACGCAGTCAAGTGAGGTGTCGACAAAATTTACTTCCAGTGTTCATTAGGCTTTGGTTGATGAATGGGAAAGTATCTTAGCTGTTTGGGCAGACATCGACTGCCGTTGCACACAGCTATTATTCGAGAAAATGCAAATATGTACAAGAAAGATGCCAGTTTATGGAGGAACATTGTTCGGCAAGTACATGTTGAATTGGCACAATCTTCGTAACCTGAATCTTAAAGAAGATGCAACTTTGCCCTGTGATATGTGTGTGTATGAATAATAATAATAATAAAATAAGGTTATCGCAATAGCCCGTGGAGGGCTTTGTTTTCTCTTTATGCTAACTTCGAGCAGCCGAGTTTGAGAAGCTTATTCTAGACAGAAGTAAAGACTCTTTGAGTAAAGACAGTGACTCGCAAGAGGCGTCGTACAGACTAGCGATCGAACCTGGCCGTCGAGCTCTTGAAGCATTGGGATCGACGCACATACCCACAAATCCACGGACCACCACAGTGTAATACGATAAACTTTACGTCAATAAAAAATATATGACATTCATATCTGACTATATAAACCCAAACTAACTGGGTCTGTTAAACAAGCCAGGTCGGACCGATTTATTTCTCCATGTAAGCCATCTTGTTAGTTTTAACTATAACCTTGTCTTTCAACCCTACACTGCATATTCATAAAGCTTAAGCCAGTTTAAAATTGAAATTTAAATAAAAAAAATGCGTTTATCTTTTTCAGACAAATGAAGTTCGCCATATTCCTGCTAATAATTTAAAACCCCTGAACAGCTACCTTAAAACATCTCAACAAAGTCAAATACCGTTAAGTCCGAACACTAATTGCTCGTTAATTCCAGAAGAATCAAGAATCATTCAAAGTACTAGCGAAGGTGTGTATGTATTTAATCGTAATGTCCTTAAAATAAATAATATCACTGCCACTTGATTAGAAAATCTGTGAACTTCGTGGTATATTTTCGGTAGAGGTAGAGGACTATATTTGGAACTTCGTTTCTCAAATATTAAAAACAATTTCGACTTTGATAAAACATGGTAATGCATACTATTTCATATTTAATGAGAGTAATTTATATAAATTTAAATCTTTCGGATATACCTATCACTAATATTGTAAAACTAATTCTTATTTTTATGTGTACATGTGTTTGTTAACTGCTGTAATTTTTCAGATGACCTCCCGTTATCTCTTCCAAAAGGATGCTTTGTGATTCCAGAAGCAAAACTATGATTGAACTACGATATAAATCACATGTAATAGTAGACATAAATGCAAGAATAAAATTTAGTTAGCTTAAAAAAACTATAGAACCTAACAATTTTATTCTTATTTGGTTAAATTAATCTCGTTCCAACAAAGGACAATGGTATCCCATACTTTAATCCTTAGGTCTGAAATCGGAAAAGAAGTCCTTAAGAACATGCGTTTTAAAAGGTTGGGAGAGTTTCGAAGGTAGGTGTGATAGTTTAACAAGAGGTTGATTCAAATCTCGAGTCAATATATCTAAAGTTCATACAGAAGACTATGCAGTCAATCCCAAAAGGCTAGATGGAGGATGTTTAATTTATTTTTTAAGAATATGTTGTCAGATGTGTCATATGTCAGAATAAACCTGCAACACAAGCCATAGTGAATATGGGTCCCCATCAATCGACTATAGTATGTGTCCGATATGTTTTATTGAAAGCAAGCAGTTTGTAGATGGCCATAAACACTCCGGCCAAATACAGCTCCCATATTCTAGAACTTTTCATTCTACAACTGATACTGAACTTGATTAATTTAATTTATTATTTTACTTAGATAAATTCTCCGCTGAACTGCTTGCGTAGTCGACATAAAACGTTAATAAGAGTCGTTTTGAACTCAATCGAGTTTATTTATATCGTTTGTACTATATTCTATATTTTATGCCTACACTTCTGTTCTATGTTTTGTTACCGTCCATCCAATATACACCATGACTCTACTAGAGGATTACGAGCAGGCTTTTGTGGATCTGCTTTAATCGTGTGCCAAAAACCAAATTAATAAAACAGGTTTAGGTGTGTAAACTTTATTACAGTTTCAAGTCAACAACACCCAATTGCTGAATAATTATTATTTATATATATTATATTCGTCTCAACTGATACCTGTAGCAATCCCAAAAAATGTTCAGAAATCTCTGATTCAATTTTCTAATTCCTTTGTAATTTTTGAACGAAATAAACACGATTAATTGACTGTCTGATCTCCATTTTGAATAAATTGTTAATTTGATATAAATAATTAATTAAAAAATTGATTTGGCATCACCGTACTCAATTTCCACTTCTCCAGTAGATGTCGCAGGACACCACTAAGACGAACATTTTCGAGTGAAGAAAAATGTAAACAACCGAGCGAGACAACACCAGTTATGTGTGAGAATTGCAAAATGGCGGCCACAGCTGTTCCCAACTGGATTTAGTTCGGATTATTTTGTACAAATTACCTCCAAATACAAGTAAAAATTTATAAAAATTATTATAAAATATTAATAAGATCTGGTTGCATAGCAATTAAATATTAAATCATATGTGTGGTAGTGAAGTGAAATGGTTTACAATTGAAAAACAGAAAAACTATCTAATCATTCTGCAGAAACTTTCTCTTTGGTGGTGGCAAAAAATGCTTTTTGGGCATCCTCACACGTTCGCACACAGAAGAAAGAAACGAACATAGAAAGAATTCAGAAATTAAAAAAGAAGCAGCGAGCATGACCACACAGTCACAAGAAGTTATGGTCGCCAGGGTTGTGCTGTGCCTGTGATTCCCTCAGTCTGTTGGGCTCTTCTTCAAATTTACTGCCCTCTTTGTCATCATCATCCTCACCTCATGTTGCCCATCATTGCCATCAGCATCACGTTTTTTCTCAAGTTTTCGTGTACTGTTCTGTTGTCGTTTCATTTTTATTAATTCGTGAGTGTTCAGTTCGTTGATGGCCGTCAATCAAAGTCGCACGTATTAACGTATATACATATATATGCGGTAGAGGTTTCGCGCAATAATAACAGAAAAGTACAAAGTTTGAGGAGATTTGGGTATTATCCAGTTGTTTTTTTTTTCTTCCACCGTTTCCACGGTACTTGGTACGCATTTAGTTCGTTTTCTTATTTTGTGTGTGGCTTCGCGTGTCCTTTATTAAATGTGAATGTGTATGTGTTATATGTAGCCAAATGCGAGTGTCTAATACTAAAGGATATCGGATACGCAATATGCTTGTTCTCACTTACGGGGAGACTAATATTAATTCCTGTTGAAAATTGGCAAATCATTCATTGTAAGTTCGAGGGAAAGTTCCAGACAAGGCATTGTACGGACATCCGTAATCATGCCAATAAGGACAATCACTCCACCGAGTGCAGTGTTGCCAGTTTTTCAATGAAGATACACACAAATTTCAAAAAGAAAATGCCTTGTGTAGGTTGCATCGATGAGGTCCTCTTAAAATTGTTCCTTCTTGTTCACATTCATATGATTGGTTAGATTGGTTAGATTTCTGGTGTAGTCGGACGTTTGTTTCCTTAACCAGTTAGAATATTAAGAAACATCATGTGTATATTCATAATTAAACGATTTTTTTATATTGTAGGCGAATAATAAGTTTCTACCAAACAATCATGCAGCGAAAATTGAACATTTGTGACTACATTTATGGAATTGCCACTGATTCATTAAGGGAAATTCCATCTGAATATAATAAATTCTGATATGATGTTTGTATTCATGTTTTTTTCTCTATAATCTGCAAACTCGGTGTTCCTATGCCGCATATAAGGTGCACACAATTTATTCGTTGACATGGTAGGATCTATTGGCGTATCATCATAAGAAGCTTGCCTTTAATTACTACAAATTAAACATGTGTTTATATAACATGCATGATGAACCAATAAGACTTGAAATTCGAAATGGACACAATGGATTCTTCTAATCTTCTCCCTTAACACAACGAGAAAGTTGAAAGCATTCGTAATAAACTTGTTTCGTTTATTTGCACCTTATTAAGGTCATGGAGGTAAAGAAACCGAAAAAAATCATGATTCTAGTCAAATTTCCCGATGCTGGGCATCATTCGTATATTTAAACTGAAATTTGAATATCTTGGTCCAGAGATTGTCGGCAGATGTTAATTAGCTTCATGGATAATCTGCTTAAGCACACTTTTCGGCTGTGCCTAAGAACTGGAAAAAGACACAATTTAACAGACACTTTGACTACAAACCACTGGCAACACTGTAATTACCAAAAAACCAACAGAAGAAAGGGTATAAAACCAATTTGATGAGGTTGGGACTTGGGAGTGAATTGTTTATTTGTGTGTGTGGATAAAATTGCGCCAGGAGAACTCATGAGAACAGGAAAAACAAACCTGGGTTTTCTCTATTTCTCTTTATACTCCTTTCGACCTCATCTGTTCATATATAAATATATATACATATATTGTACATACATAGATTTGTATGATTTTTCTTCCCTTTCCGTGTGGTGAATTCATAATATTTTTGTATTTTCCGTGTGCGGGTTGTCGAAAGAAATTTGTGTTTGCGGTGCCCTCTAAATTTTATTTCATAGTCGGTACTCTTTCTTTTTTATATTTTATTTTGTTGTGAGTTTCCTTACCACCACCAAGGAATATGTGAATGTAAAAAAAATATGTATACAAATGTACATAATATATTAAACATCCATTGTTCTCTCCTAGCACGAAGACTTTTTTTTAATTTACTCGGCAAATGCTTTGATCTGTAACTTCTTGCATTCAATAAGAACTGAAGATATTCTAGTTGTGTTGTTGTTTGTTAATTTTCTTCCATCCTTGATCGCAATAACACAACAACAACAGTATCAACAATTAAACAAAAAATAATTTGCTCCAATTGAAAATTATGGCGAATCTTAAAAATCAACTCAAGATATTCCCTTCAGGGATTAGTGACAATTAAAGTTTTAACAATAAAATAGAATAAGTAAAAAGAATATGAAAAGGAAGAAAGCAAATAACAAATATGGACGTGCTTGTTTTTACACCGATTTCCAAAAACAGATGTGTTAAAAAGTTTAAAAAGTTTATTCCAAAGTAAAGAAAAGAAACTGATGAAGTATATTCTGAAGAAGCAAGAAAAGAGAAAAAGAAAAGCAAAAGAAGAAGGAAATTAGACAAAATAGCAAACGAATAAAAAGAAAAGGAGTGCGGAGAAGGAAAACAGTTCACGGCTTTCCTTTTTTCGATTTTATTTTATTTCTGAATTTCGTGTGTAGTGGTGAAGGTGATACAACGGACTCCGACAAAATGTCAACGTTCTTAAATAACTTTTTCCCAGCAGGTAAGTGTTCTTTTTGTTTGTTTTTTTTCTCGTTCTTGCTGTCTTTCGTTTTTATGCATACCATTTTCTTACTTTATTCCGATTTCTGAATCGAGGGAAGATAAGGTTTGTTTTGGTCGAGACGGAATTATTTGAGAGCGAATTGTTTAGTTTGTTTTGTTTGGCATGATCGCGATTTTAGGAAAATTTTTTTTTTTTTTTTCAATAAACAAACTGTCTGAAGGCTAACCACACACCTGAAATCTGAAGACAAACAATTTACACCAGTGTTGTTGAAACGGGAGCTGAATCAAATTGATAGATCCTTACAAAAACATAAACTGTCTCAACAAACATCAAGTGAAACTATTGAACACTACTTAATTAAAAAGAAAATCGCTTTGGTTTGTCATTTTAAAATATTTGTGTAAATTATTCCATCTATACTATAAGAATCCTCTTCGATTGACATTCGTTGATCTCTAGAAAGAATTTACTTGGTCACAATGAGAAGATGAATAAATGTTAGAATGAATCCCTAACAGGTGTTTTCACCAGGCGAAAATATATACCAAAGCCTTGCTACTATCAAGTTATGGTGGAGCTGAAGTGAATAGTGGAGATTTTACACGTGGCAAGACCTTACATTTTATGTAATTGTTTCAGGACTTCTGCACTTTAAATCGATAGTTTGCGGGTGTACAATTCCAACATCTACGGATTAATGTAACGTTCCGTCTTAATACATAATAACTGAGAGTGATATAGTGAGAGCAGTGAGTGTAGATTCTAATTGGTTCCAACTGCTCATCATTTGCTGTTGGTTCCAACTGCTCATCATTTGCTACACCGTTTTTAGTTGGAAATACAAAGATACAAGATTACTTGCTTAGAGAAAATACATATGTATAAATAAGTAATTTTATGTAATCCACCTAGGATAAAACAAGATTGCCTTCATCGTATGTAAAGGAAGGGTATTTCCTGGAAACAACTTGTCAGCTGTTGCCTGCTTCGTTCAGCTTGTAAGGAGAACCAGTTACCCTGCCCAAGTAGGAAGTGTAAATTGCAAATTTCCTGTGTGGTCGTCCATCCCCATTGCTCACCATACTGAGCGTTTATCTTGCTTCGGGTCTCGTCTCCTGAGGGGCGATTATTTTCTCCTGTCTGTGCGTATCAGATATCCCCCGAAATCGGATTTGGGTTTAAATTATTCTTCAACATAATCTTTATATGTGTAAGTCGAAAATACGCAAGTGAGTTGTGTTTCAACAACACAGCGAGCTCCCCTTGAGAATGCACATTTACAACAAATCAAACTCTGGCTCTTCCTTATATCAATTGTTTTGCTCTAGGGTTTGTGTTGTTATACCACATTTTTCCACGAAGAGGTCGGAGCAACCCCGCAAAGATTCTTGTTTTTCCAGTCAGTCAACCAGCAGTGGCAATTATGTTCTGTATTTTCCCCGATGTCTGTCATCCTTTTTTTCATTCACACACTTATACACATATCAGTGGAGAGTATTTCTTTGTTCTCCAGTTGTTTGAGTTATTCTTCAATTATTCATGCTGTAGTTGAATAAAACAGGGTCGGAAATAGCACATACATATGTGTGTACAAACTCGTATTATATCAGGTACGCATTGACTTCCATTGGATAGAACAATTTGAGAGGGAGTCAGGTTCGAGTAAGGGTGCTGACAGAGATCCCTCAAAAGCGTAGTGTTGTGGAAATAAATATTTCAACATGGATACCAAAGGACTATTTGTGATATTTGCAATTATGTTGCCTACGAATATGCGAATATGCTTACAAAGTATTTATAGGTTTGGGCCTAATATTAACCTCACAGTCACAACTCTTGGATAAATCACGTAAAACGAGAGGCATATCAACTGAAGAATGGAGATGATCATCTCGATTCTTAACCACATATTGTAATGTATATATCTGTATTCATATGAGCGGGAACTGTGCTGCTGCCGCATATAAATGTATGCATCTGAAACAGATGAGTCGCGTCGATATTCTTAAAAATGCTTTCACCTGTCAGCAATAATGGGAAATTTGACTTCAATTCAAAGCAGCAAATTCCAAGTGAACAATAATTCTCAGTGGTCAGTGGAGAGCCACAAACAGATTGACGCATTTTCTCGGAAAGAAACAGCACACAATTTGGGAAAAGACACAGTGAGTGCCGCTTTGCCATGAAAAGCAATAATAGAAAGAATAAAAATAAAAACTCAGGGTCATTAGACCTTCAAATTAGAACAGACACACTCGATGTTTGTGTTTGGTATACATTTTTTAATCTCTCTTTTATTGTATGTTGCATTTGTATCACACCTATTACCTTGTTCTCTTTGTCCGAACGCTTTTTGTCAGCTGTAGACAGTTTTCGCTGCTAAGAAAAATCATCCAAACAAGTCTCGTGTGTGTGCGATGTATAATTTTGATGATATTGCTTTCAGCAGATGTTTAGTTTTCCGATACTATACTTTGTGCACGCAATTCAGCACGAATCCAGAAATCTGACCCCGCCAGACGGGATGAGGACGAAAACCTGATCTCAGGAAGAAATATTTACAGGTGGTTTTTGGCTATATTCCATCACGTAACTTATCTTCTCTTCTTGAGTATGGGAGTTTGTGTTTTTTTGTCCATTGTTTTTGCCTTTGAGGAAGTGAGGGTCTTGAGACAGTTTTTTTTTCTTCGTCTGAAGAGAGTGTGTGGGGGAGAGAGAGAGAGGATGTAACTGCTGATGTTAGGAGTCAATAACATGTGCATAGATGTGTTCAAACCTGTTGATATACTGGTACATACATGCAGTACCTAGAGTCTTATTTGCCATAACCGAAATATTCGTAGAATTGGTAATGCACAAAAGGAACTATAAATCGATAAGCATTATAAAGTGAAGACGAGGGCATATGTGTACACATGATATCGTCCAGCTGTTCATCTGTTGCAGTTGTTCATGTATTTTTTGCTTTTCAGGTTTTCGAGAAACCTCATGTCATTGATAGATTATAGGTTGACCGAAAATGAATTTTGGACATTGAAACCCAGAGTAATTTTATGATATTCTAAAAAAATACACATAATGGAACAAAATAATACGCACAGTGTTAAGTAAAACTTTAAGTTCAATGATTGCTTTACAATTGTATGGCTTTTCAAATTAACACTTAATTGAAAAATGTGCCACCAAAGAGAAAAAAGAACCCATTAAACCATTTTTCAGTATGTTCAATGTTCGATCATTATTACTGTTGCTGCAAACCCCAAAAAAGAGAAATTCTCCAACTTATAAAAAACAAGTACCTGGAACTCTAGAAATTTCGAGGAGTAAGAAAAACATAACGACAAACAATTCTCCAGAGTGTGAAAACTTAATTGTGTTTCCTGTAATATGGAATAATTAACAATAGTTATGTATACAGCAATCAATTCTTACAATTGGTATTCTTCTTGAATAACGGGGTTGAGCAACGAAGGCACAGATTTTACTTCAATGTAAATCACAAGTTATAATTATCGAGAAATTAAGATTAAATTTTTAAATTCAAAAACCGGCTGCTCTGCATAACCTTCTTTTTTTCGAACACGATGAGAGCATGCTCCAAACCTTTTTTTGACATTCGTAAAATGGTTGTCTCTTTCATCAGAAAGAGATGCATTTATCCTTCAAATATGGTATAATTAATGGTATGATAACACGTCGTTAAGGACTCGATGGCAATTACTTATCGTACTCTTCCAAGAGTAAGAGACGAGCTTGTACAGTAAAAATACTGTGTAGTGTTTTGCAGTATCCCAGTGCTGGATCACATCACTTTCGCAAAAAAAATATAAAGGAATTACTGCGACTCGATGGCACATAGCTAAAGGTTAACCCTTAACCAACTACAACCTACTTTATTCATATAATCGCCTACAAACGGTCTCAGACCGCAACGGTTTCTAAAATTCAAATATTTCAATGTGTGCGTGTTGTGCAATTAATCTCTTTTAAGTCCATAATATATCAACTTGTCCTAAATTTCTCAAAGGGATGTGTTATGAGTTCAAAATTCGCATTTGCGGGCTACTAAGCCTACAGCAAAGATTAGTAGCGTAGGACAGCTCTAACGAACACCAGTTGAATAACTGATCCTTCGTGGCAAATCTCCAAGATGACTTGGTACAGACGGGATACCAATTGGGTGGCGCTACAGCCCATAGAGGGCCAGGGAATAGCTTCTCAGCAACCACTCGTGTTGTGCGTGCTACCCACAACGCCACGGGACACCGTGATACCAATTGGTCTAGTCAATTGTTTTCTTTGAAGGAATGTTAAATAGCTTCGGCACTCGTCGTAAATTAACTTGGTTTTGTGCCAAACTCCATCCAGCGGGTTCCCACCAGTGGTTACTGGATCTTTCTTCTTTGATTGGCGCTACAGTCCGGGGTGGACCTGGGCCTCAACCAACATGCCTCTCCAGCCAGCACGATCTTTCGCCAGTTGCGCACACCATGTTGGTTGAGGTCCTTTTCCACTTGTGTGCGCCATCTTGTGCGAGGACGCCCTCTGTTGCGCTGTCCCAATGGCTCGATGTCGAAGACTCTTCGGGCCGGAGCTGTGGTGTCCATCCGCTCTACATGACCTAGCCATCTTAAGCGTTGGATCCGAAGACGCTTAACTAGGTGCATGCCGCTGCACAGCCCGTATAGTTCGTGGGACCAAAAATCGTACGCAGAACTTTTCTCTCAAAACAACCAAGAGCTACTTCATCCGCTTTCAATAGCGTCCATGTCTCTGCGCCATAGAGCAGGACTGGGATGGTCAGGGTTTTATACAAGGTCAATTTGGTGTTTCGAGAGATGGCTCTGTTACTCAATTGCCTCTTGAGCCCAAGGAAACAGCGATTGGCTAAAGTAATTCTGCACTTGATCTCGGTACTGGTGTTGTTTTCCCTATTTACTCCGGAGCCTAGGTAGACAAAGTCCTTGACCACCTCAAAGTTTCTGCTGCCCAATATGACGCTCTGTCCGAGACGTCGATGTTGTGCGTCCTTCCGTGATGACAGCATGTACTTTGTTTTGCCCTGGTTTATCGCTAGACCCATTTGAGCCTTTTCCGCTTCAATACCAGCAAACGCCTCATTGACGGCTCGCTGTGTTCGTCCAATCACGTCAATGTCCTCAGGAGACCGCCAGGTCCCCTTATGGATGTTGAGGTGTGGGAACCGCGTGCACATCACAGAGAGGTTACGCCCCGAGGCGAAATCTACCAGCCTGAGTCTGTTTCCGGATGTGTTGTCGTGCAGGCTGTGTTTTCCGATGACTCTAGCAAAGATTTCTTCCTTGCCCAGCTGTGCGGTGAAATCTAGAACGATCTTGGTGTCATAGCTAAGGCATCGATCGTATGTTCTTTCGAGGAGATCATAGAAGTCATCCTTGCTATCGTCATCCTTCTCCTCCGTCGGGGCGTGTGCACAAATCAGGCTGATGTTCCCGAATTTAGCTTTGATGAGGATTGTTATGAGGCGCTCGCTGATATAATCAAAGCTTAAGACTTTTTGCCTAAGTCTGCCTCGAACAAATAATCCGCATCCAAATAAGCGCTGCCTTCCTTCTTTGTAGCAATCACCGTAGTAGATGTCGCAGTTTCTTATCTTTCTTTTGCCCGGCCCATCCCATCGCATCTCCTGGATGGCGGTGACATCTGCTTGGTAGCAGTCCAGGGCCTCCGCGAGTTCATCGGCTGCACGTGGTCTGTTCAGGGACCTCACATTCGACGTGCAGAACCGAAAATCATTGTCTTTTGATCGTTTGTTGGGGTCGTCAACTTTGAATCCGTCCATATCCGAGGCCTATTGTCGGTTCGTAACCATTGGTTTTTTATGTGGTGAGGGAGTTAACCTCACGCACAACCTACAACTGGTAGGAGAGGCCCATTATTTGACCCTCGGGCAGAGAGGGATCGCTGCATACATTAGTTCACCTCACAACGGTTGTTGTGATGGCTATCCAGGGGCGCCACGAGGAGGCTGTATGTGGTAAAATTACCAGTATTAAAGCTCCTTTAAGCCATCTGAATCTATGTTGTATGTACATATAATATCGGACTATTCGTATAGTATTTTGACAGAAAAGTGACGAAAATTAAATTTTTTCCACTCATTCCACACATTAATCTAAACCAGCCATTCTCTCATGTGGCAATTTCAATCGATTCGGTCAATGAAACATAAGATAAGTCTATTGTTATTCTACAGCAGCAGTAACTGAAAGTACGCCGAGTGATAAATTCATTTCTGGGGTTCCGCAAATGCTCTCATGTTTTGAAATGTGGTCTAAACTATATTTTATTGATTATTTTATCTTCTGCTTCCTATAAAGCTAATCCAAGGACATGGATAGCTGGAATAAGGAATGGGTTTATACCACTCCAAGTACATTTCTTTTAAAAAGAACATTTATAACGTGTTTCTCTCTTATCTTAAAAATTTTAAACGACATACCGTATCGTATCGGTATGCATTTTGCATAAGCTATGTCATAAATAAGAGAAAATTCACTCACATCTTTCTTTATATTCGGCGTTATCTACAATGTGGGTTCATTGTGATGTGAATTATGATCACATCTCCATTTCTTTGCACCTCCACCGCATTTGCTGAATATTACGTCGAGCAGTACATAAACTCCCGGAAACACCAATGTCCCATCTCATACCGAGACTTAATTCCATTGTATTCCGCGAACGGAAAATTAAGAGGTTTCACTTTCTTCCGAATAAACTATAGATGGGAATGCCATAACTTCCTACTCCCCCGCCCATATTCGTTCTCGCATACCAAAATTTCATTATAACACCAGCTCTTCTTTCACCTCATTACTGTAAGTGCATGGGCTTAGTTATAATTGCTTGCATTTGACTAATTAAAACCTAAAGATGGCCACGAAAACAACAGAGAGTCAATAACTCAAATTACACACCTAATGCTTGGACATAAAGAAAAATGTGGGAGTCATAGTGGGAAATAATGGAATAAATGCTCTCCATGCATCAATAACTCCGAAGCACCTCCACACAATATAATAATCATCGTTTGGCACAACTAACCCTAGAATATGAAAACGCCTTCGCCTTCGCTCTTTCTACTTGGTGTGAAGAAATGAAGACGCACCCAACGTTAACAATCGCGCGGGTGTCTATGCGTCGTAAGAGTTGGTAAGCCCTTTAAAGAAGCTTATCTATGCCGCAACCGATTGACGGAGGTTCTCTAGATGGAAAAGTACATATATAAACATTTCTCAATTGGAAAATGTGATGTTGAGGAGGTGTCATAACGTTAATTGTTTTCATTTTCTTCCTTTCTTTCTGTGATGACTTTTGGACGCGCAAACGAGATAGTGTACTCAGCTAAAGATTGATTCCATTTTGGAATATGTATTTCATATGTATATACATACTGTTGGATATAGATAAAATACCTTCAAAGCTGGGAAAAAAGTGAGAAAGGGAAATGTATACATATTCGATCAATCATCTTAAGTTGATTAAACCCAAACAAAGAAGCTGTTGGGAAATATTTCTCTTATACAATCCTCCTGGCTGCTGGGCAAAACAGAAGTTTAAAATTACATTTCATGTCGCCCTGAAGTTATGACGGTGAAAGGATGGAATTTGTTTCAAACTTTAAGGTGATCATGATAGGCTGAAGATTTTTCGTAACTTTACGAAAGTATTTAGTTTTGAAAGTTGAATGTTTTTAAGAAATACTTGATAGCAGGACAGAAAGATGACTTACAATTATAAATTGATAACGATATCATTAATGCGATTATGCTCGGTTTTGGTGTAGTTAGTAATTGCCTGCTAGCTTAAATGGGCTAAAACTAGAAAAGTCGAAACTTCGATAACACGAATTATGGATAGATCGAATGAAATTGGTTGGCGTCAAAATGGGTATTCGGTACAGTGGACTCGTCCTAAGTCGAATTTTTACGGGATATCAAAATTAGTTGACTTAACTGATGTATATAAAAAATTTAAGAGAATATTAAAGAAAAAAGAAAAAAATCGAGCTACAAGAAATTCGTCTTAAGGAGGTCTACTGTAATTTTGTATCGTTATCGTTGAGCTAAGTTCGATTGTATAACATTAGCATAATAATAGCGCAAATTCATAGTCATTTAAAGTCAAATTTAAAAGAATTTATTCACCTACATAACTTAAAGTCGACTTTAAATTTAAAACGAGTTGAACGTGATTTTAAGAAAATAGAGTTGGCTCTAAATCTATTTTCAGATTCGATTTCTTTAAGTTTCTTGCTGTTTTTTTTTTACAAAATGTTTCCGAAGGATCGAGATTTGGACATATTTGAAGATTTTGTATTTATTTCACGGCCAAAAATATACAAACAGCGATCGAATCCATTTGAAGAGCTAGAGGAGGAAGAATTTTATTCGCGGTACAGGTTCGATAAAATTACGGTTCAATTTTTGATTGAAGTGCTGGATGTGCAAGAAACGCGTGGACTGCCGATTACAACAGATCTACAGCTGCTGGTAGCATTGCATTTTTTTTTTGGAAGAAATGTCCACCAGTGGGGTGTTGGTAAGAATTACTAACAAGTGAACTGGTAGCATTTTATTGGCATGTACCACTGCACGTTTGTACTGTCAGGAGCCTTGCATGGAATTTCCCAACCAACAGTGGGCAGAGTTATAAAAAAAAATTAAAAACGGATCACATTATTGCTTCCTCTTTTCATTAAATTTTATAGGATTACTCGCTTTCCAAAGGTTATTGGAGAGATAGATTGTACGCATGTGTAATAAATTTAAACGCCCAACTAAGGTTGTGGGATCTGTAATGGCTGGCCATTACATTAATCGGAAAGGTTATTATTCTCTTAATGTAATGTTAATTAATTAATGTTTGCGACGCCCAATGCAAGATTATTGATATCGTTGCAATGTCACGTGATTCCAAACATGACTCTAGCATATGGAATAGTTGCATGTCAAAATATAAACTGGAATCAACTGTAAATAGTGATCAAGGTATTTGCTTGGTGATGCAGGCTACCCTTGTTCAAATATTTTGCTAAAGCCAATCAGAAATCCTTCCAATCGGAAAGAAGAACTGTACAACAATAGCCATACAGCAACAAGAAGTAAAATCGAATGACAAACGGACAATTAAATCGATATTTCGTTCGGTTACGCGTCGATTTAAACACTGCAAACATTGCATTGTGCAGTTCTGCACAACATTGTCAAAATGAAGAAGTACCCACTCCTTGCTAGCAACAACCACACTCTGAAAAATCAACGAACTTGTTAAAATGAATGGAAGAGCATTCAGAAATGATTTCAAAAATTTTTTTTCAAAAAAACTTGAAAGTAGTAGATTTCTCGTCAGATATTTTGGGTTTGTTCGATGAAATCATTTTACAATAGCGCTTTTAAGCAGATACTAGATATACACAGGCATAAATATGTCTATGAATAACGAAAAGTTAAAGTCGGCTTTTTGATTTAGAGTCAGCTATAACTAAAATCATCTTTAGGCACTATTGATGTGCTGACTATGAATTTGCGCCAATATGTTTATTAGATCAATCAATTGAATCCCCAAAAGTATATTTCAAGAGGACTATGAGAATTTCAGATCATTGCAATAACGTTTTACCAATCCATAAAGTCCGAATCATAAGATTCCGATCACATTATATATCCAGACATACATTCATCGCACGTACATATATTAGAATCAATTCCAACTGTCACTTCAAAGTCATGGGGATCACATTCACAATCGACTTTACAACAAAGCATATACCGATGGCGACGCTGATGTCGTCGCTAAATGGCGACAACAATAACCTCTTTCCAGACACAACGATGAGTATTGTGGATACATGTCAACATATATTGCATCTTATCCAGTCGTCTGCTTAGGAGAATTATTTTGCAATTCAAAGTTGTCGCCAAAGCACACAATATGCTATTCTAAAGCTGATTTTCGATATCACGTTTCGTTGTCTCCAACTTAAAAGCAGTATTTTTGCACGTCATCTGTCTCCCGCCCCATTACTCATCTAGGATGCGTGAATAGTGAATACCTCTGAAAAGCTAACAGTCTCTCCGACATGTACACATGTTTCATTTAGCCATTGCAACCATCTTGAGAATGCCAGTCTTTAAGGTGAGCAGAATAAATTATACATAAGGCATGGATTTTGATCGGCATTTCTTTTTCTAACTTTTTTGAGGACTCCTATCATATGTTTCGCCCTCCGCTCATCCAATCACAAAACCACTTGAATCTTTTTTATTTCTTTCTATTTTGTGAAATGTACACATCGTGATGTTTGTGAGGTTTCATAACAAGACACGCTTCACATCTTCCTACTCCTAACCACTCTCTTACCACCACAATCACTAGAAGTCATTTGAATCTGTATATGACAGAGGCTTGTGGCTCCAACAGCAGTCCGTTGTCACGGTGGCTTGAAAGCCAACCTTTCCATTAGAGTATGGAAATTCGTGATTTAGGCGCAATTCTGCGAGCGCGGATACAAAAAGAGAGAAAAGAAATCACTCGATTTAAACGGTTACCTAAGGTCAACATTCGTGTTCTCTAAAGGGAGGAGCATGTGTTATTCGTTTTTCGATGGGGCTCATTGGTAAAAATTACACGCATTTCATTGATTTGTAATTTAATGACCCCCAAAGTTATCCAGAAAGGGCTTCGAAAGGAGTGACAAAGATGAAAGAGGAGAGTGAGAGAACGCACAAACTTTGGTTACTTTTGTAACGTGAAACGTGCGTACGAGTATGTAACTAGTTGCCTCTGTCATGCGTCGTTTCGATTGCGTACGTGCGTAAAATTGGCTTTCTGCGAGACGGTAACATTGTTACGAAAGTTTCTGTGCCCATCATGTGCAGTGGTTCGATAGAACGGAGGGGGAGGCAGTGTAGGTGGCAGTAAAAGAAATAATGTGAAACATGTCAGCAACAGCAATACAGTGATAGATTGAAATTAGGTTAAGCGAAAGAGTTAATTGTTTTGTTAACGGCAAATGGATTTAGTTTGTGTGTCAATGTTGGCGGCGGTTCGGCGAGTCTTCTTTTTTGAGTGAGTCATCACAACAGAGAGTAAACAGTTGGCTTGAGATCACAGACACTTTAGGCTACGATTGCAGAATGTCCAATTAGAAGGACTGAGGAGTTTCTTTAATCTTGAAATGGATTTGAAAACTCTCGCTAAACAGGTTGCCCGTATATATCAGAAAAATCGTAAATAGAATCTTATCCATAATTAAAAATCACTGCCATCAAGGTATTGTTTTTCTTATAGATTACTCAAACAAATAACTGAGTAAAAGCTGGATATATTATTTTTTGTTGTAGGCTAGAGCCAAACCTTTTAGTACTTCACTTTTCCTTAAACTTCTGATTACGTGTTATATTTAAAGTCAAATCTGTGACCTCTGTGCGTGCTGAGCACCTTATTTCTTCTCTTTCTTCTTCACTTATTCCATGCAAAGAATACTTGCAATTGTTTACTAAACTACATGGCATTCAATTCATGTGGTCCGCTGAAATCACGCGTAATACTCGTTTCTCGTAAACAACCATCCACTTGAGTAAACTTATCGTTTGCGCCACGCCTGCACTCACACTACCATATGACTGTTAAACCAAAAGTTTATCGCAGTGCCCCTCCCCCTTTGCGACGCATATTGGCGCTGTGTTTATCTGCCATAAATTAATTTTAGCATTTAATTCACACAAAAGCCATCAAACGATTCTCATTTCCAATTCAATTAACTTATCTACAGGCGAGTTGTGAGTTTCTGTGCCTCGTTGTCATCTTCCGTTCGTCTGCTGGGTTGCAAATATTATTTAATCACCAGTTATCACTGGTTATACGTCCTGAAAGATTCGACGGTCGAACCAGTTCGAGTATTTTTTTTTCCGCATTGGTATAGAGGTCAATTTAAGGACACCACCTCTCGGGATGCTAGGCAAATTGAATCAATAAATTAGCTTGACGCCCAACTCTTGACATCTACATCAAGTGCCGGCCAACAATCTGCTGCTGTTGCTACTTGTCCTCCATCTCCCCCGTCACTTCTCAATCACCATTTAACGGTTACATGGCAACATCGAACTCAGAAACTGAGCGAGGGGATGCATGGTTGGCGGGTGTTTAATTCGATTGCAACTTTGAAAGTACGTGTTGTATGACGTGCCCACTGGTTAGTAGCGCACGCGATTGTGCAACAACTCAGTCGAGGGTCATTGGTACTATGAACACTTAGAGGCAAACACCACAGATCCGTATAACCGCATGCACTGTTCGGTTGGATAGTAAAAGTACACAGAAGTACGTCACGCACTGTCATCGCTGTGTGCGCGATGAAAATAAAAGTTTTGGCCTTTGCCGATAGTGGATGATGTTACGTTCAATAAGACGTCGACAATGCTGATGAGATGATGGAGTGACGATAATGACGATAATAGTGACTGGTGACGGCGAAAGCAGCGGCAGGCGTGCTTTTGAGTGACGCTTTGTCTGCGGAATGGGGTTCAATGATGTAATTTAGATATATGTATTGTACACATGCATACACACATGTCTGATTTGCAACAACAGACGACAGAGTTATGTGGAGGTGGGACACAGGCAGCACCCAAGGCCACTGAACGATATTTTTTAGCCGAACAGGGGAGACTCGCGGAAATCTATTACACATGAATGGATCCTGCATTTATTTTTAAACACATCTCATACTCATTTTCTAATTATTGTCTTATTAATGGGTAAAGTGATGCTACTCATTATAGTCGTTATAATCATTATCATCTAGGAGAATATTGTGTGTTGGGCGGGGGAGACAGATTGATATGCAACGGGAAAGAGGGGGACCTTATGGTGTCTGTTGTGCACGGATGTTGTTTTTAAATTGTGTTACTCGTGACTTTCCGAGGCTATCTGACGAGTCGACGATGTGTTTATTAGAGAATAAATGATTTTAATCGACTGAGCTTTAACTAGTTGATATGCAATGATCCGAGTTGGCATGAACACGATGCCTATGACGCACCCATTTTAAGTCGGATAGCATATATCTGATGATATCTAGGTAAAATTTGTTGGCTATTTAACATCGCTATATTTCATTAGATTTGCTTCAGTTTTTCATTTGGCGATGTCAGTCGCCGTGAAATCTTAATCGACTTATATTCAAAACCACGAATATTATTTTGAAAAATTATAGGGAGCAAAACTGGATACATAATTTCAGTTCTTCTGGTTTTCCGTCGGTTACTTTTGAAGAATTTGGTTGACATTTTCAGGGCTCTTTGCTTATTTTATATTTAGAAATTTGTATGAAAGTAAAATTGTAAAATGAAAGTATTTTCGCATGGATCAAGTTTTGCACGTCAATTTTGAATTTTAACCACATCCGTCAGAAGAAAAATGTTTTATCGACGAAAAGTCACAAAAATTGTTCCTCTTTGCCACTTGTAATTGGAACTTTATCGTTTCAGCGTGTTTCAACACATTTTTAAGTGCGAGAGAGACATAAACACGAAACATCAGTCATCAGTTCACCACACCATGGTGACTATTCTTGTGAGGTATTTGGCGATGTCGGTCGCCGTGAAATCTTAATCGACTCATATTCAAAACCACGAATATTATTTTGAAAAATTATAGGCAGCAAAACTGGATACATAATTTCAGTTCTTCTGGTTTTCCGTCGGTTACTTTTGACGAATTAAAAAATTAAAAAAGTATTCTCGCATGGATCAAGTTTTGCACGTCAATTTTGAATTTTAACCACATCCGTCAGAAGAAAAATGTTTTATCGACGAAAAGTCACAAAAATTGTTCCTTTTTGCCACTTGTAATTGGAACTTTATCGTTTCAGCGTGTTTTAACACATTTTTAAGTGCGAGAGAGACATAAACACGAAACATCTGACATCAGTTCACCACACAGTGGTGACTATTCTTGTGAGGTATTTGCCAGAATACCAAATAGGTGAAACCTCACAATTTTCACATCACAAGCATTTGTGAGTTGACTCACTCACATACATCAGTTGTAAATTTGTATAATATAATAATATAATATGGGTGGCGCTACAGCCTGTTTGGGGCTAGAGCCTAGCTTCTCAGCAACCACTCGTGTTGTACGTGCTATTGTTCTCACAAGAGTGGAAGGGACCTACAGTTTTATGCCGACTCCGAACGGTCAAGTTTGAGAAGCTTTTTCTAGACAGCAAATACTCTTTGAGCATTGTCAGTGACTCGAGAGAGGTGGGGCCGTGAAAATTACTTCTGTCGCTCAGAGCTGGAATCGAACCCACGACGTCGAGGTTGGGGTCAACGCACATACCCACAACGCCACGGGCCACCAAAAATGTGTATAATATTAATATATAATAATACGGGTGGCGCTACAACTCGAAGAGGGCCAGGGCCTAGCTTCTCAGCAACCCCTGGTGCTGTGAGTGCTATTATTGTCTCAAGAGTTTGCAAAGCCTTTTCTAAACGGAAATACTGTTTTGAGCATTGTCAGTAACTCAAAGGAGGCACGGACCAGGGAATCGAACCTACGCCGTCGAGACTCAAGTGCGTTGGGTTCGACGCATATACCCACAACGCCAAGTGTCACACCACTTGTACATTAACTGATGTATTGATATATCTTATTTTCATAGTTCATACAATTTTATATTTCAAAGTTCGCTACTGTATGTATATATAATTAAATTTGTATTGTAAGTAAATGTTGATTTAAAATCCCACTTCGATTATCTCCCACAATGAAACGCAAGACGAACGTGCCGTGACGTGGTCTCATTTCTTCCGTCGCCTAATACTGTCTACAGCACAAAAGCGCTCCTAATTTGTCCACCAGGGAAAGTGGAACTTATTAGCGCATAACATTGTCTGAAAAGTTGCACCTCAGTTTCCCCACAAAAAAGAGGAAACTCCAAACCTTTGGAAATCGATATTGTATAAATGTTGATATTTGCCAAACTAAAAAAGGTAATAAAGCACTTGTGCGAAGTAATAAAGGTCCAAACAGATAAATTGCCAGCAACGTTGAATTGGAAATCAATGTTTAATTAATACTTCGCAAACACGACCGTTAGATCAGGGTCATATTTCATGTGAACTTTCTTTCAAAAATGTTCAGGTGTGTGGTTCTCTTTGACTCCCAGACGGCTTAAGATTTAAATATTTGTCGCAGATTATGACGTATTGCAAGAGATTATCACAAGCAGAAGCTTGCGTGTGCTTGGGAATTATAAGAGGTTATAGTTCATAGCTGAGCGAGCGTTAGTGAATAAAAGTGAACTAGGGTTATGTATATATATAGCCTATATACTAGGTGTACCGATATGAACTGAGCGGTTTTTTTTTAAATTAAGACACTGATTATTAATGGGAAAGTAAAAACGGTCAGAAATTGTTTGTTGTGCAACATTTAACATTGCTGTCATTTGCTTTTGACTCAAAGTGTCATCTCCATCCAATATCGTTTGCAATTCGGCGTCATCAAACTTTTTTGGTGATCTTTCACGTTCTTCATTTCTCAGATCAAAATCATTATTTCTGAACCGTTGTAACCATCCTTTGCATGTTACTTCTGATAGAGCATGATCACCATATGCCTCGACAAGCATTCGATGCGACTCTGCAGCACTATTCTTCAAATGAAAACAAAAAATGAGTGCTTTTCGCAAATCATTACTTTCTGGTACAAAATTCGACATTTTTAACACGATGAAAAAATATGATTTTGTCTGTTCAATGACTTGATGTATACTAAATATTTTTCACAGATGTCATAGCAAACAAGTATATTATGTAGATATTGCCAGCAACATTACAATAGAAATAATGTTAAGATATCGAGTGAAGACTGGAGAGGAGAGGTCACTCACAGCTCTTAACCCATTTGACATAAACGATATCTTAAACTTACATGTTTAAAATTCGAAAAATATTCCACCTTAAATTAAACGTTTATACTGATTAAAAATCATCGTCAGAATGCCCGGTCTCTTTCGTTTTTCCCTTTTCTACTTCCTTGTTGCCAATAGTTTCGTTTTGCGTTAAACATGTGTTCGTTAAAATCATGTGTGGAACAGAAACAAGGTCGTTTTTGATAATGAATTTTCATACGTAATTAATCAAATAATAGACACAAGTAACTTTTATCCGTAAAACAACTTCTTGGTGTTATTTCTCCGTGCGAACTCTATAAGAGTGGGACTACTCCTTGCCACATGATTGGTAGGACTAGTAAATTCTTTTTCGTTTGCGGTCACAGAGTCTGTTGCAGGATAGCATCTAGTATGCTAAAAAAATATTATCCTGCAACGAACAGCCTTCACAGTTTGATGATTATATTGTTTTGATTTAAATGTATTGTTCTACCACGTGTGGAGAGTGCCCAACGTTATATGCGGACGGCTAAGTTAGTGAAACTTTTTTTTTTTGACAGGCAAGGATTCTAATTCCGAACGTTCCGAGGTGCCAACATTGACTCGGACCACCACCTTGTAGTAGCCAAGGTAAGGTTGCGGATATCCCGAACACCGCCAAGACAAATAAATAGTTCAACGTCGGCCGGCTACAATCGCAAGAGATTGCCAAATCCTTTTCCGATCGTGTCTCCCTCAACCTCTTAAGAAATCGTACTCCGCCAACATCAAGTATTGAAGACCAGTGGCAGCATTGCCAAAAAGCCATCAGAGATGCCGCCTCCGATGTTCTGGGTTTCAATCCGCCACCACAACGAAACCCCTGGTTTGACAATGAGTGTCGGCAGGCGAATGCAGCCAAGCAAGAAGCATACAAAGCGGCACTGCAAAGAAGGACAAGAGCTGCTCGGGAGCTTTACGATCAGAAGAGGAGGAGAGGAACACCGGCTTCTCAGGAGAAAAAAGAAGGAGCATGAGAAGCGCGCGATCGGCAGAATAGAGGGATATTACTGCAGGAATGAGGTTAGGAAGTTTTACCAAAAGGTAAAGTCAACCAGTCAAGGTAATAAACTCCGAACCGAAGCCTGTAAGGATGATCAAGGGAACATCGTAGTAGAGTCACAGTCGATGCTGAGAATATGGAGAAACCATTTTTTTATTATACATTTCTGCAGACTGTATAACGGCGACGAAGAACCAAATTCCGCTGTCAGGCAGAACGAACCATTCAACCCCAATGAATGGGACGATGAAGATCAACAATTCCGTCCACTCGACCCGGATGAAGTCAGGCTGCTGGAGCTGACGGCCTCGGTCAGAACGTCACGGCAGACAGATATAACTTTGAGGTAGTTAAAAACTTTGTCTACCTAGGAACCGCTATCAACTCAGACAATGACACCAGCGCTGAAATCAAACTAAGAATAACTCTTGCCAATCGGTGCTTCTTTGGGCTAAGAAAGCAATTGGTAAACAAAGCCCTCTCTCGAACAACTAAGGTAGCGCTTTACAAGACTTTAATCGTCCCAGTCCTGCTATATGGCGCGGAGGCATGGACTCTGTCAAAAGCAGATGAAGCAGCTCTTGGTTGCTTCGAGAGGAAAATTCTTCGGGTGATTTTCGGTCCCGTCTGCATAGATGGTGAGTGGAGGAGGAGATATAACGACGAACTATACGGGCTGTTCAGCGACATTGACTTAGCCAGAAGAGTAAAGATCCAACGATTGAGATGGCTAGGTCATGTAGAGCGGATGGAAACCACTGCTCCGGCTCGAAATGTCTTCGAATCCACCCCCGAGGGACGGCGCAGTAGAGGAAGACCGCGACTCAGGTGGCGCACGCAAGTGGAAAGGGACCTCAACCAACTATACTTTCTTCTAAATGATTCTAATCTTCGAGCCTTATCAGTGGTTCGAAAGAGGTGGGGCCGTACAAATTTGTTGTGTAATGCTAGCAACAGTTTGAGTGCTATGAGAATTGTTAAATTTGTGTCACTCGAAGAGTCGAACACACACAAAATGCATTTATTATATTTGCATAAAGTAAATAATTATCAATATCGTCAGCGATTTTCATTGCAAATATTATCTCCATACATGTTTGTAAAAGACCTCAATTTACGTTAATCTGTTCATATTACAAAAAAAATGTGAGCCCCACCACCCTCATTTAAGATCAACATTCACCATCTAAAAATGGCAAAACACGCTAAGGAGCGTGTATTTCAAGAAAATCTATCATCACACTGCTATGCCCCCAATCCAGCTTACAGTCGTCGATTACGTTTCGGACAGCACTATTATTCACCTTACAGTTCACGCTTGACGATTGTGTGAACACGGAGTTGATGGGCCAGGAGAAGAAAAAAGCATTAATCAGAAGATGTGTAAACTCACAATATCCTAATTCATTCGTTCTGTTTTTTTTTCTCCGTTCTCTTTTTTTAGTTGTTGTGTTGTACGGAGATTTGTCACAATCAAAATTAGTTCACCATTGATGGGCAAATACAAATAATTATCTACACGCATTCAATTCATTTTGATTTACTGATGAACATGTGGTAAAACACAAAATAATAAAAATCAATCGAAGGTCAATCGAGTGATAATTAAAATAATAAATTTCACCAAAACGAAACTGAATCACTTATGAACATATTGAGTGTATGCGTGTGTTTACGTTTCTCTCTCCGGCGAACGAAACAAAAAATCCACTACAAACAAAAACCCAATCGATTATATTTGTGTGACAACAATGTGTAGTGTGACATTAACTGCCCGTTGGAGGGTTCGAGTTATCCGTCATCCACTTTTGCTAAAAATAAATCCGTAAAAGAACTATTTCCAAACGGAATCAAAAAAGTAGGAAAAGAATCTAAAAGTGAAAGCTGCTTAGTGTGTGTATACGTTTTTTGGTTCAAAGAAATAATGAAAATAGTTAATTGCGACTGATTGCTGTGTGGCAGGGTAGGTGAATTGCGCGTTACTCTCAACATTGATAGGGGAAACTGTGTTGGAGTTAAAATGGATGACCTTTATCGGTGAGACCATGTGAATTTGTGGAATAAGATAAACAAACTGAAAGTGTGATAACAACCAACCATATCACACATACATAGTATGGTATACCCGAACACATGTCTGCATACAATCTTTTGAATGTTTTTCCAAACGGAGTTGGTACGTTTTTTCATAGTAAACCGCGTGAGAAGTGCTCTAAGTTGGTTGGAGCTCACTCTTAACGTCAATAGATTTTGGAAGATTTTGAATTTACGGAATAGTCAGTCAGTGATCGTGTTTTGGTTTTCAAAGAACGCCAGATAGGAATGTTGTACCTACTTGTTTTATTTGCGCGCAAATTAATTTTCGGTGAAATTAAATTTAACCGTGTTGATTAAGACCCCAAATGAATGGAACTAAAGCTAGTAACGATTATATTTCTAAAAATGTGAATTCAGAAATTAAACTACGGTTTTTTTATCTGCAATTATTTTGAAATGATTCCAATTATCTGGGCCAAAGTTTGAAACCGGAATTCGATGATATGCGCGTGAAGTTTCGATGCAATGAACCGGTTATAGGCGAGTTTAAAACGTAAACAAAACAAGTATGTATTTTTACCCTTTGTAATAGTGTGTGAATACATATAGTACATATTCACATATGCATTTATAACTAGGGGAGAATATTCAATTACAGCTTGATACTTGGTTATATTTCACGTGGTCTTCACGAGGCAATTCAACTTTGAGCAACAATTGTGTCATTCCCTCAAAAATGAATTTATGATTGCTACTTCTTGATTGTGATTTAATTCCCTCGAACAATAATTCATTAAATTCGATTTAGTCTTACTTGGTTTATAAAAAAGCAGCAATAGAGGGACACGAGCTATGCACCGGCAGTTGTGCAGGTAAACGATGGGGGGATCTTCCATCGGAATTGACCTTCGTCAAAAAAGAATGAATTAAGGAGATTCTTCCGTCCTCAATCGTCCAACACCAGAGACACAATTTTTTCAGAAGTCCTTCCAGTTGTTAGTATACACAGAGCTGCATGCCTACACGGCATTGAGCTGCATGCGCCCAAAATGAATCTGAACGAAGAAAAACCCACGTATATAATATATGCTCTGTTATAGAAGTGACATTCAACATCGACGTGTGTTACAGAGCGCCACAATGGGCAGCTATAATTTCTAGGTCGCCCGGCGTTATCGCGGTCGGCTACCAACATATATATGTACTGAGGTCAAACGTAGAATAACCCCTGCCACAGATGTTTTCTTGGTCTCGAATCAAGCTTACTTTAAATATACGATATGGAACAGCTCTCCCCTGCTCTACGTCGGAGGCACTTGGTCATGCAAAGCGCCACATAAAGGAAAAAAAAATCGTAATATTTAATTAATAACCATAATATGGTTTGCGCTACAGCCCATAGAGGGCCAGGGCCTAGCATCTCAGCAACCACTCGTGTTGTGCGTGCTAATGTTCTCTCACGAGTAGAAGGGACCTACAGTTTTATGCCGCCTCCGAACGGCCAAGTTTGAGACGCTTTTTCTAGACAGGAAATACTCTTTGAGCATTGTCAGTGACTCGATAGAGGTGGGGTCGTGAAAATTATTTCGCACAGAGCAGAAATCGAACCTACGACGTCGAGGTTGGGGTCCACCCTTATTATTATTATAACATCTTGACAAAGCTCTTAGATTAATTTGAATTAAGTGAACATTCAGTGAACCGCACGCATGAGTTGATTTTAGTTATATGAATGGACCCTCCCTAAGACGACTTGTAACGGGACATACAAATTGGTTCGAGTTAAGGGGAGTTCGAATTAGAAAATGTATTGCAATACCTATTTGAAACACCAATCTTTGATACTGGAGTTTATTTATATGAACTGATGTTCTAATAAATGACTATACTCGTCATATAAGTGAATTTGTGTTGAAATTGTTCATGTCAACAATTTTATTATTTTATTTTGCTTTCACGATTCTGCTATTATGCTTTTCCCACGGTGTTTCAAGATCCCTACCTTTAGGACACCTTATACAATTTTTGTAAAGTACACACAAATACAATATTGCTATTGTTAATGATGTCACATCATTTCCGACTGTTTTAAAACTCCCAACGGTTTGTAATTACTAAAAAAAATCACAAAAATAAAAATCAGGTTGAATGACCTCAAATTGTCTTATCTTAGAAACATTTGCTTTTCACTTTGTAAATATGTGTATGTATTCATATCATTTATACATTCTGCTGCTCTTGTTATCAGATGTCATGCATAATGCATAGATTTGTAAAATACCTAATAACACCACAAAAAAATAATCATTCATCGTGATCAATTGCTTATGATCCACGTGCTATCTCACCCCAATTACACATATACTGAACCACATCGTATTAATACATACCTGTTCTATGTAAGCATTCATTTGTGCAGATGAAAATAATTCACAAGGTTCAAATAGAAACCTAAACAGTATCATTCATTTGCTATGTTATGAATATATGTTATTTGTTGCTTGCGCTTATATGTATGTGTATTCACGTGGCGAAATGTCGCAAAACACAAAAAAATAAATAACAACAACCCCCCATTTTTTCTCGGTCTCGAGTTGTTTACGTTTTTGAGTTAAGTTTCTTGGGCTGGTCGCGTGGTATCTGCTCTGGAATTGTGTTTGTCCGGCGTGTGGACTTTATCTTCTCTTATTTTGTTTTGTTATAAAATTGTCGAACAAAACACAAAGAATGTGGTGATTTCAATTTACACAAACGGGGACTATAAGTGAAAAGAAAAAAACACTGATCGTTCAATACGTATAGATACATTGACATTCGTTTTTTTAAATATATTATTTTTAAACACTGAGCGTGATTTTTTCTTTATTGCTGTGACGTGTTTTCAAGCTGGGAGAGGGATCGGGTCAGATGTTTTTGGACAATCAATGAATACTTTTTCGTCATGTCCGAATTAAATCGGAATAATGTTTACGATTGAAAAACTGACATTGCTTTTCTAGGAGGTAAAGAGTGGAATAAATTGATTTACTATTTAGCAGACTGTTTATCTGGCAATTAAAATACCGGCCCTAAGTGCTGTAATGAATTCACATGTGGATCTCACTTTCAACATAGACTGAATGTGTTTCTTTTTTCTCTACTCTACGCTCTACTCTATGACTAATACTAGTTTCAAAGAAAGTATAAATTTGAGCGTAGATGAAAGATGACATTTGTGTAAAGTAGTGTAACAGTTTGATTACATAAACTTCAAATGTCCCTACTCTGATGTCATGGAAACATTGTTATCAAAAGTTCTCCCTCATGCAAGGCTGAATTTGGCAACAGCTGTTATAAATCGGTCGTGGTATATTCTTAAAATAAATCGGCCGGTTAATGTTTATTTTTTTAAGAAATCTTGGGCCAGAGGGAATAAATTGCATTTGCATTGCATATATATATATATATATATATACATGTTCCCATGGAATGAAAGTCATTTAATTAGATTAACATTTTATGATCTTATTTGGTTCTTATTACGGCAATCAATATTTCTTTGGAGACTAAGCTTAATTGATTTAAAATAACAATTAAAAATACCAACTCCTTATTTTTACGTTTATAACAGGAAATGAAAGTGTAGCTTTTTTAATACCTACGAGGCTCGGTTCTTAAAGTTTTGAATGGGCGACGCTAGACTCAATGTAAACAAAAATTACTTTAAGTTTGATTGAAAACAAAAATTGTATAAAAATAAACGCGAACATGAACCCAGTGACGATTACTTTCACCACATCACTTAATAACGAAATAAATGAAAAAAATTATGTATGCAAATAATATAAATTTTATTTACTTACAGATACGGCTGCAATGGATCCGATTTTTTATTCTCCGGGCAACGGAATTCCATCAGAAAGTAAACTTGCAACATACATGGTAAGGACATATGAATATTTTCTACGCAATTTTGTGTACACACAAACAATCGCACTAATACTATCTATCACCATCATGCCACATTTAACAGTCTTTTTCAATCTAGTACTCGATTTACACTGTAAATATGTCGTTTCTCATGCTTAAGTTTCCATAACAAGGCATTTTTTTTTGCATAATGACTGAAAGGTCTTACTTCCATATGCTTCTGAATATTTATGTACGTTTGTTCCTCGTATGATTCCACTATGCTTTTTGTGAATGTGTAAACATGTAAATATATGTATGTAGAACTCGTTGGCGGTTTTGGAATTAATTTCGGCGAAGAAATATATCTGCTTATAATGGCTAGACAAGGACATGGCTCACTCACGTCCAATGGTTGGGGGAGTGTCTTGAACATTTGTAGGGTGTCGTTGAAGCAATTGCGTATACATATTTTGAAATGGACTATCAAAATATCTAATGTTAGAGAATTATGAATTTAACCGTGTCTTGCAGTGATACATTGCCGGTGATTTTACAGGTTATGCTGTCCTCCTTTTCGTTTATTTTTTGTAATAACCTGAAATAAAAAATAGGAGACTCATTTATATCGATTTTGACTAGAATAAAAATATAAAAATATCCCATTTATACTATTATTTAGCTTTTCATATACCATATACAGTTATATATACTTAAAATTAATATTTTTCATTGAAGTGAATATACAGATGTAAGTAGTATTATTACATACATTTTGATCGTACCCATATAGCTATGTAAATGAGTGTACTGAATATTTGAAACAAGCCTAGATCTATGTCATTCTAGAAGAAAGCGGCGCGGCATAAATACCAAAGCTTTAAAGCCGTTACCTTCCAATTATCCAAACGGCGACATTATAAAGCGCCCGGAAACAGTGGGCATGCATGCAAACGAAAATATAATAGACTCCTAATTTTTCATGCTATTTATTTATTTCATAATTTTTTTATATAATTTATATAATAATATAATAATAATAATATGGGTGGCGCTACAGCCCGTAGGGGGCCAGGGCCTAGCTTCTCAGCAACCACTCGTGTTGTGCGTGCTATTGTTCTCTCACGAGTGGAAAGAAAGATGCATAATTCCATTACTTAACTGGCTACACAAATTTTATCGAATTCTTTATTAGTTTTGAATCAAAGAAACAATTTCGGCACTCAATGTATGTACGTTTTATTTTTCTATACAATGCTTTTTCAGTGGCAATTAGCACTAAATTGATTTGCCATTTATTTGAAAATTTAACAATGGTTCTTATATGGAAATGTAATTAGTGCATTTTACCGTATGCAGTTGAATCATCCAATTTACAACAACTCTTGTTACGTTTCCACTTCTGTGGTTGATAGGTTTTTAACAAAAGTTGTTTATATTCTTATTTATATCTGCACTTGAGTTCACTGTGGGGATGCATTGATTTGACTCGTGAAGATCTGTATATGAAAAGTGAATTAGTGAAACCACCGTCCCACCATCCTTCGAAATCCTGTTACAGAGCGATTAAATCAAACCTTCGAATTCTTCGTGGCCCATTGAAATGTTTTATTTATTATGAATAACTTTCAGAGATTTTTTTTTTATGGAAGCGGTGTAAGCATTTGTTGAGTTGGAGGTGGTATACATTCGTTTTGCATTGTCTTCAGCATTGTATGGTTCCGTTTTAAAATGTACCTTCCATTTAAGCCATACATTTTGATGTGGAAACAAACGAAAAACGAGCAATATTTTTTCATGTGAATATGTGCGGCGGATATGCAACCAGACGAGTAGACTTCGCATATCAACATCTATCATCTATCAAAGATATATCTTTAAAGTTAAGCTGATAAAAAAATCCAAGTAGATCCTATGCAAGAATAGCAGTAGTATGACGTTAATAAATTACTTAGTACTTGCGTAGTCGTTCGCTAAGAATATATTTGAAATTGCTGAGAATAGTGTATTTATAACCGTTAATGATGACGACCTTTTCACAAACAATGATTAATGCGTTTAACGATGAATGGTGGTGTTTATTTACCCATTTTATCTACATAACCCACAGACGCGTTCATATTTAAAATTCATCAACTAAGTGGGTACACGCGTGTCGCAGTTCCAATGTTCATTTTCTGCTGTAAAAGCACTGGAAGGAAGCAAATTGTCAAATCTAATGCAACCGAGAATTACAAATCATATACTACTTGTACACTACACTCAAATTATTGAAATTTATTTCTCGGAGTCTATGATCTTTCATTAGCCATCTCTTTCTGATTACGTCAGCATGCAGACATATTTTCAATATAACCTTGATCCACATTGCTATCAATTACATAGGTATCACTATATATATAAAAGATAAATAAAATTCCTCGAAGAATCATCAAAAACTAATATAGCGCCCATCAGCCGTTATCATTTAAGAAAGAAGAAGAAGAAAAAAAGCGAAAATATTCACGAATATCAAGTCCTCGTTCTAGTTTACAGTACGACACTCTTGCAAATTTGTTGGAACAACAATGAAATACAATCCAAAAAAGAAAATATCTAGGTCACTACTCAACGAGCAGAAATAAGATTCGTAGCACATTTAAATGTTGGTAAATTAATTTGCTGCGGTGTATTGGATCGAGTCGAAAATTCAGCTGAATCATCGTCAGAGGTGAATAGACACAAATTCATCGTCACATTAGTATATGTACATTCATACCTTGTAAAATATTTTTAATACATTACACTCCAGGTTGAGTACACCTGCAGCAAGTCATTCGATGAGCAAAAATTACCTGTCTTGGCAGAGATATTAGCTTGCATGCACTGTGCGGAATATGCAGTCTGGTGATGGGGACAATTAAGTGATTTAAATTTGATTGATTTGCTTTGAAAGATCGCGAGGTCTGCCAATAAAAAAAATTTGCTTTAATCGAGGAATACGAGGACAGATAACGCAGAAGAGGCAAGTTTTATTTATTTTTATGTGTATTAAATAAATGAAAGCTACGATAATGCTTCTATACACAGACGACTTCAACGTGAGAATTGCTTCCGTTTGTTTATTTCTTAATCGATTAAACTTGATTAAAATGTCCATGTGTAGCAACGGCATAATGCAGTTTTAGATTGTCAACATTGTTTTATAATATTGTAAAGATAAGCAACACGGAAGTCCTCTGACTTATTTGCCTCACGTTGTATAATGTTGCAGGCCTAGTTTTGGTTTTAATTGATTTTGTATTTGACTATACCTCCTGTGGCTGTTATTCGCTGATAAGGTCATAGTTATGGTAGTAAAGTCCGTAGGTTAACAATAATAGCAAATGTCAACAAAAAGGTAATACAAAATCTTAAAAAAATGGAATGAATTCGATTCGAATTCCTGGTTATTATTTGTATTCTTCTTCATGTTGTAAAACCTTGCGATCAAAAAAAATGTAATATATTTAAACATTACAAACATTCGTGCAATGCAGAAATTGTAAGAAGGTAATGTGCTAATTCACACAACAATGCATATAGGTTTAGGGATAAGCGTAAGTTAGAGTATTGAACGCGGAATACCTGTTAAAGCGAACTTTAGTTATTCACTTAGTCATGAATGTAAATAATCCTATTAAACGATACATTTTTCGACTTTGAAGAAGATATGTGGTTCAAGACAACTGTCAACCTAAGTGTTTCTTAATAAAGTTACTCGAAGTCGCACGGCTATGTTGCATCTTTTGTTTTCAGTTAGTTATAGTCATTTAAACGAACTAGTTATTTATTCCAGCCAATAATGTCAATGTAGTCATATTTCACTGCTCGGTTGGTATCGTACTATCGTTATAAACACAAAATACATACATCCTTTCGCGCATAATGGGGATGTTGCGAATATCAAATTCAATATCCGCGTCTGCTGATGTCTGTCAAACAATCTGCCTTCATTTTAGTGTATATACATTTTTAAAATTCGCGTGTAGTACATAGTTTTACCAATAATGGAATTATCAACTTATCAGCTCAGTACTACCAAACCAAACTGTATTATCCAGCCTTAAGTACAGCACCATGGTAACTATAAACTAAGCAATATCCGAAGAGCCATAGACAACATGAAATTGTACCTTAAACTTAACGCTCTTAATAATAGCGCATGCACTTATAGCCCACCTAACACTCCTTGATACATACAATAATAACTCAAATATTTAGTACATTCATCATACATAGAAAACTAAAACTGACTAAATCGTAAAACGTACTCAATTCTTTAGAACCGACAAAATGTTGGAACGCCAACTTATGGTCTTTCTTCGGGGTTTTCTCTAATTAACTTGGAATCACCTATATCAATCAAAAAGGCTCAGGTAAATTTGTAGATTGATTGATTGCATTAAGTTTAGAATTGTGTTGTTTACTCACTTTTATAGTTTTGTATCCTTAAAAGGCTTAATAAGAAAAAAGTAACAATCAATCAAAAAGTAAAAAAAAATCAAGTCTATCCTTTTTGGTTTCATTTCACCTTTTTCATTTGATTTTTCCTCCATCGTTTCTGTTTATGTTTTTTTTCTTTTAATCAAAAAAAAAATGAAAATGGGAAAATAAAAAAATGGTGGTTTTTTGATTTTACCAATTAGTTTTTAACTCGATTTTAGTTTTTCTATTAAAACATTCGACTTGTAGGTTACCCCGCATTCACCCGAATTCATTCCGTCGCGAATAAATTCATCGCCGAATTTCTACTCACCATATCAACCCATGCTAAGTAATGGCAATACCAACCAAAATGCAACACCATCAACGCCAGTTTCGGTAAAAACAAATGCTACTCCTATTTTGGGATTACAAAAAGCCGCTGTGGCTGCTGTGGTACAAAAACATCAGCATCAGCATCAACAACATCACCAGCAACAGCATCATCATCAACAACAGCAGCAGCAGGTTCAACAACAACAGTCAAACCAACAGAACCACAAGCAGCAACTTCAAACGCAATCGCATTCAGCAGTAACGAATCTGGTTACAGCAGCCGCCAATCCAATATCCGCCACAAAAGTACCGACCGCAACACAATCGTTTGCGATGACGACCCCGCTGAAACACCGTAACTCACCCTCTAGTGTGGGTGAAAAATCACCGCCGCGAATAACGCCGCATGGATCACCAATTCCTACTACACTTTCCGCTAATGTCCATCAGGTAAGTTTTTTTAATCGTTGTATGTGTTTTTTTTTTACAATAAATGTTTGTTTTTATTTATTTGATAGGAAAATGTTGGTGGCACGATATACTTTTACCCAACTGCCAATCATACTTCCAGCCAAAACAGTAGTTCGGTAAGTAGTGACACTGTCGTTGCGCATGCACCAACGGTTGTACCAGGAGCATCAATGGCGTCAAGTCCTGCCATATTGTACACGGGACATGTTTATCCGGGACCCGCATCAAATGTCATCAATATGCAACCGAAGACACAACTAGAGACCGCATTCTTTATGGCGGATGAGATGCGGTCTGAAATTCTTTCGCGCAATGAAATTTCCAATTTGATTTTGGACACAAATGATGCAACTAATGCAAGCTTGCCACTTGAAGTGGATAACTATCATTCACTATATCCACTTGAATCGCAACCAATGCATCCGAAGATGACAATGCCGACATCCACCTATAAGGCAACACACAGTACGACTGGAATCAAATATACACTAAGAAGACTTCATGGTAAGTTGGTTCAAACAGATTGTCTTAGTCCGAATACCATTTGTTTTTCTATATCGTTTCTATTCTATTCTCCATTTATCTGTGTCTATTGTCTTCCTGAAATCCCTTTCTTTCTCCAACTCCCACTTGTTTTCTCTCTCTCTCTCTCGTTTTTGATGTCAATCTTCTATTTGGGTTTGAAATTGGCCTGGTTCACAGAATTAAGGGCTTTTTGTCATTTGATACATTCTCAATCTAGGTTTTCGTCTACAATCGACAAAATGTATGACAGTCGTAGAAATGTGGAAGAAGCTCCAACACTCGAATGTTGTACAACTGCGAGAGGTTTTCACGACGAAAGCATTTGGTGATAATTGTAAGCAAAGCAATCTAGAATTTTTAAATACATTTTTTAATTATTTAATTTATTTACGTTTTTTTTTTTTCAAACTACTGCACAGCTTTAGTATTAGTATACGATTATCATCCAGGTTCACATACCCTTTTATCGAGGTACTTCACTCCAGCGGCCGACGCAAACGGCTACTCTGATCCATTCCCTGGTGAAGCAAGACCTTTTAGGTAAAGTTAAAGTCCAATTGCATAATAAGATGCATTTAAGTGATAATTCTCTTGCATGTGCATGCAAAAACCAAAAAATCCCGCAGTCACAAAAGCAATCTGCAAAGAACAAGCAATGGACCACTCCTGCCGGAGGCAACAATATGGGCAATTATAATGCAATTAACCGCAGGATTACGTGCAATACATCAAGCGGGACTCGCCTGCAGGTTTGTTGGAACCTATCAGTTATGATTGTTTCTGGTGAATCATTATTACATTGTCAATTTATTTTACTTAGAGTACTGGATCCAACGAAAATCATTGTGACTGGCAAGAGAGTTCGATTCAGTTTTCCCGGAATTACAGACATCGCAACTTTTGATCCTAATGCAACTAATCCATTAGCCGTCGCTAACATGCATCAACAGGTGGGTTAAATTGATTTATTTTTTTTTAATTTCAGTTGTCCCAAGTGGTTAATTAGTCTGGAAGTTCTGTTTCTTTTTTATATAAAATAAAAGTTCTTAAATCAGCACATTCATGTTAGGGGACCAAAGCAACAGTTCCGTTGCTATGCTCAGAGTGTGGTTAATCCACACCATCGAGCTAAATCTTACTTTCAACCCGCTGGCTAATTGTGTCTGATACGCATTGTGGTCGCTTGTCTTTCATCTAATGCGCAGATTTAAAGGTTTTATGTCTAGGTCTAGCCTATAATGAATGGTAAAATCACACCATTCATGTTTTTTGTATGCATCTCATTGTTCCACCAAATCAATTAGATAGGTTTCATACCCATTCTGCTGGTGATCGGATTTCAGCAGCGGATACCAAGCACATCCTTACTGACATCACGAAAAACAAGTTCGTGTGCTCAAATTCTAAAGCTGTAGCAGCACTCTAGGTCAATCTCTTCCCGTTCAGTTAGTTACAGTTACAACTGTGATATACCGTTTTAAAAGCGAGAATCTTGTTCTTTAGTTATATATTTGATAATGTTTCTCATTAAAACCTCAAATTGACAACAATAATTGATGAAACTGATATATAATATATATATATAATATGGGTGGAGCTACAACCCATAGAGGGCCAGGGCCTAGCTTCTCAGCAACCACTCGTGTTGTGCGTGCTATTGTTCTCTCACGGATGGAAGGGACCTACAGTTTAATGCCTTTCTGTCGCTCAGAGCTGGAATCGAACCTACGACGTCGAGGTTGGGGTCGACGCACGTACCCACAACGCCACGGGCCACCTGGAAACTGATATATTCTTTCTATATAAACATAGGCAAAAGTGGGAAAAAAGTAATATATGAAAACAAGATGTGCAAATTGTTGGGCAAACGAACGCGAATACGATTTTCGTGACAACAATCATTTGGACACAGCGGGGTGGGATATATCGGGAGGAATTCCATCTACCTGGGCGTGATATGCACTTGCTGTCCGAATTAAAGTCAAACTGCATAAATTAAGAAAGAAGGTAGCCTATGTTTTAACATGTGTGATTAGTCTACCTTTCCAATTTTATCTAAATCCGCTGAAGGTTCATCCATCGTGTGTAGCTTTTTATGGCATACTGACAAATAATGGCGATTTTCACAAAGTACTAGGTAGCTCGATTTTTCAACCGTTCGTTTGCTCTACCTATTAGTCTCTTATACACTTTCCCCTTGACATCAGCCTGAATTTAATGTTTAGGCTTGTCTGTGTTGGGTTGATTTCGGAAGAGTCTATCGGAGTCTAGGTAAGAGAAAGTGCAGCCGCTTGCAGTTTGTTCAATACGTAGTTCCTTCAGTATACTTGTATATCCAGTACGGTTTAAGAGTTAGTACTTGAATTGACTGATCTAATGACGCTAGTTTCAGCTGACATCTGCAGATGGAGGAGATTCAGCAAGGCCTCGACACATGCCGTTGGAGTTGTGGATATCGCTCCCGTAACGTTTTTAGCATGCATCTTCTTCTTCTGCCTCTCCAGCCAGCTCGAAATTTCGCCAGCTGCCTCCAGCTGCGCACACCAAGTTGATTGAGGTCCTTTTCCACTTGTGTCCACCATCTCGTACGAGGACGTCCTCTGTTGCGCTGTCCCAATAGCTCGGTATCGACGTCTCGGTAGTGATATTATTGTCCTTATTTACTCCAGAGCCGAGGTAGACGTCGATGTTGTTTGACCTTCCGTGATCACAGCGGTAGACTTTGTTTGTCCTTTGTCTACCGCTAGACCCAATTAAGCAGCTTCCGCTTCAATGTCAGCAAATGCCTCATTGACGGCTCGCTTTGTTCGTCCAATCACGTCAATGTCGTCCGCGTAAACAAGCAGTTGAACGGACTTTTGGAAGATCGTGCCTCTGGCGTTTGATTTTTGCACGATCTTCTCAAGTATGATATTGAAGAAGTCCCATGACAGCGTGTCCTCTTGCCTAGAACCTTTTTTGACATTTAAGGTCTCGGTGAGTTCGTACCCACCTTGATGGAGCAGCGAGAGTTCTCCATCGTCATCCTGTAAACCTGACGAGTTAGGCAGGAATGTCAAAACTAGACATGGCGCTGTATAGGTGGTAGATGCGGACGAACGTTCGAGCATCGTGAATATTGGAGGAGTGTCTGACATCGATCGCAATGTGATCAATCTGGTTGACAGTTGATTGATCAGGAGACCGCCAGGTTCCCTTATGGATATTGAAGTCCGGAAGCAGCCTGAGTCCGTTTTGTTTGTGTTGTTGTGCAGGCTTTGTTTTTCCGATGACTCTAGCAAAGATTTCTTCCTTGCCTAGCTGTGCGTTGAAATCTCCTAGAACGATCTTTCTGTCATAGCTGGGGCATCGATCGTATGTTCTTTCTACGAGATCATTGAAGTCATCCTTGCTATCGTCATCCTTCTCCTCCGGTGGGGGCGTGGTCGCAAATCAGCCTGATGTTCTCTAGTTTAGGCTCGATGCGGATTGTTATGAGTCGCTCGCTAATATACTTAAAGATTAAGTACATTTTTGCAACCTCGCACAACAAATCCGCATCCAAACAAGCCCTGCATTCACTCCTTGTAGCAATCACCGTAGTAGATGGCGCAGTTTCTCATCTTCCTTTTGCCCGGCCCATCCCATCACATCACCTGGATGGCGGTAATGTCTGCTTTGTAGCACTCCACGGCCTCCGCAAGTTCATTGGCAGAACCGAACATCATTGTCCTTTATTCGATTGCTTTAATCGTCAACTGTGAACCCGTCCATATACGAGGTATGTCGTCGGGTCATAAACACGGTTTTTTACGTGGTGAGAGAGTTAACCTCACGCACAACCTACAACCGGTAGGCCGGCACATTATTTGATCCTCGGGCAGAAGGGAATCGCTGCACACATTTGTTTACCACGCAACGGTTGTTGTGATGGCTATGCAGGGCGCCACGTGGAGGCTGTATGTCAACTTGACTTCTTGACTTATGGACAAGCAGGGATCGCGCTGCCAGACTCAGCAACTTTGCTCTGTGTATATAAGTCCATGACCACGCTCTGCATTCTCGTTATTAGTTTAGGTTAGGTAAGGTTTTACTGGCTGACTGCTAAGAGCAGTCACAGGGCCAGAGGTACCACGCTGATTGACTTCTCCTAACATCGTAACCAGTTGGTGCTTATAGTGAAGCTATATAACTGGCCCATGCTGGCGCTGTTTAGTTCATTGAGGTTATCGAAAAAGTAAGCCGCTAGCTGTAGGAACCTACGACTAGCCACAGCGCTTCACGAGCAGAGTAGGTGATGAGTGTTTTCTGCCTCCTCTTCATTCATGCAGGTTCTGAAGAAATCATGATATAGGGCATCAATCGTGCGAGCATGAGTACCAATTGCACATAGCCCGGTTGTGACTCCCATGAGAGTCCTTAATGAGTGTTTATTGAGTTTGAGTAGACTGAATGACCGTTTTAGGTTAAGTGATGGTCATATTTCTTTCGTTTTAGGGCAGGTTGTGCCCCATTTGGTATCAGTGGTTTTTATTCTAGGAATCTTTAAAAGATGTTAGGCTGTAGCGATCGGCATGGAAGGTTGGTACCCCTGCTATTGAGGAAGTTGTAAAACACCTGGCGAGTTCATCGGCTTTACAGTTGCCTGGTATGCCACAGCTCATCCATCTCGTTAAGAGACAGTCTGCAATTAAGGGACGTTTTTGAGTAGAACATAACATTGTAGAGGGATTTTATAGCGGCGCTATGGTTTCTGCCTGAAAAACTCTACAGTGATCAGGGAGCTTCAAAGAGATAGCAATGTTGAGATAGTGGGAATAGAGACCCGCACCCACACCGTCATTAGAAAGGCAGTGAGTGCATATTCTTTTACACTCGGGGCAACTTTCAATCACGCTTACCAAACTGTAGAGCAGTTTCGATTTTCGGTTCTTCGAGAGATGGCTTTATTCCTCAGCGTCCTTCGAAGTGCAAAAATGCAGCGATTGGCCAACGTATCCTCCGTTTTAACTCCGCGATGATGTCATTTCTTGTATTAACTTCGGAGCCTAGTTAGACAAAGTCTCACTACTTCGAAGTAATAGCTGTCTGTAGTAACGTTTTGTCCAAGACGTCGATTTTGGTAGGCCCTTTTCGTAGACAGCATATACTTTGTCTTACCCTCATTAACCGCAAGCCCCATCATAGCCGCTACCTTCTCGATGCTCACAAACGCCCCGCTGACAGCCCGTTGGGTTCTTCCGATGATTTCAATGTCATCGGGATATGCGAGCAGTTGCACAGATTTGTGGAAGATCGTGCCTCTTGTGTTGACATTTGAGTTGCACACGATCTTCTCGAGCATGACAGTGCGTCGCCTTGTCTAAATCCTTTCCTGATATCAAAGTTCTCTGTACATTTTTGCCAACCTCATCATTCTGCAAAGACGAGAGTGGCGTCCCGTGGCGTTGTGGGTATGTGTGTCGACCCCAACCTCGACGTCGTAAGTTCCATTCCAGCTCTGAGAAATAATTTTCACGACCCCACCTCTTTCGAGTTACTGACAATGCTTAAAGATTATTTCCTGCCTACAGAAAGCGTCTCAAACAAAGCCGTTCGGATTCGGCATAAAACTGTAGGTCCCTTCCACTCGTGAGAGAACAATAGCACGCACAACACGAGTGGTTGCTGAGAAGCTAGGCCCTGGCCCTCTATGGGCTGTAGCGTCACCCATATTATTATTATTCTGCAAAGACGGACGAGTTTTACAGGGATGCCAATGCTAGGGCACAATTTTAATCAGCAATATTCTAAAAACGGACATGTCGCAATGAAATCTTTTCCGGTACTTCGCTTTAGTCGGTTATTGAATGACCGATATACCTCTCATGAAATAATCTTTTGGATCTCATTTGGATACAATTTAAGTGAGGCTTTCGACAATTAAAAATGATTTATTGTATATATATTTTTCAGGAGGACCTCACTGCACTTGGCCGCTTAGTTTTAGCACTCGCCTGCAGATGTTTGCAGTCCGTGCAAAGAGAAAGTGTACAAAATAGCATTGATTTGGTTTCCAGGCATTATTCGTCCGACTTAAGAAACTTCATAGTGTAAGTTTGAATATAGTAAACAAATAAATAAATAACACAAACTATTAAGAACAACATGATTAAGTCCTGAATGACTTACAGATATTTATTCACAACCACACAAAGACGCTCAGTGACTGATTTGATGCCAATGATTGGTGCTCGCTTCTACACACAATTGGATGCATTACAGAGCCAGTGTGACATGCAAGAGGATGAATTGTCAAAGGAAATGGAAAATGGCCGTCTCTATCGAATATTGGTGAAATTAAATTGTATAAATGAGAGACCAGAGTGAGTGAAATGAACTAATTTGGCGAAGTCAAAAAAATCACATTATTTTGTTTAAGCTTTAATTTGGATTGTACTTGGTCTGAAACTGGTGATAGATATATGTTAAAGCTATTCCGTGATTATTTATTCCATTCCATCACTGAAGATGGGCGTCCATGGTTGGATCACGCACACATTGTACAATGTCTTAACAAATTGGATGCCGGTTCATTGGAAAAGGTAAACAATGAATATTTCTATATTCTATGTCATCTGTATTGACAGCATATCATATTCTTTCAGGTCCAATTAATGTCGCGAGATGAGCAATCGGTTCTGATTGTGACCTACGTCGAACTTAAGAATTGTCTTGAAAATTCGTTTTCCGAATTGATGGCAATCTCAGCCACATAATAAATGCTTCCCTTAAAAGAGTAAAATTAACATTTCACTAAAATCTCCACCCTTTTTTAAACAAAAGTAAGAGAAAGAGAAAACAGTAAAACCTCAAGAAAAGCATAAAATATTCTTTAATGAGTTTAAAGTGTTTTCACCTTGAATATTTTAAACAAGATCAATGCAATCTCTCCAGGTAATAATTAAAGTAAAATAAAATAAAACCGCGTAAATGCAACGCAAAAAGAAAAAAAATGATATTTTTACAAACAATTTTAAGAAATGTTTATTTTCTGTGAAAACCGCGTAAAACAGAGCAGACACAAACACAACAAAATAAATTCTCTTCCTATTTTGATATCAAAATTAAAAGACAAAAAAAAACTAAAATAAAACAAGTATTTTTACATGAAAAAAAAACGAAAACAAAAGAAATTATTGAAACATAAGAGATCAGCAACGGGAGTGAACTTGTAATGCGCCATCAGCCCCCATATATCTTTACCATCTTGAATCTTAAAAAAAGAAAAATAATAATAATAAAGAAAGGCTCGTGTTATTTGTTGGACGACTGCGCTCGAATGCATGTTTTTCTCCCGCTTCTCTATTTATGTGAGCTCAAACACTGAGCTCATTTGTTGACTGTTGAAACTAAGAATGTTGTTGATCCTTTTTTGCATGAAAGTAACAGAAACAAAGCATAAACAAAACCGAATGTAATTGCATAACTACTTGAATAAATGAATTTCAAGCAATTTCCATCATTAACAAGAAACACCACCACAATAACACTCCACAAACATCATAATGTATTGAGTAATTTGAGTGTTGTAATTTTCTTTTTGCAAAGCATATTATTAATGAATAAAATGAGCAAACATGGTCACAATGTACTTCGAAGAAAAAATAGCATGAAATGATCTGCAAAGGGAGGCGTAAAATTTGAAAAGACATTCTGTTACCAAACTTGAAAACATGACCTCTATGAGTTATGTGAAAGTTTAGAAATAGTACACAATTGCATGGAATGTGTCAAAAAAGTAATATTAAAATATACAATGACAAAGCAAAAGTAAACAATGATCTCGATTCTCGGTTTATGTGGGGAAAAATCAGTTGCTAAGGGGGGACCCAAATGAAGTTTGATATTGTTTAATATTTTTGTATTTCTCAATTAGAAACATTTAATGGTTAATTTAGGATTATTTGCCGCATACTTTTAATTATATTTGTCATTAACATAACATATACTCTGTCAGGGAATTGTTTTTGCATATTGAAAAAAGAATCATAATGACAACTGTAATGACCCACAATTCTCTAGAGAAGTACTAAAAGAATAACTCAACTATTCGGCTGCCAGAATAAAAGTGAAAGTTTATTTATCTAAAGCTATGACAACTAGAATTTACATATTGTTATGCCACCTCGATTAGTGTAGTAAAGTGTTTATACTACTGACAAGGTCGCCACAACAACTTTAGTCTTTAAAATAGAAAACTTCTTTGTCGTTTTTTTCCACTTTTCTGATGCAGTTCTTTTTATTATCATTTTTTCCAAACATTAATTACAAGCTTTCAGCTTTAACTCCCAAGTTACAGGAACACAAAGTAAAACACAGTAAAATTTCTGTGTGAAAGAATGAACAATGGTTTTACAAAAAGAATTAAGTACAAATATGGAAGTACATGTTAACTAAAATCAGTTAGTATTCTCTGTGGCCACCTCCAGGGTCAGCTTGCAGCTGCAGTATTGCTTTTATTGAATTATTCATTAAACCCAAATGTAGTTGCTCTATTTGTAAGATGGGACGGCAGTATATTCAAGTACTGTTCTGCATTCATGGTATTTTTTTATAAATGGCAAATCTCCAACGCTCTTGCTTGAGATGCAGCCCCATATCATATTCGACAATTTCCCAAATTTTGACGGCGAGTATAATATTGCGATTTGACAAAGCCTTTAACGGCTTTCGGCATACCTTGCTTAATCCACCATTGTAGTGGTCGCAGAAAATTACATCATCCCAACAGTCGTCAGTATTGCTGTAGCAAAATGTACGCATTCGTTACTTAGTAACAAACATTGTTGAGACCTCGTGTGCACACAATGGCTTTTGGTTGTGTCGCATGACACATGGGTTCGTTTTGATGAGGTTCGTCTTACAGCTCTGGCAGTGAGGTGTTTCAACGTGTAATCTTGCAAATATTAATCATTTTTAAAATGTCACTTAAACGAATCGTTCATCATTACAAATTGTCGAATGGCTTCATGGGAAATCGTAACACCACACTCTCCATTTAGTTCTTTGTAACTTGGTCGCCTAATAGAAGAATGCTGAAAGGCTATCTTGTAATAAATAAAAATGTCAATAAAAAGAACTGCATCAGAAAAAAGTAGAGAAAACACACAGGAGTTATCTGTTTTAAAGACTACAGCTGCCATTTTGAAGTTATTTACTATGTAAAAACAATTCATTGGCGGACTATATAATCTTTCTGGAAATGTTACTTTAGTGGACATATGCATACATATTACTTGGATAAGAATAGGCTTTGCTTAGAAGTGCATTGTGGGCTCAGTAAACCTTTGCATATATATCAACATTTGGGTCGATAATTAATATGTCTCAGAAATTATGGCAACGCCTTTTAAAAGCTATGAACAGCCTGTATAAAGATTAGTATGTTAGTAAATTACTGAGCTGACGATACAATTCTACGTAGAGCATGTGCATAGTTCGGACATCCGGTTTCTGAAACGAAATTTTTCATTTGTCTTATAATTTCAACTAAATTTGATGAATTACAATGATTTCGAGCGCTTTGCTTCTTTTCTTCAAAAAAAATCCCCTGCAGTTTTAGTAGTCTTTCATATCTACCGAGAGAGTCTAGCCATACAATTATTTATGGCAGAAGTTTTAGCGCCTATTTATTTTAATACGATGTTCTGATGGCGTTTAATCGAGAAAGTAAAGTGTTTACATTTTATACATTGTTTATTTTTTAAATTAATTTTCATCACTAAAAGTGGGAAAATGTGTGGGGAAGTAGCTTGCAAAAAATCTCCATTCTCAAATCGATTTCTTTTTCAGATTTCCAAATTTGTATTGTTGCATAAAAGCCGTCAACTTTCAAATATATTTTGTTACAAAGAGAAAAAAATATATTGCTCAACGAATCTTATGTGATTTGAAAGAAACAGAGTTTGTTCTTTTTTTTTATAAACATTGTTGTTGGAGAATTATTAATTATACAATAATAAGCTCAACTAGAAAGGAAAAAAGTTAAGAAAATAGAAAAATCTATAGAAAATATTTTGGAAAAAAGTCGCAATTGAAGACCGTCCGTTTGTCGTATGTTATGTTTACACTTTCTTAAATATATCCAAAAAAGGAAATCATATCAACAAATTTGAAATCTGCAATTGTAATTACATAGGCCACCATCCACACATTTGTTTCCACCGTGTAAGACACACAATTCTTAAAACAAATTACAAATAATTGAAAAAAAAATGTTCAAAATACAAATACAATGGGAAGCAAACAATTTGTAAATTTAGAAATTTATTAAGAAGGGAATAAGACAAGAATTCAAGAGTTCAAAATATGAAAAGAATGTTTAAAAGATTTAACAAGAGAAAACTAAGTTAAAAATAAGGTTATTAATACTAAAATCAATTTTTGTTAGCTCTTAAGGTTTCTGATATAAGGAAAAACGTAAACAAATCAGAAAGCGAAATATCGTTTAAGCAGCAAAGAGAGATCCTCTTTTTTTTAATATTAATACATATTTTTTGATTAAATTTGACACAAAAAGAAGACAAGCTTCAAGAATTTGCAAGTGTAAAAAGCATCTGCGACGTTGCAACTGTTTACTTTTAAATTGTTTCTCTTTAAGTTTTCCTAATTAGAACAATAGAAATGTGAAGTCAAAAGCTTTCACACGCAACCAGAAAGATAACAATTATGATTAGTATTTTTTTTTTTTCAAACAATTTTTAAAGTATAGGCAAACAAGTAGTACATAATGTGATTTTTTAAAGCAAAAGCTTAAAATTCCAGTTTTATTAATTTGTTTCTTTTATTTTTTTAAATAAACAATTTTTTTTTCATTAAAAATAAAAAAATCAAAAAAAATAAAAAAAAACTTCTTAAATTACAAAAAAATAAAAAAACGTGTGGAAAATCTTGTAAAAAAACAATAAAACCGACAAAATATTTTCAAAGGACTGAGTTTTATTTAATTTTTATTAACATCATACGAATTATTTCAGATGGCAGCACTGACTGAATGGAATTCACCTCTATTCTCTTGGCCATAGTGACGAATTATCACGTCACAAGTTTTTGTCACCTCACATCAAGTGAGGTTTTCATGACTAAGTGAGTTAGAATGTAACAGATATTGTCACTTGCCTTTTTGCAGGTGACGCCGAAGGACAGTAAATAAATATGTATGTTAGAACCGAAATTGTGTACTAATAGAAATACAAGTTAATTAATTTGTTGAGATTTAGAGGTAAAATTACAAGGAGACAACAATTTGAGTGTCTGGTACCTTTAATAGAGTATAATTTCACCAGCTGCTAAGACAATAACCGGTAAAATGGAAGATGATCGTCGTATTGGAGTTGTGCTGGAAATCTGAAAACATCCCACAAAACCAAAGACACATCATATGTCCAAGGAAATATCAATGAAACCTTACAAATGAATTGGTACAACCCTACAATTGAAGTGGAAAACCAATGAAAATGCATGGTACATACACCAAGGCAAGGCTTACTCTTCGGTATGCATTTTTCTGTGTGTTCCTGCGAGTTTCAAAATTGGCGTCACAACCGTTCGTCTTCCAACTGTCGTAAACTATGCTTTGTTGTCTCTAGGGTATGCAAAAGTCACTCGTCGACAGCCGGAATGGAAGGGTGATAAAAAAGAATTCCAAGACTTCTCCTGAGAGAAATACCATACAAACATACATTCATTATTCAATATAATACATAGGAATAATAATTAGTGCATGATTTGACTTCAAGCCGTATTCAGGTTCGGAATAAGAAGACAATTGCTATGCATGGTCTATGCCATGATCACGGGTAGGGAGTTTATTGTAAAAAGTGGCTACATGGCCCAGTTACGGCGCACGGTTGTCCACTGCTGTTCATGGTACTGCACAAAGATTCGATAGTGAGTACCACGAAAGAGTGTTAATGGAACGGAATTCTTTTATTCCCCCTGAAGATCTATATATCTGGATGTCTTTTTATATATATCAATAGTTGATAGACGCCTCCAGTGGCCATGGAGGTGGCGGTTGAAATTGTAAAAAGAAATTAAAAACACGTTTTTATGTTGTTAAGATAGATAATCACTTGCCTCGGAGACTGATGGATTTACTGGTTTTGGGTTCTGCACGTGGAATGTGAGTTCCCTTAACAGATCATGTGCAGCCGAAGAACTCGCGGAGTCGACTGCTGAAGAGCAGATATCATCGACATCCAACAAGTACGATGGAATAGGCCGAACAAGAATAAGATGAAAAACTGCGAAATCTACTACGGTGATTGCAGTAGAGAGAGGTGCATATTAAGATGTGGATTTGTTGTTTGAGGCAGACTTAGGCAAAAAAAAAGTAAGCTTTGTCTGTAAAAGCAAACACCTCATAACAATCCGCATCATGGCTTAATTCGGGAATATCAGCCTGATTTGCGCCCGACACGATCACGATCAATGCCCCAACTATGACACCAAGATCGGTCTTAGTAGAAGATTTCAACGCAAAGTCTGGGCAAGGAAGACATCGGGAAACACAGCCTGAACGACACTACGCCCGATAACGGATTAATGCGGTGGGACCACGTCTCACCTAGGTTTTATTGTACCCATTGTGATGCCCATTGCGGGGTGAAAACGTTCTGTCCTACTCGTTGATAGACGTGGGAGCTTCGTATCAAGTGCATCTGTTACCTCATTCCCGGTTATACCCTCATGACCCGGGACGCAGCATACAGTGATCGAATGGTGTAGGCCATGAACCGCAGGGGCCAGCGCCTGTTTCCCATCATTTAACCATCTGTGTAAACAAGGATAGAATTCAAGTTTTTGACTGGTTCTTCTGGTTCCACAGCTTTCTTGTAGGGAGATGACACCGGAAGAGCGTATCGCTGTCAAGGGAGAGGAGGGAGTAGTCACTTTCAGTATGTTCCATACGTAATCTATCTAAGATAACGATGCATGACCATTTGGGCTTCCGTGACATCTTTTGGATAAGGTTATTCTAGGACGAAGGAAGACCCAGAAGGACCTGTAGGCCTGCTGTAGGAGTGGAGGAGATTGCTCCGGTAACTGAACGACCTAGGCATGCTAGTCTCTGTAATCTTGTCAGCAGCTTTTGGCTTTTAGGCAGACCTGGCCTCAAACTACGCTGACGTATATCAGAATAGGTATTACAATAGCTGCGTACATCTACAGTATAGTTCTGGGGCTTGGAAACCATCGGTCGCTTTCTTGGTTCTTTCGTCAATGTCAAGGTTCTAGCTCAGTTTCCTGTCTGGGATTAGCCCAAGGTACTTCGCGCTATATCTTAAAATGAACTTAATGTCATAGGAGGGGGAAATAACTCCATCTTGTGGAGTGCCCCCGAGGCAAAAACTTTAATGGTTGGATCGCTTAAGGATGCATTGATGATTCTATTGCTAAGCAGACTTACAATTACTACATTACATTTTCGACTGCAACCTTGATCAACTCGGTTTCTACGTTATTGAAGGCTCCCTTAATGTCTAAGAAAGTGGCGAAAGCATATTTCTTGACATCCAAGGCTTTCTCAACAACACTGACTACGTCATGAAGTGCCTTTCCACAATGAGTACATCATTATTCCAGGGAGGTGATCTTTCGTTTGTTGTGGACCGTAGGGGGTAGCCCTTTCAAAAGACTCTTGAAAGGTGCGGGTCAACGCTTTGGTCGGTTTTTCTTGGCTTTCTGCATTTTGCTAGGCCTGATTTGGGGGTCGGCTACAGCATCATGAGGCATGTTTGATCTTCATTGCTGAAAGTAGGGAGAAGAAACAGGTTAAGCTCCCTTCTAGCTACAATACAGGTTCTTATCCTAACTTCTTCGATATTTGGGTTATGTAGGTAGGTGATCAAGCTTCTGTCTTTGAGCCCTAGTACTCGTCCTCGGTGAATCCAAGGCTCCTGTAGTAGAGCTATCGTCTTGCCAATGAAGCTTTTTAGCTAAGCAAGGTTCACCTTATTCTCACATTCCATTAGCTTAAAACCCTTCAAATTTGTCAGCTGTCCGAAGCGAGGAATTATCTTCTCGCTCTTCGTGATAGCGCCATTCAACCAATCAAGGATTCTGAGCTCGATGAGCTACCATTGGTTGACCGTGAGCTTCCGCTCTGGATTGCCAAAGTCTACTGTCGAGGCCTGTATTCTATCTTAAACTATTTCAACATGTGTCACTTAGCACTATTTCAGATTAGTATTATACGTATTTATAGTTTAAGTTTGGTGAAGAAATAACCATCAAAAAAGTTATTGACAATTTTCTAAAATTTGAGGATTTTGTACTTAACTTTTCTTGATGATGGTGCATAATTTATCTCTTCTTATTCGTTTCAAATCGGTCATAGAATTCTTCAAAATTATTCTTCTAATTAAGTGGGGTAAGAACAACAAAGTGGATCTCAGTGCTTCCAAAACAATGTTATCTACTGTCTCTAAAGCGAACCCCTTATAATCAGCCGCTATCCACTTATCCATGAATGGAGCCTGTATCGACGAAACCGGAAAACTGTCCATCCTTGATATGTGCATAAACACGACGCTTAATTGGAACGATCACATATTCCAGGTCGACAAAAATGCTGCGTAATGTTTAGGTTTCCTTAATCGATGCAAGAAATATTTCACCCCCTCTGATTTGGTTTTAATCTATTAGGCGTATATTCGCCCTAAGCTTAAGTACAACGCTCATATCTGGTCTGGTGCCCCCAAGACCACCCTGCGCCTACTAGATGGAATCCAAAATTCATTAGACTCGCTGTCTTCTTTGCCCATGTTTTATAGATATTTTAACAAACGATGGTCAAGTGAGCTAGCTAACTACATTCCTCCTCTCCTTGAATCCGCAATATACGTCTGCCAGGTACGCACATCAGTTTACCCTTAACCTGCTTTCGTACGCACAGTGAAATTTAGAGACTAGTTTTTTAGCCGCACCACACGAATATGGAATGCTCCTCCCAGCTCAATATTTCCCATAGACTATATTCCGCAGATATTTAAGACCAATGTTCACAGGTTCACAGGATCCCGGACAATTAAGAGTGTTAAAACCTCTTGAGCACGCATAAAAAAAGAGGAGTAGCACCAATCATTATTTCGTCAGTAGGTTGCATAGCATAGTAGAGTTGACATAAATAAATTTTAATGTTGAATCATCGATGCATTAAATCGCCATATAATTGTTTTCATACTCTAGTACCTGTCCTAATTGCCCAGGTCGAACGGAAAAATTATGAAATATAAGTTAATAATAAAACTCACGAAATTTTATTGTTAAATGCACTCACTTTATTTCCGAAAATTGTAAATACACAAAATGGCATTAACATGCAAAAAATTCAAAATTATCTTTACATTTTTAATCTTAATTTTTTCGTATTAAAATACAGTGACAATAGTCAGTAAGCATAGACTTTATCAAAAATGGAGATTCGCGTTAACATACACAAGTAAGTAGGCACTCTTTGCACTTATCGAAAATGGAATGTGAAATAAATGAACATTGGAATGAATACCATAAGTTTCTAATTTGTATTTTTGAGCTCATTACTGGTGTATTATTTTACAAATAGTTTTTAGGTTATAAGATCAAAATTACCTGTTGGCCAGCTATTGTCAAGTAAATTTTAAATGTTAAAATTTGGTAAAACAATTGCAATGAATATGATATTGAATGTACAATTTGCGTACATATCAAATTTAGCTCATTGAATATTTGGTTGATAATACCCATAATAAGATGTATTAATTAACGGCTCTATCAGGACAAAAGTTCGTCAAAAATGATATGATATTGGTATTTGAGAAAGTAAAAGTCTCAATATATTTGGGTGTTGCAGTGTCTACTTTCTCCTGTGATGCTGTTATTGTCAATTTTTTTTTATTACGGAACATTTTTCTGTTGCGTTTTAAATTTTAATTTTTTTATATGACATGCTTGATATAAAAAATATACTGATGCTTCGTTTGAATCAATAGTGACAAGTGATAATGTACGTTTACTTTGTGATTAACTGGATATAAGTGTAAATTAGTTCGTGTAAAGATATATAATAATTTTTAAAACATTGTTAAGGCACAGATGGTAGCAGTTCTTGTATGCTCCTTAATATATCTTGAATGTATTTATATTAAATATTTGTATTTGTCTGGACGGAATTGGTTTCATATTTATGTATGTGGTTATAATTTGTACTAAACTTTACGCTAAACTTATTTCATGGTCGTATGCCTCACCACGCCAATCTTGTGAGTCCCTGCTCCAATTATGATTTTCTGGCAGTGCATGGTGGCGTAGACCACATAACTGAGGACCAAAACGTAGCATGACTATGATGACACCTACAATGAACATAGCAAGAGCTGCTACAGCCGGATATAGGAGTATAAATGCCATTTTTGATATTTTTATTTATATTTCCTTTCTTTTAGATATCGCTTTCACGCTTCTGTAGTTCGACGTATTCCTCTCGTTTTTGTGGACGCTGTGGTCGCTCCTGATGATGATAATGTGACTGATGTATAGGAGCGGATTCAATATCTTCGTTAAATATTTTACCAGGCTGAAATTAAAGGAAATATTATAAGAAACATTAATACAGGTTAACATTTCAATTTAATCTGTCGCAAGTGGTTCATAGAGTTGATCCGATCTTCTGTAGAATGTACTTTTTGTTTACACATTTATTAATGAAGTGAATAACTTTTTTAATCACTTGGAAAAAATATGCGGTTAAACTTACAGGACACAACAATACCGCGGGTTCATTAGACTCGCTCGAACACTGACGCACAGTGGCTTCTTTGAGCGTGTAAACTAGCCAACTGCATCGGGAATCTCCATCAGTTCACCATTAAGTCTACATTCGCACAGTTAATTGTAGAGACACTTGTCTCAACCGCACTACACGAATATGGAATGTTCTTCCCAGTCCAGTTTTTACCACAGACTACAATTCGCAGCTGGGACTATTTTATACACGCCATGCTGCTGTAGTCCTGCATAATTTGCGTTCATAAATGAAAATCAACTGCATTGACTGTGAATGGCAGAAGTCGTCATTTGCACTCATAAAATCAAAGCGACAGCCCAAATGCGATTGTTGAAGGATTGCAGGGAAATCGAAACATGAATTTGATGCGAAAATGGTTTCTAAAATCGTCATCTAAAACTCTCATATTGCTTTAAGGATATTTCTGTTGATTGGCATTATGTCTTGATTTTTCTTTTCTTAATTTATTTTATTTAAAGGCTCCATATCAAAACTTATTAATTAAACATGGTTCTGTAGCAACACCGTAACAGTGTTGAGAGACAAACAATAATTTCTTCCAACAACGGCATTCGTGGCGTTGTGGGTATGTGCGTCGACCCGAACCTCGACATCGTAGGTTCGATTCCAGCTCTGAGCGACGAAAATAATGTTAACGACGCCACCTCTTTCGAGTTATTGACAATGCTCAAAGAGTATTTCCTGTCTAGAAAAAGCTTTTCAAACTTGGCCGTTCGGAGTCGGCATAAAACTGTAGGTCCCTTCCACTCGTGTGAGAACAATAGCACGCACAACACGAGTGGTTGCTGAGAAGCTAGGCCCTGGCTCTCTATGGGATGTAGCGCCACCCATATTATTATTATAACGACATTCGTGAGAGAGTAGTCGACGACGATGGCTCATCAGTAGAAATAATTATAGTAGTTTTATTCAAACTCATCCTTATTAATCTTAAATTCCAGAATAAAGCCTTCTTGATGTGTTTGTTTATGAATAAATAATGTCGACTTTGTTGAGACATTGTACACATTTTGTTGTGCAATGCAAATAAACGTCACCCAAAAATTGTTTGTACCGCCTAACTTATATGGTGTATGATTATTACAATGATGACCTGCTGGATGCTTGCGACAGTTTTTGTGCTTATAACTGTATGGACAAGTTTTGTATGCAGGGGCAAAAATGTTGCAATTATGAACTTAACCCTATTCAAAACCAATGTGCACAGATATAGTGCTGTGTCTTGACCCCAGATAATTAAGGGCACGCTCAAATTAGTAAAACAAATAAAATAAGTTGGTCTCATCGAACAATTCATTTCAAATGCATCATTGAGAGTTTGAACTCACAAGGAAAAGAATTATGAATACTGAGAGGCAATTGGGAAATACCTTGATTGATCTTATTACCGCTGTGCACACGTTGAAGCCTGGACGTTGTGCACTTGTCCGTTTTCCATTGCTAATCAGGATCTCTTGAAAATGTTTTTCAGATTTGAATGGCAAAACTTTCAATTGCACATGAATTCAAATAAAATGAAAGTAGTCAAGCTAATTTAAATGTTGCACTTGTGCGTGTAATCAATTATACGATTTTTCATATTAACCAAAATGTAAATTGTTATACCTGCAACTTAGTTGTGCGTAATTCCCCACTACTTTAACTTTTTTTTACTATATTAGGCAGGAATAGAAAATTGTAATATGAATAGAGATTCGAGAGAACACGGGAATTTATTCATACATTTTGAAAAATATATACAATACACGACGCCGTGCAAGGCAAGCAGATTCTGAAAATGTGAACTGTGCTACAGGAAAGGAGTTCATTGAATGTTAGTTTCATCAAGTGAAACCAAGTCTAATTGAATATGGTTAGAAGGCAAATACTAAAATGATCAGCCAAAGAAAGAGAAAATAAACGAATATCATTCCAGATCAATTTGATGATCTTCAGAACTTGTGACTGAGTACGCAGTCTTCTTACCTTATAATTTTGATATATGCCGACAGGCTTTAGTTCAGTAAGATCTACTGGTGGTTGATTGCGGGGTGTTCTAGTCCAAATACTGGTCAACCAAAGATTACCTGTAATTAGAAATAAATTAATAGTACATTTGCAAATCGCAGTTAAACCTCTCTTACCAGTGTTTCGATCCGTCCAGTAGTTTTTATGTCTTGAGCAGCAACCTAATATTATGTTTAACAAGATCAGTGATAACCCGATCACTGTGCAAATGGCAATTGTAACGTAGAAAGGTGAAAAATCTCCGTATATAGGCTTAGTAAAATACGGATTGTTCAGGTAGGCTGTCCGCTCATCGATTGTGGACATAGTAAATTATATGTCTGGCTCTATGTCAAAAGTTAGTTCTCATTGCGGTCGAATACGAAATACGAATACGTTTCTAATTAGTTCGAATCTATACCAATGTGAAACCACTGACGAAGCTGAAAGAAAAACTGGGTGTGACCTATCAAAACTCATCAATTGGTGATTGCACTCAAGTCGGGCTTACAATTATACAAGTTCAATTTGTAGTTCGTATTTCAAAAGGTGATCCAATCCAAAGATGATAAGAGTGATATTTAATAATAAATACCACTTATTTACAGAAAATAATCCAACGCCCAATAAAAAAAAAAACTCACATCAAACACCGAGACACTGTGCAAGCCCAATCAAAAGTGACAAACCTCGACTTATGACTAAGAAATTGGTCGAGAATCTACGGAACCACTAGTTTCAAATTCTTTACACGCTCTCTGAAGACGAAACAAGCTTGAAAGCATTTATACCAGTTGAAAGCACTCACACTTGTGTAGGAGAAATTTAATTCTCATTATGAGGTGTGTGCGGATAGGGCTGATTGTAATATTTTGACGTTTGGAGGTGAATTGGTGTGGGTGTGAGTATTTCAATGTTTGTAAACAAGAATGTGGTCAAGTTGTGGAAGCACTGTATAGGTGTGCGGCCATTGTTAGACCAAGTGTAAGCGATGCCAGATACGATTTTTTTTATTTTTGTTAAAAGAAATTATCAACATCAAATGCAGCAAAATGCTCATATTGATATACATGAATGTATGTTAAAATTATAAATCCACTGCTCGACCAATAAATAACTACTTAAAATATCTCAATTTATTCATTGGAAGCATGAACTGTACACTAAGTTCATGGAAACCATAGTCGCTTGGTACGGTTTTGTGTATGTTCTTCCGTCAAGATTTAACAACGAACTGTTCTCGCTATAAATAGTATACATCATCGTCTTCGTCGTCACAATAGATTTGGTTGAATTAAATACTTACTCGAACGTTATGCGTTTCCTTTTCAATAAGTTATATGTCACACTTTTCAAGTGTGAATCGTTATTAAAAACGTACACCATGAAAAATAAAAGAAACTGACTTCGACAGAAAATAAATCGTTTTTATTCAAGAGAAACTTATTTTCTATGTATGTCTTCATTACTTCTAAAATTAAGTCCTAAAGTTACAGTAAATAAATGACAAATATTTGTAAAATATCGCCCAAAGTTCTTATGTATAGTTCATTGGTGGATTACTATTGCTGGAACTGTCGCCAGAACTTAAAGTCTCTGGGGTTTCCTCTTTAGCTTGGATTCGAGAAATGTTTGGGTCTTTCTTTTCACGCTTCTCACGATCCTTATCCTTATTGTGCTTGTGCTTATGTTTGTGTTTATGTTTCTTTTTGTCCTTCTTCTTCTTCTTGGTCTGGAGCATACAAAATAGATAATGCATTTTAATGTTTTGCTTTTTCTCTGATATTTTTCTCTCTTACCTTTGATGAATTGTCAGACTTCGATTTGCTGTCCTCTTCTTGTTTGAACATTCCTGGCTCAAAACCAACCGGTCCGGGTGTGGGCGCCGCCCCAGGAAGAGATATTGAATTGTCTGAATAATATTCAGTTTTCATCCTCTTTGAATCTCCCGCATACGAACTATTTTCTGTGATATGTATTGGTTTATTATCTACACCTTCACCCTCGAATGGTTCCGGCTTAACTTCGTCCTGTTCAAGTTTGACTGTAGTATCCTCGAAAACATCGGAAGCAGGTCTCTTCAATGGATTATGGGAGTCATGTTGATCCCTTGGAGAATCAATATCAAAGCTTTTATAGTCTTGATTAGATGAACGCTGGCTTGATGATGACTCTTTTACAAACTCTTTGAATATCCCTGAAACCTCCGATGATTGCAAACATATGGGTTTCTTAATGCCATATAATGCATAGTACAGATCCACCATATCGCAACGTAGCTTTGTATCATGCGAGAGATTATTGCTGAGAAAAAAAATTATTTAATTTATAGATTATCTTCTTTTTTTATGGAATTTTCGTATTTTTTACTTCATATTCTGCCAAATCCGTTCCACAAGTTCTGGTTTGTCAAGACGGCTTCTTTGCATCTTTGTAAATGGCGGATTGTCAATTAATAGTCGAGCTAATGCGTGACGTGCCGCAGGATCTGGATCGGTCTCAAGTAATGTTATCAGGTGATCTAAGTCTTCCCACCGACCGTCGACTTTTACAAAATCCACTAAACATTCCATTGCAGCTATGCGAACGTCAATATATTGGCCATAAGCGGCGTAGCACCGGTAAATTTTGGGCAGAGATGGTAGGTGACCACACTTTTGTAATTTTCGAACTACCTTCAAACATGAAACCGATACTGTATACTTGTATGATGGAAGATGTTTTTCCAAATTCAAAAGTCGCGTAACTTCTTCTAGCACGACTCTGATAAATACAAAACTTCAGGTTTAAAGCGCATACAATTTGCAAGCCTTTACTTACTTGGCATCAGCAGAGAGATTTTCTGATGTAATCGGAGCTCCACGGAGTACCACCGACACCACCGGTGTAATGGAGTTCCCTAAGGCATCTATCAAAGCAGCACGATAATAGTTGTCGGAATAGTGGTTGCGAGTGTTGTCGTTGTATTTGAACAGATCCAAGAGAAAGCGGATTACTTCTGGTGGACAAATTCCGTGAGATGTGCGTAGACCTGTTAGCAAATGAAATAAAACATTACATAATACAGCAAGAGGAATGCAAACCAACCTGACATGGCTACGGGTATAGTCTTTTGAAGAAAATAATGCTGAAAATTTGAAAAATTGTTCTGCTTGATTATATGTGGTGCACTGAAGGAACCGAAGAACTTTCGAAATATGTTCAACATAGCCGGTGGGCCATTCCACGATGTAACCATTGAGTTCGCAACCTGCAAGATATATATTTATATTGAATATCAAAACTTTATTTTATTTGATGTCCACTGACTTTAGTTAAACAATGCGCTGCTTCACACCGAACCTTATAGAAGCATCTTTCATTTTCGATCGTATCCGTCAGCGCGCGTCTCGTAGCCGAAGTTGGGTAGTTTCCAAGAGCGTTGATTGCTTCAAATTGTGCTGTTACATCTCTCTCGTGTCTCAGTTGAAACTGCCATTGAAAATCTGGTTGCTCGATGTTAAGGTCTCGCAAAAGAATCATTTCCGGGTCTAGACGAATCCATAGAACCGGAGAATCATCCATAGCCGATAGATCCATGTCTACTTCCTCCCCCGTGCAAAGAGGAATCTTTTTCTTTTTATTTCTTCGGCTCTTTGAATGACATGTAATATCAGCTCTAACAACTGTATTTTCAATTTGCAATGTGTGCTTAAATGTTCCATCCAGTTCCTGAAGCTGTACCAAAAGTGGACCATTGTATTTTTTTACGCCCTTCTGATTTACAGAGTCTTGTCGGACTTCTAGCTCAATTGTATTCCTTTTCCGATTAAAGACTGACGTTAGTGAGAACTTAGCGTGGCCTCCGGTACGCACCCATTGATCCATGAAAACCGACATATCCTTACCAGTTACCGTAAAGATGGCCTTGATGAATATGTTTGTGGAAATAAGAAGATGATGCCACAATCCGTTTCCGATTTTAGTTCCAGCTGCATTTGTGGCCAATGCCAACTGCTTATTGAACACTTGGAGCAGAAGTTCTTGACCAATGCGATCCTCCAACATGCGAATAACTAAATGCGCCTTTCGCCGCATTGCTTCTAGATATTTCGGTGAGACAGTGTGCAAACTTTTAATCGGAAAATAGTGTGGAACCTCATGTGATTTGTTTGCCACATTAGCAGGGTTCGATGTTGAAACAGGCAAGGGTGCAGGTGGTTGACTGCAATCTAAAATAATACCACCGTACTGCTCTTCATAGCGGACCACAGCGGCCAGTTCTTTTTGAACCCACTCGCGGTACTCATTGTTACCAAAACATTTCTTTGAGTACAATCCACAAAGATACTCAGCAATTCCTTTAGCCAACCACGTATCCGACCACCGTTGGGTGGTGATAAAGCAGCCAAAAAATTGTTCAGCTATAGCCTTGGTCATTGCGGTTCGTGTTCCATAGGTCTGGTCAATTATAGCAATCGAATGCAAAAGGTGAGTTGACACAATACTGAGTGTAGCATAGGCAGCGATATTTACATCCGTCTCATCTACAAAAACTTGCTTGTAGCAAGAGAAGGGATAACGAGTTGAAAGAGTTTCTTCGAAGAACTCGAACGCTTCGTGCATATACCGCACGGTGTTTTTTAATAGCGGCATGAGTTGTGGCAGGCAGAAATGAGTTACTTCATGCATATGCGGATCTACATATATTTCGAATGGTCCAATGGCTAGAGCTATATTGGGCGCACTTACTGGTGTAGTAAGCGAGTAATGGAAGGTTTTTCGTCGCAAGTCTGGTGTCATTACAACTTCTACAAGTTCTCCACATGAGACTGCAGTCAACTGCTTGTCGACAGTGAATTCTAATTTCCATGTGCACGGATCAGCGAAACTGTCCACGCAAGGAAACCAAAGTCTAGTCGAATTTTCATGACCATAAGTAAACATGTGAGCTGAGTTTGGCACTGGGGGCTGTCCCTCTATTTCTGGAGGAATGACGAAATGTATGCCCCCTTGAGGATTTTCGATGGAAAATTCAATGCCAATCCGCAGACCACGGCCCTCTTGAATCATATGAAAACCTTCAGGAGGTACCTCAACAATTAATTCACCGGCATTAACGTCGGGGTTTGTTTTTTGCGCCGCAGTAAGATGATGTTTAGAGAAAGTCTCTAGTGAGCGACTATAAATATATTGATGCAATTTGTATGGTCTTTACATTACTGTGCGTACTTACGTTTTTGTATCTGTTTGACAAACATTCAGAAATGGATCAAAATATATGAATTTTGCTTCACATACGTCGTTCAAAACGACGCGATAAATCCTACATTGTTGAGCGTTTAAACGGATTATGTGTAAGTTTTCTTTCGCTGGGACAATTGTAAGTTCAACAAAGCCCTGTAATAAAGAGTATGTTTTGATATTGTTTGTTTGGTTACCAAATATCTCACTCACAATGATACTTTTACGCTCGAAGCTAATCCCTGTAAGGCTGACAATTTGGTGAGCTGTGTTGGCAAGAAAATAAAGAATATTAAAGATAAAAGAACTTTGCATTTCCCAAAGAATACTTATAATTTAAACGGGCGGGTAATCTCCGGTTTTTCTAACTTTTCCACTTTCATTTTTATATTTTTAAATTAGATTGAAGATTGTTGAAATTCTAATATATGTTTACATGGTTTCGACCAGAAATAATGTATGAAGGTGGTAGTCAACTTAAACCCCTGGCCAATCTTTCAATGAATTCCCTTTAATTTTATGCATTACCGCATACTATTTTATTTTCACACACACTTCTTATGGATATAGAACAGCGCCATGTTGCTTTTAGAACACTTGTTTTCACAAGTCCTGTCTGTGAAGATTTTATAAAAAAAAACGCTGTCGTATGGAATGAAAGGACGTGAGTAGTTGATTATCTCGGTGTACGTAATTCGTGGTTTCGACATATTGCAGTTTTGTCAGTAATGACATTTGTAACTCGCATTAAATGAGGTAGGTAAGGCTGTTCAATTGAGGATAATGCAGTACCAAGCGAGATATTTAAACATTAAATAATTAGAATTATATATATAACAAATTTAAGACAGATGGTATAAACATGTTTGTTAGTGTAAAAATAGAAAATAAAAAGAAATTGTATTTCGGTTACCACTACAGCTTTCTGTGTACACTATGCAACAATAATACAATAAGTAAAACAAAATTAATCTTCCTTAAATTATTTATTTGACACCACAACAGAACTCCCATTTTACAAATTGACTACATTTTTACAACTGGAAATATGCAATATTATTTAGTATAAATTAACACACAAAAACGCCAAGAATTATGTATTATATTATTTCAGTTACTTTCGCAGAACAAATTTGTGCCAATTAACAGACATTTTTTTATAAAAAACATTCTTTATTGCATAGCTAATAACGTTTTTCGTGTGGAATCAACTTCAGCAAAGTACTACAACTATTTCACGTAAAATAAATTCATTAAACATGTAACATAAAATTTCTTTAAAAAGTTCGAATCCACACTAATGATTTATTAAGTACATGGAGTCATAGAGCATACCAAAAGTAACATTATTCTTAATTTCACACGATTTTGATATTCTGAACATAATTCTCCATGAATTCCATTATTATTATCCCTAATAATAATTTATTTGTAACGAATAAATTGTTTGTGTTCAAGATCGGACCATCTATATATTGGTACAAATAGCTATAACTGAAAATACCACTGTATAATAAATGGTTACGAAGGCAACCATAATAATACAATGCGCGCTATATGCACACCAGTATACAAGGTGTTTTAATTCATGATTCAACTTCAACTCCAATTTCAATGTAGAATTTAAGTATATTTTGTATTTAAGTATATGACAACAAAGATATGTCATTATTTAAACTATAGCTTGTTAATTCAAAAGCAATTCGAAGTTTCATTTCAATTCATTTGCCTTTAAATTGACATTGCTTGAGATAATAAGAAATGGCCGATGACGACGTACCGATACCAAAGACATTCGAAGAATTATTTGTGATTTATTCAAATTACAAACTCAATCCGTTTGACGTTGACAATGAGGTATATGAATCTATTTTATTGACACAAATCGATCTTTGGCTAGAAAAAGCCGAACTTTTAAAAACTGTCTTTAGCATGATAGAAACCGGAATGACATGGATGAAATTCAAGTAATTTATAAAAAAATAGTACCGTACCTTATGTGATATCATTTTGCAGTATGCTTTTGTTTTTTCTTAGAAAATGGCGTTTAGATTATTATGAGTTTATTGACTTTCTTAACGATCTATGTGCGCAAAAGGACTTAGATATTGATCAAATTAAACAGAAAATGACTGATGCAGGACCACCATCGGCTCAAGCTGATCAACCAATCGCTGTAAAGTAAAAGAAAGTGCTCCGATTTTTCTAAGGACATAAACATTGTAGTTTATGGTAATTTTGAAATGTATTAATTAATTTACGAAATATAAATTTTTAATTGATGTTTTGATGATGATTTTTATCACTTCGATAATTATATTTAATAATTTGAAAAAAAATAAAAAATAGTATACGCATATATATGCAAGTAGTTGAATTCAGAATGTCAGTTTTTTTTCTTTTATGTAACAACAGAAAATAGATTAATATTTTGGCTTTGTAAATGGCAAACATATTGTTTTTTATGCTTTGCTGATCACAATACAGTGCAACTCACACCAAATTCTTATATATATTTTACATACATATATCAGTCGGCATCCGCACCAGAAATAAGAGAGCAAGGTGATATACATCTTTGGCCTTTTTTGCCCTAGTCCACCAATGATGACTTGAATGGTAGGATTGGGTGAATCAAAATTTAATGCCACGTATTATTTAAAGGAATATTTTGCATACATTTAATCCATTAATGTAATACACACCCTATTTCCATGTCATACGTGAGAAACGAAGACACTTTCACAACATTCATTCATAGATTCAAAAAAAGTTAAAAAACTAAAAATTAAAATTTCCTAATTCTTAAGAGAAATGTCTAGATATGGAAACAGAAACTAACTCAGAAAAAAAGTTGCTCAAATTAAAAAGTAACTTCCACCATATTGACGCCTGTTCAGAAATAACCAAATACCTCGGATACTGACGGATTTACTGTTGACGATACCAGCGAACAAACAAATGACCATGCTTTTCGGTTCTGCACGTCGAATGTGAGGTCTCTTAACAGGCTATGTGCAGCGGAAGAACTCGCGGAGGCCCTTCACTGCCATCCAGGGATGCGCCGGGCAAGAAGAGGATGAAAAACTGCGACGTCTACTACGGTGATTGCAGCAGAGAGATTTGTTGTTCAAGGCAGACCTAAGCAGTCTTAAGCTTTGTCTGTAAAAGCGAATGCCTCAAAATAATCAAGGCTAAATTAGGCATCATCAGCCTGAATTGTGCCCAGGCTCCGACAGGGGACAAGAATGACAGTAGCAAAGATGTCTTCTATGATCTAGAAAGAACATACGATCAATGCCCCAGCTTCAACAACAAGATCGTTCTAGGAGATTTCAACGCTAAGCTTGGTAAAGAAGAAATTTTTGCTAAAGTCATGGAGAAACACAGCCTATACGACACCATTTCCAGTAACGAACTAAGGCTCGTGGACTTTATCATGGGACGTAACATCTAACATCTAGCACGCGGTTCCCACACCTCAACATTCATAAAGGGATAAGGCGGTGCCCAGATCACTCAACCGTCAACCAGATTGATCACGTTGGAGCCAATGTTATAGAACAACAGAGTCAGGAAAGAACACCACAGTTTGATGTCGCAGAGCTATAGTCGCAGCGGACTGCTAGGATCTTTGCCATCCGAGTCTCCCAGAAACTCTCGACGCCACCACCACCCACCTCGACGCCACCAGCACAAACCATCGAAGAAGAATAGAGTCGTTGTCAAGAAGCCACCAAAGAAGCGGCCACTGATGTGCTGAGTCTTACAACGCCACCCAGAAGGAACCCATGATTTGACGATGAGTGCAGGCAGGCACATGCAGCTAAGCAGGAGGTCCACAAGGCAACGCTGTATCAAACAACGAGGGCTGCTCGTGTGCTCTATGAACAGTGGAGAAGGGGAGAGAACCGGCTTATCAGAAGAAAAAAGAAAGAGCATGAGAAGCACGCGGTCGAGGAGATGGAGAGGTGTTATGACAGGAATGACGTCCGAAAGTTTTACCAAAGGGTGAAACAATTATCCCATGGATATAAGACACGGACCGCCCTGTCGGGATGAAAATGGACAACGGGTAGTAGAGTCGCAGGGGACACTGAGAATCTGGAAAGATCAGTTCTGTAGACTTTTAAGCGGCGATGAGGACCAAAATACCGCTGTCAGGCAGAATGTTCCACTCAATCTGGACGATGACAGACGCGAATACCGTCCCCCAGACTTAGACGAGGTCAAGGTAGCAATATCAAGACTGAAGTCTAACAAAGCTGCTGGAGCGGACGTTTTGCCCTCTGAAATATTTAAGGCAGCTGGAGATGATCTGGTTGGGCGCATGCACCAGCTCATTTGCAAGATATGGTCTGAGGAAAGCATGCCCGACAAGTGGAATCTCAGTATCGTTTGCCCGATCCACAAGAAAGGAGACCAATTCAACTGCGCCAACTATCGAGGGATCAGTCTTCTTAACATCGCGTATAAGATCTTCTCTGTCGTTTTGTGTACCCGCCTGAAGCCGTTCATTAATAATCTGATAGGTCTATATCAGTGTGGCTTCAGGCCAGGAAAGTCCACAACTGACCAAATCTTCACACTACGACAGATCCTGGAAAAGACCCGAGAAATGCAAATCGACACTCACCATCTCTTCGTCGATTTCAAGGCCGCATATGACAGCGTGCATAGAGACGAGTTATACAACGCCATGTCTAGTTTTGACATTCCTGCCAAACTCGTCAGGCTGTGCAGGATGACGATGGAGAACTCTCGCTGCTCCATCAAGGTCGGTAACGAACTCACCGAGACCTTCAATGTCAGCCGATAGACACCATAGCTCCGGCCCGAAGAATTTTCGAGTCGGAATCTGAGGGGCAACGCAACAGAAAACGCCCGCGTTTAAGGTGGCGTACCCAAGTGGAGAAGACTCAACCAACTTGGTATGCGACACTGGATACAGCTGGCCAGAGATCGCGCTGGAGAGGCTTGTTAGTTAAGGCCCAGATCCACCCCGGACTATAGCGCCACACAAAGAAGAAGAAGAAACTGTGCTCACTGTGTTGAATGCTTAACACAGAAAATTTAAAAAATTTCGAGTTTTCAAATAAGACCTTCAATCCACCCCAATATTATGATTGGGAAAGAGGGTTAGCTGTTCTCAAGAGCTCGCACGTATTCACAGACGCAGCGCGAAAAGCTTATAATAAATGCTGTCAGTTGGAATCAAGGGGCAAGATAGGTAAAAGACGGATATTTCTTTGCTCTCTTATTTCTGATCGCGCACCCTCAAATACAGAGGTGCATACTTCACCATGTGCATCTGCATCTGCTGCAGCTGCTGTCAAAAAATCTGCATATGAAGCTTCCCTGATTGGAAGGATGCTAAGCATATGTGACAAAGAGATGACGCATATGTGAAAAAGTGTTGAACGAGGAAAAATGTATTACAAATTGCAGCTTATTTAATGTGGAAAAGTGAGAGAATTGTGAAAAAATCGTAGGTTAAAACCTACAATTACTTATCAGGCAGACAACCCACGAAGAGCCGAGCCTGAGCAATTGCTGCCTTCCATCGGTGACGGTCTGGGGCGCGCTGCTTCCAGTCATCAAGGCCAACTGTCTTACATCTGCGTTGACTTGGTCACTGTACCGGCGGTTCGGTCTTCCTCTCCTTCTCGAACCAGGAGGCTCGGATTCGAAGACTGGAGCGTTGTTTTACATTCGTTACCGAGCCTGTGGATGGATTTTTTTTCCGGATTACATCCACATTCTTATTCAGCTCGGAAAGTTCGCGGTTGTGTCTTCTCCTCAATTGGTCTTCTTCTTCGCAGACGGGACCATACATCCGACGTAGAATTTTTCTTTTGAAGGCACCAAGAATCAGCTTACCATAGTGTCTAGCTTTCGGCTCCAGAAGTTTTTGAAGCGAATTGCAGGGTGCATCGCGTATGTGTTACCGTGGTACGACACAACCGGATCAATTTACCCGGGATCCCGAATTCGGCCAACGCCTCGAATAACTCCTTGCGATGAATGGTGTCGTATGCGGCTTTAAAATCTATAAAAAGATGGTGAGTACCGATATGAAGCTGATATTCCAGTCGTCGGGCATACAAGCAACCCCTTGCCCCTAACATTTTTCTGACAGCATTTTTTATAACGTTATTACCAGCACGTGGCACGAGAACGAAAGACGTATAAGCTCTTCCGAATAGCTGAGGCTATCAGCACGTATGACGTTTCTCTTAAAACCATCCAGAAGATTTCTTTCATAAGCTTTCAATAGCATCCATGTCTCTGAGCTGTTCTTTCGAGAGATGACTGTTAATCTTCAGCCCAAAGAAACATCGATTGGAAAGATCAATTCTAACAGTATGCACTTTGCAGCCTAAACAACAGGTTTCAGTCAATTATGAAACGGTATACAGGTATACCGGTATGAAGTGAGCGTCAAGATACAAATGCCTCGATAGGGAATATTTGTTGTGAACGAGCCCATATTTTTTTTTGTTTGTTTGCTATGACATCTGTGAAAAGTATTTAGTATACATCAAGTCATTGAACAGACAAAATCATAATTTTTCATCGTGTTAAAAATGTCGAATTTGATACCAGAAAGTGATGATTTTCGGAAAGCATTAATTTTTTGTTTTCATTTGAAGAAAAGTGGTGCACAGTCGAATCGAATACTTGTCGAGGCATATGGTGATCATGCTCTCCATATGCCTCAGGGTCAGAAATAATGATTTTGAAGTGAGAAATGAAGAACGTGGAAGACCACCAAAAAAGTTTGAAGACGCCGAATTGCAAAGGATATTGGATGGAGATGACACTTTGAGTCAAAAGCAAATGGCAGCAATGTTAAATGTTGCACAACAAACAATTCCTGACCGTTTAAAAGCTATGGGAAAGATCCAAAAGTGTGGAAAATGGGTGCCACATGAATTGAATGAAAGACAGATGAAAAACCGAAAAAAACACTTGTGAAATTTTGTGAAATCCTAAACGGAAAAAATCATGGGTTAATCCGGGACAGCCATCAACATCGACTGCAAAACCATATCGATTCGGCAAGAAGGCAATGCTGTGTGTTCTAGACCAGAAAGGTGTGGTGTACCACGAGCTCCTAAAACCTGGTGAAACCGTTAATACTGATCGCTACCGACAACAAGTGATCAATTTGAACCATGCATTGATCGAGAAACGACCAGAATTGGCCAGAAGACACGGCAAGGTAGGTTTGCTCCATGACAATGCACCTGCACACAAAGCAAAACCGGTTCAGGATACAATCAAAACACTTAGCTGGGAGCAGCTACCCCACTCGCCGTATTCACCAGACTTAGCTCCTTCCGACTGACTACCATTTGTTTTCATCGATGGAACACGCATTGGCTGAGCAGCACTTTGATTCCTACAAAGAAGTCGAAAATTGGGTGTCTGATTGGTTTGCTTTAAAAGACGAACAATTTGATTGGCGTGGTATTCACAAATTGCCAGAAAGGTGGTCAAAATGTGTAGAAAACAATGGCCAATACTTTGGATAAAATGTTTTTACTTTCCCATTAAATATATTAGTGTTTTATTTAAAAAAAACGCTCATTTCATACTCGTACACCTGGTATATGTAACTCCATGCTGGCGACACAATCCTCTTAAAACTCGTACCACCGTTCACTTTTTAGAATGTCACCCATTAAACTGTATAAATGATGTAAGGGCACAGATGAAACGGCGCAGTTGAGTGCCTGCCTTTGGTTATATTGGCCCCATGTTCGAATCCTAAAGAAGCAAGAGTTAATATTCTTTTATCTGGTTTTCAAATCTGGTTCAGTCACCATTTGCCGTTGAAATCAAATTAACGACATTCAATATCACTGTGGACTAACCATGGTCTAAATGTGATGGCAATTCCTTTTTTGGACCTTCTAAGATATCACTAGACATCATCAGCATCTAGAACACCAACTGTCCATTTGTGGTTCATTACAGATCGCTATTGCTAGGAATTAAGACGTCATTTCCGCCAACCAGGAAGAGGAACAAAAAAACTCCACTGTCTCTGTGTATGTATCTACTTATTTTATTTTATCTTATGGTGTAGACAAAAATATAGGATCAGAAACAACTGATTTAGGTTTTTAGCGTTAGCGGTTAACACTTAGTTAACTTTTTAATACTCTGAATAATATAAATAACACGTTAGTCTACTGGCGATTACTGACCGTCAATTATGAAGATGTGGTTTTTGCGGGAACCACCTCTTCTGTCTGCTCTCTTGGGTGACGAGGTTGGTGTTGTTGCTGTTCGTGGGGTAGTGGTCGAAGGTATGTCACAGATCCATCAGCAGCGACTCCTCTCTGTACATTGCGGTGAGGTACCTCAACAGGCTGACCTTGGTATTCCGGGTGTTGTTTGATGTACTGCTCATAGGGAATTGGAACGGGAACAGGAACGGCTTCAACTGGGTACCCTGCATCGACAAGTGCTTGAAATTCAGCCTGACTGATTGGTTTACTATTTGCTGGCGGAAGTCCTAATGGCTTTGAAGCTCCCTTTGATTTTGGAGAGGGTCTTAAGCCGGTGCTTTGCGAAACAAATATACTTGATTGCGATGGAGCCGCTCCAGGGATTGGATACTGAGGATATTCAGGTGATTGTAATGATGGTTGAGCTTGCTGTTGATGATGTTGCTGTTGTTGTTGTTGTTGCTGTTGAGGATCATTGTAATAAAATTGTACAGGCCCAAGATTTTGCTTAAGCTGAGGTTTCGACTTCTGTTGCTGTTTAATGTTATACTGGCCGGAAGAAGAGTAGGACTTGCCGGGTTTTATTGTTGCCTGTGATGTTTGAAGCCCCTGATATTGTGGCTGTGATGTAGAATAAGCATTTGGAACAAACTTTTTGTGTTGCTGGTGATCAATTGTAACAGATGGGACTGTTGGTGATGGCTGAAACCCGTTATACTGAACGACTGAAGGAGCAAAGGAATATTGACTTGCTTGTGCAATGGTTGTTAATGGTGAAGCAGTTGTGGAGTACGATTTCTTTTGAATAAAAGGTGACCTTGTAGACAGAACAGCTGGTGGATGTGAATGGCGATATCCCGCAGGCTTATTGGAAGCTAATAACTTTTCTATTTCCCTTTCTAGAGACGATTCTGCTAATGGATGGTTTGCCAGAGTACGATAACTAACAGGAGACGGGCCTTGATAAAAGTTTTGTGGTTGTTCTCTAGCCTGCAACTGCTGCTGCGGTTGTTGTTGTTGTGACCTTATTGGTTGCTGTCCAGTAAGGGGAAGATATTGTGGCCCTTGATGTTGTTGAGGTGGCTCTGGTTGGGAATATCGTACATATTCAGAAGTATCTTCAGTCTTCGATCGATAGCTGCCGAGATTTTGTTGTTCATCTTGGTTTGGTCGGGCTTGTGGACTTGACTGTCCATATGCTGCTCTGGCTTGGGCTTCCTGCAATGCTCTTGCTTGTAGTTCCTCTTCAATTAGTTTAAGTAAATGCTCTTCCTGGGTCGAATGGAATTGCGACTGTTGTTGTTGAAGTTGCTGTTGATGTTGTTGTTGTTGTGAAAGATAAGGTGACGGTCCAGCATTATGCTGAATCCGAGGCTGAGATTGTGACTGTAGTGATTGGGCATATTGTTCTTCAGCAACATACTGCTGTTGTAATTGTATAGTTGAAGGTTTCTTTGGTAATATATGCGATTTCCCCTCTGAAGCAGCCTTGGCCTGATGGTTACGACTTATGTCTTGCAAGTAGGCAAAGTGTTGAATCTAGGAAATAACAAAAAAGGTAAAAGAGCATTGTTTGGTTTTATCATTCTTTTATAGCATGAAAACAATACGTGGGAAGAAAGCAGCTCACTCTGGGAAACAGTAAGACAAAATAATAACAGAGTACATAACCATGGCGTATGATGAAACCTTTCTTTACTAGCCTGGGAAGCCTTCTCATCGATCCACTGAGATTTAAGTTGTGTAATATAATTGTCATAGTGGTGGCCAAGAAAACGAATGTGACTTCATTTTTAACGTACTCTTTTTACGGCTGATAGTTACGAATGTGCTCAAGGTGTTGCACAATTTCGCTAGCAATTTCTGCGTGTAATTAATGACCGAAACCAAGTGAAACGAAAACTACCTTTGGGATAAACGGCTGTAAAACTCCTCCACAGCACAACATAAGCGAAATTAAGTGATTGTTTCGAATAGCATGTCGATGTCATTTAGGTTTTTGCCAGATCTATTATCTATTGCAAAACGTCAACGTTGAATGATGCTTGTGTTAACATAATTCACATTATATAATAGAGTCTGGAGCGGTAAAGACAGGAATATTATAGCGGCGTTGAATTATCCGAAAAGGAACTCCATTTTGAATCCTATTGCCATAAAAGCAAAGTGTTTGAATTCTATAATATAATATGAATTTATTTAATGTATAGCCGTGGGGTAGTCGATTCAGTGTAGGTGCCAGTTCATTACAATGAAAGCTTATAGAATATAAGTACAAGTCCATCAGGGGCTGTACGGGACAAGTTGATAAATTCAATTTTTTTCCTTTGGTGAGTTGTAGAGAATATTACACAGTTACCGAATATGTTTATATGCATATTCAACTGAACAGAATATGGCATTTATTACTCTCATCGGAGATGTCGTAAGCAATGAAACGTGAATATCAAGTCACGAAGGGGACCCTTTCAGTGCATAGTTTGGTTCGTCATATAAATTGCTCATTTTTTTGTGCATTATCTATTCACTTTCACGCGCTAATCTTTTTTCTTTTGCGAAGTGAATGTCATCTTATTACAAAATTGCTTCTAATGTAAGAAAGAAAAGGATACGCTTATACAACATTGCAGTTTACAAAACTGAATTTATGTAAGAATGTAAAACCGGTTAGGCAAGGTATGTAAAAAGTGTCTTACCTCTTGACTTTGTTCAAGTTGTGTTCCTAATGCTTGCAGTTGCTGGCTCTGTGGTCTAGTACTTGGTTGATAGTTACGTAACTGTTGCTCATGCGGCGATAGTGGTCGAATCAAAAAAGGGTTAGCCTTGCTACCGTAAATGGTTTCCTGTGGTTGTTCGGGATCATCCTGTTTTGCATTTGGATAAACTGATGTTTCCCGTGAACCAATTTGTCTTTTATCTTTTGTTTCGGATTCTGTTAGTTTTTCCTTTACGTTAGGAGTTACTTTGGTTATTTCATCTTTTTGCTCAAGGCCGTATGCACTTAAAACTACTACCAAAAGAGAAAAAAAAGTGCATTTTATATGGTTGACAGTCATATTTTAGAAAATTTAAAGAATACGCAAGAACATAATATCTAAATGTATTATCTGGGGCTGTACTAACAGAGAGCTGTTGCTGTAAGGATGTGAAGTATTTTGTCTAGTTACATTAAAACCAATAATTGTTATAAAGATGATACATTTTAAGTATATTAAAGACAAGGCATTCTGAATTGAAAACTTGTTTTTAATCATGATGCAAGATGTATATTGCAGACTAAAATAGTGGTCTGAGGGAGACGTTCTCTTTCAAAAGTGGAGTCATTAAAGATTATCCTTCAGATCGATTCAAAAAATTAATAGAAGTAGAACTAAATATCAAGTTTGGGCAACATTTAGCTGTTGTATGATAAGTGTATAGTGTAAATATAATAAATAATATTTAGAGTGGATTACTCTAATATAATCTTCTAATTTAGAGTAGTATTCACAGCAGAGCACAGTCATTCAATTTAAATATTATGTTGTTTGTATGAGTACAAAGTAACAAATTATGTGTATTTTGACTCAATTGTAATCATTATTAAAAATACATATTTTTCTTATGATATTGTATGTATCATAAGAAATTGGATATTGTTCAAATCTTTCTTTCAAAAAATGTAAAGCTATTTTTAACATAGTTACACATAATTATACTGTCCTAATAAAAACTCTGACATAGAAAACTTTTTCAAATACGTGTATCCATTTCTATGTATCCATTAGGTATAGCCACGGTTTCACTCTGATAAAATTCACAAAATTCAATTACCCAGTGTTAGGCAGGATAGCACTAGAATCGCCTTCATACTGATAGTCTCACTGCTTTTTTGATACTATCTAAACAAACTTCCCGCAAGTTTTGTATTTATCTTGACCTTTACACAAATATTTAAAGGAATACACTTTTAGGTTTTTTTCTTTGGGTGATATTTGTTAATCTCCCTTATTAAAAAACATCCTCCAAAATCCTCCAAAGTGTCCACATTAATTTGCTACTTTAAATTAACCAGTGACACAAAAACGCTCTTAACATACGGTCAACAGAGAATACGATATTCCGGATAATTTAATTCAACTCGAAAAGAGAAGACGGATACTCTAAGCGGCTCCCAACACGATTCTGTGGAATGAACTTATCTTGCACTGGCATTTATAAAAATTTACCACCGATGAGACCTTTTCGTTAGATTTAGTATGTGTATTTTTTCCCCGTGTTTCTTTATTTTCTTTTAGTGTCTTTGACTGACTATGTTTTTCCGAATAGAAAGAGAAAGGCCATCCGCACTTCGTATAGTACGGTTCGCTATGCAGTCCCATACACTTATGCATGTACACATGTATACATTGGCCACGGAAGCGAGAGGTTAAATACAGTGAGTCTTTTGCTTGGATTTTCATTTTTCCCCCATGAGTTGTTCATATATTATCTGCCAATAGATTTTCCAATGAAGATTTATTTGACCTGGTCCAAATGGAGCTTTAATTTTGTCTTCAAAGGTAGCATGAGTAGACATTTGTATTGTTCTTTGTGCATAACTGGTTATATGGATATTCAATTTTTGGTTTTTCCTCTTCTCTGGCTTCGAGCAATTTAAGAATTCTTGTGTACAATTTTTAGTTAGGTCGTCTGTGTGGCAGTACGGTAGGTGTTTAATTGGGTAGAAAAGCAACATAGATAGAAATATAGATTCATTTTTCTGTCCGTTGCTTGAGAAAAAAATCGTTTGTTGGTGAAGACGTGATCCATGTCGTTATGGATGCTTTACGATGAAGGAATGAATTTAAAATTAACGTTCAATTCTGTGTGTACGCCTGAAATCTCATGCGCTCAGTAGTGCAGATACTGTTATTTTAAATTTAATATTAAATTTTACAATAAAATTATCTTTCATTATTTACACACACGCCATTGCATTATTTATGCGATTTAATTTTAAGCCAAAAGCGAAAATGAATACAAGCGGATAGTCCACGAGAATAAATGCGAGAACGCGACAGCTCGTACGGGGCCAGGCCCTAGCTTCACAACAAACGTTAATAATAAATAGTGGTGGTCTGTGGCTTGGTGGGTATGTGTGTCGACAATAAATACACTTGTACGACAAAAATAATGTTCACGGTCCAACCTCTTTCGAGTCATGGACAAAAAAGAGTATAGAAGAGGCTTCTCAAACTTGGCCGTGCTAAGTTGGCTGTAGGCCCCTTCAACTCGTGAGAAGCAGTAGCAAGCACCCTGGCCCTCTACGGGATGTTGCACCACCCAATTATATTATGATATTTATAACAATATAAATAGATTTAACATGATCTATTCGTCAACAATAATCAATAATAATTTATACTTGTGTTATTCTAAACCCAGTATATAGTATAAAAAATAAACGTAGTATTGCCATTCATCATGCAGTACAACCAATTTTGAACTTTGATCTGGTTGAAACTACTAAAATGTGTCTGTGATTGTTTATTCAACAAATGTTACTTCCGTGCGTCCCCTAATCTCTTAACAGGTTACTAAACACAATGTTAATCACAACATTATTCAATCTTTCTTACTCTTATTGAAGAACAAACATATATAAATCATTTTGGTTTTTCCGCTTACCGGGTTCAGCCACCCATACCATTGTTCAACCAGTAGACATGTCGTGATTGACTCTGCAAAAATCGCCTTCAGTGTCCGCCACTGACAGCCATCTGGCTGTTGTAACAGCATAAAAATGGTTTACTTTATTCACGAGAGACCTTCAAAATCTCTCACTGCATCTTAGATCGTTGTAGGAACTAAGAGAGTAAATTGCATTAACCAAAATGCAGATTAGAAGTAGAGATTTATTGAGTAGTGAGACTTGTGGCCAGAATACGAGTAATTACAACCGGATTTCACGTCTTGAATTTTTAATTGATATAGATAGTATCACATGGCATGTGGAGTCATGTAAGTAGCTTCTTTGGAGCAGACACCCGAGAAACTCGCATGATTGTCCGTTTGTTGAAGTGTCCGTTCTAGGGGGAAAAATTCGGTTATGTTAGAGAGGCCGACTTCGAGAACTACTCGGATCCAGACGATCGTCTTTCGCAAACTATTTATGTATATTTGTGTTTTTTTACAAAGTTGTGCAGATGACTAACACTACTAATGCTTAGACAGTCCTTACTTACTTAAGGTGGCGCTACAGTCCGGGGTGGACCTGGGCCACAACCAACAAGCGTCTCCAGCCAGCTTGATCTTTGGCTAGCTGTCTCCAGTTTCGCACGCATAGTTGGTTGAGGTCCCTTTCCACTTGCGTGCGCCACCTGAGTCGCGGTCTTCCTCTACTGCGCCGTCCGTCGGGGGTGAATTCGAAGACTTTTCGGGCCGGAGCATTGATTTCATCTGCTCTACATGACCTAGCCATCTCAATCGTTGGATCTTCACTCTTCTGGCTAAGTCGATGTCGCTGAATAGCCCGTATAGTTCGTCATTGTATCTCCTCCTCCACTCACCATCTATGCAGACGGGATCGAAAATCACCCGAAGAATTTTCCTCTCGAAGCAATCAAGGGCTGCTTCATCCGCTTTTGACAGAGTCCATGCCTCTGCGCCATATAGCAGGACTGGGACGATTAAGGTCTTGTAAAGCGTTACCTTGGTTGTTCGAGAGAGGGCTTTGTTTAGCAATTGCTTTCTTAGCTCAAAGAAGCACCGATTAGCAAGAGTTATTCTTCGTTTGATTTTAGCGCTGGTGTCGTTGTCTGAGTTGATAGCGGTTCCTAGGTAGACAAAGTTTTTAACTACCTCAAAGTTATATCTGTCTGCCGTGACGTTCTGACCGAGACGTCGGTGTTGGGTGTCCTTTCTCGTTGACAGCATATATTTGGTCTTACCCTCGTTTACCGCTAAACCCATCTTCGCGGCCTCCGTTGCAATACTCACAAAAGCGCCATTGACATACGCTGCGTTCTTCCGATAATGTCAATATCGTCGGCATATGCGAGTAGTTGGACGGACTTTTGAAAGATTGTTCCTCTGGTGTTGGTGTTCGAGTTTTGAACAATTCTTTCAAGAACGATGTTGAAAAAGTCGCTTGACAGCGCGTCGCCTTGTCTGAATCCTTTTTTGACATCAAAGCTCTCGGTTAGGTCTTTACCGACCTTGATAGAGCAGCGTCCATTCTACATCGTCATCCTACACAAACGGACGAGTTTGGTAGGGATGCCAAAACTAGACATTGCTCTGTATAGCTCGTCTCTATAGATGCTATCATAAGCGGCCTTAAAATCGATGAACAGGTGGTGGGTATCGATTTGTTGCTCCTGGGTTTTCTCCAAAAGCTGCCGAAGTGTGAATATTTGGTCGGCTTAGATCGTCCAGGCCGTTAAAATAACATGCTCCTAAGCCATTTTTTTCAGGAGGAGAAGCCACTGAAATTACAAAGAAGGTATACAATAGTATGTTACGTTTAGTTGGAGTGGCTGTCTACTGATTGGCAGCACTCACACTTAGGCCAGAGTACGATCGTTGATAGATACAGATAAGTTGGAATTTGTCTGCAAAATATCTTGTAATATGCTTGGATTCCAAACTTACCTTTAGTTGCCATGTCACACAGACGTTAAAAAAAATAAAGATTGCGACCCTTCAATAAACAGGAAATCACAACTATCCATTGAAAGCAAAACAATTATATTTAAAGTTATCTTCTAGCCAATATTAACATACGGCTGCTCGATTTGGGGTGGTATGGCAAAATGTTATTTAAACAGACTTCAAGTTGCTCAAAACAAAATATTAAAAAAGATCTTCAACTTACCATGGCACTTTTCTAGGAACGAACTGCATACAAGGGCGGGTGTTGAACTGGTTAACGAACGTATTGAAAAGCTTATAAGTAACTTTAATATTCGTTATATATAATGTACTTATTTTGTTTTTGTTCTTTATTTATCTATGCATATCTATTCACTTATTTACAATTTATATATTTATTTGCTTATCAACGCAGTTATTTATTTATTTTTTTATATATACACACTCATTTATTTAATTTTATATACTTGTTAATACTTTGTAAGTGTTCAAAACACACCTTGTTTTTTGTTTTTTATCTTTCTCTTTTGTTACGAGATTTTTGTTTGCACTTTTCCTCGATTTTTCAATTTGTCGTCATGAACCTGTTTCCGTAAAATCTAAAACTGTTCCTAAGTAGCAAGGTACTCGCGTGCCAAATCTCTTTATGTAAAATGTGCAATACTAATACCATAACAATCAATTTTATGTGCCAAAAAAAGATAAATGACAAAAAAAGAAGTAGTAAGAAGTAAAGTTAAGAAATGTGAGAAAATAAAGAACTGAGAAATTTGAATTTTTACTCACATTTATTTTTCTATAATTATGAATTAATTGTGTATTTGGCTTCTACTTATTGCTGCTGTCTCACAGGCATGACCAGTTGTTAAATCATTTAAGACTATAACTTGTATACAGTACTATATAGCGTCGAGTATACGAAATAATTGGGAGTAAAATTTGATCAAAATATCCAGATAATCGAGCACATAAGTAAATCTAATAAAAATCAGGTTTGTAGTAGTAGTTAGTAGTTTTTACTTTTCAGACACAAGATTTTCCAATATCCACTTTCATATTTTCTTCATTTTCTATGTTTCTATGTCTTTATTTCGATTGATAAAACGTTGTTTCGTTATTTTTTTCTTGTTGACGGCGTGTAAGAACCTGATTTTTTAAACTGAACCACAATTAAGAATACAATTTAAAATATTAACGTCAATACTAGGCAGTGCTTGAATACCCATTTTTTATGAGGTCTCTATTCACATGTTTTGTTGTAAACGAATATTCTATGATTCATTCGTTATTTTTTTTTAAATATCAGTATAGTGATAAGTGCTGACTCAAAAGAGCACCGGATCGATATTCTTATGCTTACTTGAGAAGCGAAGAAAATATGCTGACTCGAAGAATTACCATGAAGATATTTCTAATCCGCTTGGTTCGACTCTTCATTCGACTTCTTCATTCGTAGCTTTTGCGAGTATCACAAAATTTTTCGCTCCATGTGAGTTAGGGAATGCAGATGAAAAACAACACAACTCAGAAAAGAGCAGTCGTCAGTCAAAACGACACACCACAAATGGGATCACCCCAATTAATTCAGAGGATTTATTTACTTCGAACTTTAGGTAATTCAAGTTCCAATCCCAACACCATAAAATTCCAGCAGCAAGTACTCGTGCTGGATCACTTTCGAGTAACTGACAATGTTAACGAACTATCTTCTGTCTAGAACACGCTCCTCAAACTTCATCATTCAGAGTCGGCATAAAACTGTCGTCTCCACTCATGAGAGGAATATGTATGTATGTAGCATGTACAACATTGGTGTAGAAGCTATGAAGACCCAGGTCCACCTCGTTCGGTTATCCATTTAGCAATAACGCTAGTATCATATTTATAATGGCTATAACGAGGTGAATGTAATGTAAAATAGCAGAAAAACTGAATATTAAAATTCATTTTATTACACTGTAATTTAAAGATCTTACTTCTTAATTCACTTGCTATGTTCGTATTACGACACTAAGGTTACCCAAAAAAGTTCATCACAGATATAATGACGGGATTTATTTTTATTTCACGTAATTTTTGCTTAGGATAAACTTAATTCGAACCGAATCGCCTTGAGTTATTTTAATGCTAGAAACAATAGAAATAAAATAATAAAATATTTCGTAATAGCAATAGATAGCTCCCATTTGGAAGTAGTAAAGGAGTTTGATTAAAACAGGGTAAACGTGAACTCCGCGAAACACATATTAGTCGAAATCCAACATAAAGGGTGATTTTTTAAAAGCTATAGGAATGTTTTCCAAAAAAAGCACATAAAATTCAGAAAAATGAATGAAATCTTTATTCGAATCGATAGTACGGTCCATATAATTTAATGTTTGAAGATTCAAACTTTCTTAACAGAGCACGCATTTTGATAATAAATTTCAATAATTTGCAAGCCTTGTTCGTTGGTAAGACGATCAAGGTTAAATTATAGATCAAACTAAAGATGTGAAACAAAACACGAAACGTGAGTCAGCTACTTAAAACAGTGTTGCCAAATAGATAATAGCTAAAAAATCACTCTTTAGAATTGCCCTTGGGAACCGATGCTATTTCGGTTTGCTAAAACAACTAAGCTCGAAGCTTCTGACTCGATGGGCCAAAATCATGCTCTATAAGACCCTTATTCTGCCAGACCTTTCCATTTGGCGTTTAAACAAAATACAACAACAACAACAAAATAAACGTAGTATGGACTCCATTTTTTTACTTTTACACTCATTTAATTCGTGAATCATCTAAAATGTGCTACTTTGTGATTAAGACGTCTCCAACCAAAAACAACGCAATGAACCAGAAGATTCCTCTAGAATATACTAAGGACTACTTTATTCGCTGGAGGGATGTCATCTGTATATATTTAATTTACATATAACTAAGCTCAGAAGAATAATGTTTCTCTCGCTGGAAAATATTCAACTAATATCAAATTTGTCAACACCCTCCAGAATTAAATAATTAGGTGAAGAAACTAAAATCGACCGGTTAATGATGCCCTTTTAAGTGTTGTAACTGCTTGCTATAATATTACACAAGCGAGCGAGTGAGTGAGAGAGAGACCCATATTTATGTACATAGATATGTTCCATACACAGACATTACTACATCTAGGTACGAGGCAAGTAATTACATTTGTCGAAAAATTACCATCGTTAGTACATCTTACACAATGTGCGATTGATCTCCCAAAAGACATTCCTTAGAGATTCTTACAATAAATTTACTTCACCAAACGATGGTTACCAATTTTCTGCTAAAACGAAGTAAGTATGTGTACATGCATGTGATGTGTATCCAGACTGATGAAAATTTGCATTAAACCGGAGAATGGGGAGTCAATTAACCCACCTTGGCGGACAATATCATCCGGTCTACTTGGGCTCGCAGCAAAGTCATACGAGTAATTACTGTTCACGCAATAAAGTTTTACAAAAGTTATAACGTTTCTTTCCTATAATTACCACGACTGTTAGATTGTGAAACTAAATGAAAAAAGCTGATAACTTAATAGAGACAAGTATGACGGCGGTTGAGTTTATTTCATCGATCCAATCATCAGTCAATCTTCACGAACTCTCAAATATTTACCTGTAATTAAAATAGTGATTGTAATTACTTAATAAGCCATGTCTTTCAAAAGATCGGATAGTAGGCATAATTGTAATCGCTTTAATGTCATATGGTTGCAAAACAGTTCAATCAAATGAGTCGTCATAAGAATTTGAAAAGGGAACCAGAAGCCCTTAGAATCATATCACTTTTGGTATTATGCGGAAATTAAATGCAAAAAACTAAACAATCAAATATATAATAATAATGCTTGTAGGCGAACGAATAGTTTCATAAAAGCCATTTACATAATTAAGCGGAAAAATATATGGTAGATGTGTTTTCATCGCCATCAAAAAAGCATCATTCAGCAACCGCAACAATTTGCTTATATAATTTGATTCCTATTGTTGTGTTCGTCTTATATCGTATTTGACGATTGGCTGTAGTTCTGCGGTTCATGTTGCATGATTACAGCAAGATAAGAGTTTTCTTTTAATGATGTATTGTTTAATTAAAAAAAGTGAAATGTTAGTTTCTGGTCATTGTGAATTATTTGAGTCTTTGTTAACTTGTGAAAATGATTCCAGCGAAAATTGGGAAGAGGAGGGCTTTTTTTGTAAATACATACATGTGTATATACATCACTTATTCTTAGGAAAATTAAAACGGGGTTACTATGTTGTGCAATGTAAGCAATAATAATCGCGTGCAACAAGTATACATATTTATGCACATATGTATATATATGTCTACATTTTTTATTTGTCTTCCTCCGATTAGGAAATAATACAAATTATTTAAACATTTATACACTATGTCGTCTTTCAGTGATACAAAGCCGTGAAGAAGGAAAATTAATTTAAACTAAAAAAATAAACAACATCTATAGCATGCATCGGCATTAACTTGCATGAACAACCTATTTTTTTCCAAGTCTGCATATCCATCGTCCGTCATAATATTGTAGCGAGACTTGCATTGCAATTGTCAGTAACTTGCTTTTTTTCTAATTTAATCAAAAGTATCTTCCGCATTGTATTTTTCATTGCAGTACTCTTTCCTTTTTCACAATATCCATTACAGACTTTGTAACCACTAACTGTTGTCCATTGATGCTTACTGCCAATGATCTTGTTGGAAGCTCTTGCACTGAAGCCGTTTGGGACACCCATGAACCAATGCCAAAGAAAGTGAATCAGTGAACACCGAACATATCCATATAAAGACCAAGGAACAAGTTCAACACATTTTGTTTTATTGTCCAAGCATTGTTGTATAGTTGAGGTTATTTTCATAAGTCATCATTAATTTTGCAAAATAGTCTGCATTATGGGTGGTAGCGTCATGAGAATTTTAAATGGAAACTAGACTCCCCCCCTAAAGGTAACCTATTTTATTTCTGGATTCATATCCACGTGTTCTCCTAAAAATACCACAAACTCAAAATTAAGTATGTATCTACCGAAAATTCTAAGTCTCTTCCGATTTTGTATTGCCCCGTCATACTATTCTGCGCTTTAAAAGAAAAACGAACTAAAACCGAGAAGTCAAGTCTGCAATACATTAAAGGAATGGATGCATTGTTCATAGATGCCAAGGCAATCAGTTGTCGTGTCATGTTTTCCTCTTTTTGTCGCAATTATGCAATCAACCGCGGATAAGTGTATATACACATACTATGTCTACCGTTATGTGTGTAGTAATTTTTTGCACCCAACTGGCTCCTCTCCTTGTCACGGTACTTGCCAGAAAGTAATGAGAAAACGCTAAAACGTTGATTTTATGTTGTCAAATTCTTTATTGCATATGTTACCGTTTCCTAAAATGCTAACGATGTTTTATAATGATCATTGCATTAAGAAATACCTACCTTCGTACGAACTCATACTAGTCCATCAAGAGGACGTGCACTTTACTGTTTATATGCTTTCACTTTTACGCATTATTTTCTTTTTATCATTCCTTTCGTGATCAAGCATTATTTGAACAAAAAATCTGATTTACATGCAAAAAATATTTTAGTCATTGGTGCATTGTTTGCTAAAAGATGCTACTGTTAACGCTCATCTAGCGTTGTACAGGTTTTTATCTTCTTATTTCACATGGATTTCGCCGACGTTTTGCTTGTTTGTTGTTTGCTTAAATGCCAAGGTGATTCGTCTTCATGAAGCTTCATTTTTATTACCATTGCTTGTGGTTGCAGCCAGCGTTGATACAACGCTAGGCGATCTTATATGAAAAATGTTTTTGCCTTATCGACGTAATGACGATGTTATGTGGACTTAAAATATGAAGGGAAAGTTAAGTTCAAGACTAATTCTGTGTTGGACTTGTAAGAAAGGTGAATGTGCCCTTCGTGCTTAATTGCATGTACAAGTACTCACAGCATTTCTTGTCTGGCTTTCAGATCTTAGTTATTAATTTCTACTCCCTTGATACCAATTAAGGGTTTTATCTATTGTGCTATCTATTGTAAGTTAATTTCAGTGTCAGTTAGAGATAAATATGAACTAAACACAGATTGGTGGTTTGATATTAGAATTCAACAATTAGAGTATTACACTTTGAGAAAAATATTCAATATATATAATATCCGTTGAAAATGATTAACGGATCGAAGCCTCGGCTTGGGCATTTTATTTTCTGATAACGAAACAAGGATGTTCTTTTCCTCACGTTGATTTTGAAAGATCATGTTCAAGAGAAAATAGGCTCACAAATCTACATATGAGTATGTAAACTGTGGGTAAATGTTATAAATAAATAAAAAAGTTCTTTGTGGAAAAGGCAAACTCACTGATAGATAAGTTGACAGTTTATTAATGGTTTGCAATAAGGAGACACTAATCCTGGCCTCGGTTTCCAAAAGAGAATCAGGGACAACTGTTTCTCCAAGTTCGCTATACGTGGCCGAATGGACACAAACTGCTCGAAGTGCTCCTTCTTTTTACTAAATACAGTGGAATAAAAAAAAATCAAAGGTGCGAACTGCCGTACCTAGGGATGAATAGTACTGCGTTAGTATGTTAATATGTCGGAGTCGACATGTAAGGAAATGCTGAAACCTGCTCCTAGAAAGGACGGCTATTTGCCCTCCACCTCACGCTAAGCTATAAAGTTGGTGAATGTCAGTAGCAAGCCAGTAGCACGATGTAGTATTTGTGAAACAGGAACCAAAGCAAGCTTCAGCCGCTACAAGGACGGCCATTTGCTTACCACATTGAGATCCGCTTTACCGGTAGGCTCTAAAGTCGGACAACCGACCCCAAGCTGTTCCGGTTTGCAGAATGGAAGTAGCAGCCCTTGGGCCGCCTCTAATAGAATCACACTCAACTAACCGAAAGACTTCTAACTGGCCCAGGCCAGTAGTTGGGTAATCCAGAGAGTAAACTCACTGATAGCCACGACCGCAGCTCTCTGGCCAAATGCCAGCCAGAGCTCGTTGCCGTTGTTGCGACAGCAGCGATTCAAGATCCGAGTGGAAATGGAAAATCGTGGCGACAAGCGGCAGCAAGAACAAAACACGCCGGTTGACATGCAGGTGGTTCAGATCAATCCTCACCACAGTAAGGCGACAAATGCAGCAGATGAACTTGCCAGGAAGGGGGCCGGAATCAACCCAACTCAGGCAATGGAGATGAAAGCTATGTTTAGAAAATTGTGACAAAACTGTCCAATGTATTGTCTTTCATTTAATGACCACCAAACCTAAGGGTCACTATTCTGACCAAGCTTATTTCTTTTAAGATACCAGTTAAGCTAGTTAGCGGTATCACGACTTGCAATCCGCAAGTTTTATTTTGTAGTTCGGGCAGCAAAAAAAAAGAATTTTAGGTGGAGGAGAGGGGAAAACATGTTTAAATTGGGTTTGCTTGTATCAGTCTTATTTGAGTATCAAAGGCCACCAAACTAGTCAAATATCCGGCAGCCGAATACTTGTTTATCCGGCCTAGCTGCAGTCCGAATATTCGGTATTCGGAATCCGACCTAAATCAATTCAAGAAGGGGTTTTGTACCTCACTTCGCTCGATATGGTGGCCCAACGCCACGTTATGGGTATGTGCGTCGACTCCAACCTCGACATCTTAGGTTCGATTCCTGCTCTGTGCGACGAAAACAATTTTCACGACCCCACCTCTTTCGAGTCACTGATAATGCTGAAAGAGTATTTCCTGTCTAGAAAAAGCTTCTCAAACAAAGCCGTTCGGATTCGGCATTAAACTGTAGGTCCCTCCACTCGTGAGAGAACAATAGCACGCACAACACGAGTGGTTGCTGAGAAGTTAGGCCATGGCCATCTAAGGGCTGTAGCGCCACCCATATTATTATTATTATTCGCTCGATAAGAGGATTTTAACCCTCTTTTCCGCAAGGTTTAACCCATTTCCTTGCTCCTTTCCTCTCTGATATGTCACAACAACTGTCTGACAGGCGCCTGGACAAAAACTATGAAGAGAAATAAGACCCAACGAAATAAAATCAAAAATGACCCATTTCCTTTCAAATCTCGGAATCACGCCGAAATTCTCTTTTTGGCTTCTTCGTTTTGGAAGGATTAATTTCTCTTCACTTTGATTCGCATTTTCACAAACTGGCGATATTTGTAAATTTAACACCAGACGCCTTCCAGATTTTTAATCAACAGATGAAAATCATCAACACGAAGTGTCCCGTCACAGAGAAGTCACGTTGGTGGCAGTGAGCTGAGCTTCAGAGTTAAGATACGATAGCTTATATACGATAGACATATACAAACTGATGTTGCTGAAGCTATATTTCGAATTTATGTATGTACCACAGATAAATAATATCACAAAATATGCATTGATTGTTTTAGGCAAGACAACAATAATATGTTTCTATTGTCTCATTATATGTATCTACAACCTTCTTAGATATCCACGATTCCCGTTTTTAACAACATTTTCAGTCGTTAACCTATGCTCTTTCCTAAGTACTTATGTCGATGCAACGTGATATACAATCATGATAAAAAAATACTAGAAAGTCATCAGGTAATAGTAATGTTGTAAATATGAACATGAATCCCACTTGAAGTTTTAGATACGATTTCTAGTTTTAATTGTTAAAAAATCTTGGTACCCTTACGAAACCCTTATTTTGTCAAAAATTAAAATTTGGTTGATTATTCCAGACAATAACACTAAAATAACTTTTTTTTTTCAAATCGATTTTTTACAAATCATTAACGCGCCATTGTCCGTTCTTCTTCAATTCAAGGCAGTTGTCGATAATTCTACTGTTTGTATGATGATGATGATGACCATACCACCCGGGAAATGAAACAATACAAAAGTGTAAATTCTTCGAAGGTTTCCAGTTATTTATATTTCTACTGCTATTATTATTTTAATTCGCCAACATTTATACATACGTGTTTTGTGATTTTTAAGACTTAAAATAATGCGGCTTTTTAGTTTGCGGACGTTTCGGGTTTCTTTTCTTTTTCTTTATCCTTATTAGTTGTTTGGGTTTTGATATTTGCCTTTGCTTCAAGTTTTTCTTTTTTTACTTTTACTACGGGCGTGGTGGTTGCCGTTTCTTTTTTTGAAACAACTTCTTCAGCAGCTGGGGTGGATGTCTCTTCTTTCTTGCCATTAACTTCTTTGCTTGGCTTTGTTTTCTCACTAAACAGAATAAATACGAATATGTATATGGTGTTGAGTTTTACATTTACATACATGTATTTGATGTCGTTTACCTTTCAATGTCAATATTCAGAACTGATTCATCTTCCTCTTCTTCTTCTTCTTCATCATGCTCATCTGGGCCGACTTCACGTAGTAGATCTCCTAAATCTTTGTCTACATCTTCCCATAACTTATCTTCACCTGCTTCTTCTACATCTTCAGCAGTTTCTGTTTTCTTTTCCGATTCACTGGTTTCCTTCTTTTTGTCCTTCTTTTCAGCCCGTTCAGCTTTAGCTTGTAGATTTTCATCCTCTCTGTGTCGCAAGAATGCCTTCAAATGACTGCGAGATCCGCAATGCTGTTTAATGTATGCCTCCTCATCTTCCTTAAGACCATTATATGTTCGGCATAGCTCACAATAGAACGCTTCAACCTTCTTGATGTATTGCGAACCAACTGGCACTTTCTCCTTATTGGACAATGTGGGATCTTCATTTAAATGATTCTCGAGCTCCTCATCATCTAAATCATCAATCTCTCCAACTGAATCTACGGTCATAAAGTTCTTCAAATCAACTTCCTTTTCTTCGTCGTCGCTGACATCGCTATTTGCTTCATTGCTGCGGGCTTTGCGCTATTCCAAACAAATAATAAAATTAGGTATTCGTATGTGATAATTCATTATCAGTATATTTACTCTAATATGTTCTAGGGAACATCGATGTGCTTCGTAGAGCATTGGGCTCTTAAAAGCTAGGTGACAGGTCTGACAATACGGCATCAGGAATTTTTTCATGTCCTTGTGGTGTTCTGAAAGTTGATGTTTTGCCTTTGGCTGTCGATAATTCAATCGGCATAAGAGACAAAATTGCGGTTTGACTTCGTCAAGTTCATCTTTCGATTTTTCTTCAATCTCTCTCTGAGCATTGCGTTGTTGGTTACGCATTCTTGCTAAGGTAACGCGTTGCTTGATTGCGACACGACGCATTGCCATTTTATGCATTCGTGAATATAAATGACTTGTATATTCCTACAGTAAAAAATATTTGTTAGATATAAATGGAACTATAGCAAATTGATTTTTAATTGAACAACTAGTCAACTCCAACTGAGGGAAGAACAATAATTCCTATTGGAAAATCACTCACCTTAAATGTAACACAGTTCATACGACAATGCACGCATGTCAATTTGATGAATTTCGGCCTACGTGGAGGGCTCTTGCTTGTACGCTTTCGACGACCGTCTTTGCCGCTATCTTCCTTAGTTTTCTTCTCTTTCGATGCGTCCTTAGTTTCCTTTTCACTTTCAGCAGCTCCATCGGCACCATTGCTCTTTTCTATAGATGTATTCTTACCTTCTTTGGTTTCGTCATCTTCAACTTCTAAAGCATCCTCATCCATGGTTTCATCATTTTTGGCTGTTTTCTCTTCATCATTATCATTTTCTTCTTCATCTTCATCATCTTCCTTTTCCGAATGTACACCATCCTTACCAGCTTCATCGCCGTCTTCATCATCTCCCTCAGCTGTACCTTTTTTTCCAGATGACTTAGCTTTCTTTTTATCGCGCTTTTCTTTTGCTTTACCAGACTCCTCATCTGCTTCTTCATCGACTTCCTCATCTTCATCGTCTTCCTCATCTTCATTGTCCGATTTTTTATCGCCACCGCGTGATTTGCGGCCACTTGGACTTTCAGACGAACGAGGACCTTTGCGTTTACGCAATGAACTAAGTAATAGGATATATTGAAATGAGAAACAAAATTGTGATTTTTTTTCGTAAAATTCATCTAAATTCAGGTAGAGAGCTATAAGAGACCACAATCTAATTGCACAAATACTTAAACGCACTAACTGTTTTATGCGCGTAACCGTCGTTTTGGTGAGGCGGCATACAACCGAACCATCAACTATCAACAATTGTTTGTTTCAAGCTAAAGTGCTTTCAACCAACCAACCAGTAGCATTCGATCTTAAAACTTTTTCGGCTTTTAAGGAACTTTGCACTCGCTGTAGATGTAGTGGGATAATAGCGACTCCTATCTATTTATATCATTGGTTAATCATCATATGATTTTGGTTTGGACGCATTTACATGCGTTTTGACTAAAAATGTTTTTTGCTAAATGTTCGGAATTTGGTTATGTTTACCTCGTTAATCGGGCGATTTTAATCAATCGCGCACGATCCCTTTGCCGGGCCAGGAGCAATTTCCTTCGCATGATTTTCATATCCGTCGATTCTTTACGTATTACACGCATTCCTCCACGAGCGGTTCCTGATCCGCGCACACGGCTAGCTGTACCACTGCCTCGTGGACGTACTACATAGCTGCTGCGTATTTGACGCTTTGGTGGACCCATCGAATCGCTTGTAGTTGTATGTCGTCTACCGGCAGAGTCCTCTCTCTGTCCGCGATGATATGCGGAAGAGGATCCCCGTCCTTGGTAGTTGCTGCTGGGCGAGCTCAGTCGATTACGACTTGTATCATTGCGGTTGCGATATGATGATGTTGATGCGTAGTTTGAGCTAAGCCTTGAGTCCTGTGTGACAAATGGGGAGGAAATGTTTGTTTGTTTGTTTTTCATTCAGTTTTTCGCATTTGTTTCATGAGAGATAGATAATTTTGTTTGGTTTTATTTTGTAATATAGAGGATGGAGCACACTCTGGTTATATACTTTTGATATATCCGATGGTTAATTGAGAATGACTCCTAAACGTGTGCAAAATTGTCTTAGCAAAGTGTATAGATGCTTTACATTTCAAATGCAGCGTTCTCTGTCGCATTTAGCACAGTCGAGCACTTCTAACATTTATTTATTTGAAACATAATATAGAAACATGACTTGAAAAACGCTTCAAACGCTGGTCTGAGGTTTACTTTTTGGACTGGTGCGTTCTGCGTTTGTCAGTCTGTCTCAATCTGCTGATTTTAGCTTATACATTTTGTTATGGTTTAACATCAATTCTGTCTGGCATTTGCTAGAAAAAACTCAATAAAGTTAAGGAATCACGAAGATCCTTTTCACTTTTGCTCAATCAAAGCATTTTCAGAGTTTTTTGCTCTAATCATACTTTCTTAATGTTCTATTTGTGTAAACATTAAAATAAAGTTATTTAAAAAATTGTTTTTGCTTATTAGAAGCTAAAGGAATTATGGATTATGTTATGAAACGAAAATTTCAGTGAAAATGGCGAGTGATTTTTCTGCTTACCTCTTGACGTGGACGCTTGCGATCATCCGAACGATCACGAGAAGAATCCTAAAATAAAAATATTACAAAAAAATGTTAAAGGAAAAATTCAATAGTAAGACAATAAGTATGTACGTAACTAGTTAGAGGAATCTCTGAAAAGGGAACTTAAATGCGAGCTCTTTTAATTCTACATATATGTATGTAAATGTGCAAGGTTTATTTAAAATGAAAAAAAATTAAAAGCGCGAATCAAAAGAGCTTATGTGAAACACCCATTGCTGCAGCCAAAGTGAGATTAAGAGATGTTACTGTAGTCACAGTGGCCTTTTTCCCAAGGTGCCGATGCTTTTAAGGTACAATTATGCATTTTATTGTTCAAACTGCGTGACGTTAGGTTCCAAGCAGTAGGTGAAAATTACAACTTCGATTCCAGATAACCCACAATCAATATTTCGACCATTCCTAAAGACTATGTCACTGCGCAGGTTGTAAAGTTAGCATTAACCTAATTTATTTTTTATATGTAGCTATACACAAATTTCATATTATCATATGCAGGCAGCAAACAATTATTATTTTGAAAACGAAAACACTGTGAAGTCTGCAAACATTCTCGAGAAGGCATCCCTCCAATCCTAGCTATATAGTATATTACTAGTTTTCACTTACTCTATACGACCTCTTGCCGTCATGACGGTTTTCATAACGCGATTGAAATTTGTCTCGGTTTCTTGATTCATAGCTGTTGTAACCACCAGAATTATATCGTGAACTTCCACCTCTATAGCTGCTCTCATGGAAATCGGGCTTTCGCGATCCGCCGATGCGGTTATATGTTGAACCTGAAGATCGGTATGAATTACCACGTCCACCTCCACGACTGCTATATCCACGACCACGAACCATTGTTTACTAGAAAAATGCACGATATTAAATAATTAACAACACACTTTTACAGAAATGTTTAATTTCTGGGGCATTTTGTGACCATTAATATCTGAAAATGTATTAAAGTAGAAAGAAAGTCACATACCAAAGGAAAATATGCCTTGGATTAATATATATAAAACTATTTGGGTTTAATCAAACGATAACTGAATAAGAGGCAATATTTTTATGCGATTATTAAAATTAATTGAATTCTGAATGGCGGCACTACAACTTTCAGGAAAATTTTCACACAAATGGCGTCGGAAGAACGGAGATGGGTGTTCAATTCCAAGCCGGCTTTAAGGGTAAAAATGTATACAATCGGCTACCGGCTAATTTTGTCAAATCATACGTAATAAACTGTGCCAAGTGTGGGTAATACAGTTTTTTTTTTTTCAATTTCATATCATGAAAGCGATTTAAAAATCTAACTTCAGCAACTTGTTATTTGCTACTAACGAAGAACTGATTTATATCAAGTAACATTGCTTCATAGTCTACTTGATTTCAGGCAGTAACTAAATTATTCCAATGGTAATTCCGCCAACTTTAGTTGTGCCTATCTTACCGACATACACACAATTTTCTCGGGGCATGCATGACTTTGGCAGAAAATTAAAATTATTGTTATATAAAAAAATGTGTTTATGGTATAAACATTTCATTCACTAATTTATTTTAACAATCTGCAAACGTTTTGAACACGTTGTTTTCCAGCTGCTTAAGAGGGATTTTGTGTAACTATTCGCGTGTCTTTCCACACCAAGAAGTATAAGCTTTTGTTCATATATGCTGGAATGAAATGAAGTCATTTGACTGACACTGCAGCAAACGATTTAAATGACTCTCAATGGCAAATGCAAGAGTAAACGATATGCAGAAAATCATTTTGTACAAAACTTAACTTCTTGTTCAAACTCTGTATCAGAGATAATGTATGAAATACTCTCTTATCTATGCTGTGTATCCTCATTTTTGAATCCTGTTAAGCTTTTTACTACATGGCGAATGTTATCAAGTAAGAAACAGTAAAATAATTTTAAAAATATTAAATGTTTTCATTGAAAAAGCACGCGCACTGCTTCAAACCCATTATTTTAAATTCATTTTTATTTCTTACTTCATAGTAATCTTACAAAAATGCTTAAGGCTAGTTGGAAGTGAACTAGACCCAGATTCGGACAGAGGACACTTGTGAACACCACGTCAACATAAATAAACCATCCACTTTTCATTGTGCCCACCGTCTCCTACCCGTATCTCCTACCTTCCAAAACCATAGATCGAATTCCCAATTGAAGGTCAATGTACTCGTCTCCAATCCCAACTTAGATAACTCCAAAATTATAATTAATTACTTTAAACCAATACACTTATATAATCAAATTTTGTATATTTTTGTCAACATATTCTATTTAGCCTTAAGGCCCATTCATATGAGGTCGCCGCGAATTGCGAATTTCGCAAACATTGACGTTTCATTCATATGGAGGGTTTTCATTCGCAGAGAACTTCGGGTGCAAACTGACACTTCAATGCGAATTTTTTGTTCGTGAGTTTGTGGATCGCGTTTTCGTCTTTGGATTGCGTTTGTGCATCACGAATTCAGTTTGACAGTTCGCGGAAGGAATGATTGATTCGCAGAGAAAAACTTTCAAATCATTAATTAGGATACTTAAACTAACTTTTATTGGGATTTTTGCCTATGAAAAAACTCGATAATTCAATTACAATCTTTTTGCATACCAAGAATTTTAACTTTTTGTTTATATTTGCTGGAAAAGGGTTGTTTCTGAAAGTTCGCGTTCGCAGTTCGTCGTTCATATAAATGGGCCTTTAGACTTCTTAGCTCGGGCTTAACAGCTAAATTGTATTTTTTATAATTATATGTTAGCATTATGAAAACAAAAATAAAAAGTTGGAAGTAGTTGCTCTACTTCTAAAGTACTGACCCTAAGCCCTCAGCCAGCAACCCTTATACTTAAATATGAAGGTACCACGGGTGAATTAATTGTCCATGCAATTGCATGTAATTACATGTTATTTACATATATATATAATGGTAATACTTCTTCTTTTATTGTCGCTACAGTCCGGGGTGGACCTGGGCCTCAACCAGCATGTCTCTCCAGCCAGCACGATCTTTCGCCAGCTGCCTCGCACACCAAGTTGGTTGAGATCCTTTGTGTGCGCCATCTCATGTAAGGCTGCCCTCTGTTGCTCTGTCCCAATGGCTCTGTATTGAAGACTCTTCGGGCCGGAGCTGTGGTGTCCATCCGCTCTACATGACCTAGCCATCTTAAGCGTTGGATCCGAAGAAGCTTAACTAGAAGCATGCCGTTGTACAGCCCGTACAGTTCGTGGTTGAATCTTCTCCTCCAGACCCCATCAACGCAAACAGGACCAAAGATCACACGTAGAACTTTTCTCTCAAAACAACCAAGACCTTCTCCATCCGCTTTCAATAGCGTCCATGTCTTATACAAAGTTTTGTATAAAATTATTTTGGTGTTTAAAGAAATTGCTCTGTTACTCAATTGCCTCTTGAGCCCAAAGAAGCAGCGATTTCCAAAAGTAATTTTGCGCTTGATCTCGGTACTGGTGTTATTGTCAATATTTACTCCAGAGCCGAGGTAGACGAAGTCCTTGACTACCTCAAAGTTTCTGCTGCCCATTATGACGCTCTGTCCGAGACGTCGATGTTGTGCTCTTTGTCCTTTCGTGATGATGCTTCAATGTCAGCAAACGCCTCATTGACGGCTTGCTGTGTTCGTCCAATCACGCCAATTTCGTCCGCGTAAGCAGAACAGACTTTTGGAAGATCGTGCGTCGGGTGTTTGCGTTTGAGTTGCGCACGATCTTCTTAAGTTTGATGACGTATCGCTTTGCCTGAAACCTTTTTTGGCATTGAAACTCTCGCTGAGTTCGTTACCGACCTTGATGGAGCAGCGAGAGTTCTCTATCGTCATCCTTCACAACCTGACGAGTTTGGCAGGAATGTCAAAACTAGACATGGCGCTGTATAGCTCGTCCCTATGCACTCAGTCATATGCGACAAATAGGTGGCGGGTGTCGATCTACATCTCTTGATTCTTTTCCTATCAGTCTAATGTCCTATCAGGTTGTTGACAAATGGTTTCATGCGTTCACACAGAGAGTACGCGATGTTGAGGAGGCTGATCCCTCCATAGTTGGCGCAGTCAAAGGGGCCTCTTTTCTTGTGAACCGCACAAACGAAGCTGAGATTCCACTCATCGAGCATGCTTTCCTCCGACCATATCTTACAGATGAGCTGGTGTATGCGCCCAACCAGATCATCTGAAGTTGCTGTCGCTCTCCGGCTTTCAAAACGGACTGACGTGTTTCTTTTTTCCTCCGAGTGAAAGTAGCACGCGAGTACAGAAAAAGTTTTGTTAGCGATTTTAACAACACAGAAGTAGCCTAGTGCGTAGTGTGCGAGACTCCGGCGCGGAACATCCCGGGTTCGATCCCGAGGATGACAATTGTGACAGGACACTTTTTATAGTAAACAATAAAATTTATTATAAATTAACATCTGTGAGAGACATTGTGTGTGAAGAGAGATGGAGAAAGAAGAAACACTCGTGGGTATAAGTAAAGTACCGGCGGATAACGCATCGAGCCACCACGCCGGCACATCAGGTCACCAAGCTAGCAGCAGATTACTCCAACAAGTGGCGACGGGGAAGAGAAGGATGAGGCTACAACCGCAGCCAAATCTAGTTAAGCGGACAGCGGTGAAAATCACACCACTGGCTCCAGCTGCGACGTCGTCAGCAGCAGCAACAACAGCTACAACCACGGCAGCGGCCAAACATACCGCAGCTTCATCAACAACAAATGCAGCACCATCAGCAGCTGCAATTACAATAAAAACGACAGCGACTCTTAACTCCGCAGCCACAAAAACAGCAACAGCAGCAGAACTGTTAGCCTGCACGTCGGCAGCTATCAGCAAAGCAACAACATCAACAAACACAGCTTCAGCCGAATCATACGATGCAATTATGTATGAGTCGGCTGGAGGAGAAAGACGGTACTTGGGCGCTGGTAACAGGTACCGAGACCTATCATCCTCCGAGGCGGATGACGAGGAGGAGGATGTGAGGGAGCTCTCCGAAGTAGAGGAGAGGCAGAAATTGCTGGAGGAGCAATCGAGGGAACTAGCCGCGATCGCCAAGATCATGCGCGATAAGCTAGCGGCGAGAAAAGCAGCTCAAACATCTGCAATGCAACAACAACAAGCAATGCAGTCACCAGAGAAGCAGAAGCAGCGAGAACAACAACAACAACAGCAGCAGCAAACAGCACAACAGCAGAAACCGAAGCAGCAGAAGCAGAAGCAACAGCAGCAGATGCCGCAGCAGCAGAATCAACAACAGCAGAAGCAGAAGAGGGAGAGATGTCCTCCAATCAACGTCTTCGGGGCCGAGACAAAGGACCTCGAAACACTAGGTAAGTGTGCCGTTAAAAGAATGAAGGGTCTAGAAATACCCTTCACTATTAAATATAGAATGCCCTTAAGGCACACTGTGTACTGCAACTACATGGCAGTGAACAAAGCAATTAGGCAGGGGCTGGCGGAGGCAGGGATGGAGTTCTATTCCTATACGCCAAGAGGAGAAAAACTCCAAACTCTGCTCCTTAAGAGCATGGATCCCAATACGGATCCGGAGGACATCCTCGGGGTACTGCGCCAGGCGCAGAGCGATGATGTCCAGATCGTGGGCGTTAAGCCATTTGTCACTGCGGTGGCACGCAGGGAGAACAGGCGTCTCCCTATGTTCTTGGTACAGGCGACTCCCGAAAGCAATTGGGAAAGCCTTAAGAGAATTAAACTCTTAGGGACTATTGCTATTCAATGGGAGACATTAAGGAAATCGAAGCACATGATGCAGTGTGCTCGATGCCAGAGGTTTGGGCATGCCGCAGCGAACTGCCAAATGGCGTCGCGCTGCGTGAAATGCGCGGGAACCCACAATAGAGGGGAATGTCCTTTAGGGACGGACAAGGTCGAGGACAGGAGCATCCTCAAATGCGTTATTTGCGGAGCTAAAGGGCACCCTGCCAATTATCGGGGCTGTCCGAAGGTCCAGCTTTTAAAGAAAAAGTTCGAAAAAAGGAACATAAAAACGGTAGGAGCAAGGTCTATGCCTCGCGCTGCAACTGCCGCTGTTACGCCAGGAATCTCGTATGCCCAAGCGATATCAGGCAGACGACCGGCACAACAGACAGTGCCAACAGCAGCCCCGGTCCTAGGGGCCACGGATATCAGCTCCATCCTGCTGGCAATACAAGCACAGATGGCTCAGATCCAAAAGAGCCTTGTTGAACAAGCTGAGCGCACAGCTCGACTCGAACAACGGTTCCTTCAACAAGCAACTCGAGTGGACTTTATCTGCTCGGAGCTGTTTGGCGAACAAACGCAACAGTCAATATAATGGCTGCGCGCGCAGCTATCAACCTTAAGATCCTCGCGGTGAATGTAAATTCTCTAAGAGGGACAACTAGAAAACTAACTCTCGGCCACCTGTTAAGAGACCACAATCCTGATGTGATAATGGTTAGCGAAACGAAGCTCAATCAAATGCACAAGCTCAGGTATAGTAATTATGTAATAGTCCGAAGAGATCGCACCCACCATGGGGGCGGAGTCGCTCTTCTAATAAAAAAAAAACATTCCCCATAGCATCATGTATAGCAATGAAGCGCGTAGATTCCAGCTGCTAGAGACGTGCATCGCACGCATATCGCTTTCGGGAGGTAAGCGACTATATGTGATCGCTCTCTATGCACCCGATAGCTTAAATCGCGACCACATTTTCATTTCAGAGCTTGAAGCTCTTTTTGTAAGCCTACGTCTGGGCTCGGAAGAGAACTATTTTATCATAGCAGGAGACTTTAACTCTAGGCATAGAGAATGGGGTTGCAATAGAAATTGTAACCGGGGGAATGCCTTAAATAACTGGTTGAGTGAGCATGATGAGTTGAGGGCAGACCTGCTTGCAACCGAGATACCATCATTTCCCAGAAGCGGGAATTATCTGGATCTACTATTGTTGGACAGACGACTGACTTTACATGACATAGATAGAAGCACAAGGAACTGCTTAACCACGATCGAGTACGATAGTGATCATCGTGCTTTTTCAGCGGTTATCCAGATCCCGAACGAGGTGGTTGAACTGGGGGAATATGTCCAAAAAAATCCTTATAATTACAATAAGGCTTGCTGGCCTCGTTTCTCCAGGGCTTTATCCACTGAACTCCGGTCGAGTGCGATCAATCCACCAAAGAACAGAAACCTTACAAACGAAGAGGTTGATAGGTACCTCAAACGAATGGACAACGCCATAATACGTACAATGGACGATTGATATTTATCGGAACACCACCATCGACGCACTTCACGTGCACAAACTCAAGACTTAAACTCTTGCACAGACGGTTTACAGACCCTAGAAGTCCGGAAGTTAGATATCTGAAGTCTGAGATCAAAAACCTTCAACAATTAATAAAAATTAATTACAATTTAGCTATAAGCTTGCACTGGGGCAATAAAATCCGGGCTGTACGATCCAACAACCCGGGTATGTTCCCGCAAGTAAATAAAATATTCAGGAGGAAAGATCAAAATGACATTCAGATCGTTCGACTTCCCAGAACAACTGACAACGAACAACTACTGACCTCAATCGATATTGATCCAGATGAGGCTGGGCTAGATGACGACTTTTTCGTGGTCGAAGATCCCCAGGAGAAGGTTAAAACAATTGGTGCTGTTTTCCAGAGAGTGTATACGGTCAACGAGGTTCGTATGCCGAACCACGACCTGGAGAACAGAGCCTCGTTAAACCACTTCTATCTCAGTAATGAGATCAGTCAATGGCGTTTGGAGAATCACGGTTTTACTAGATTCAATGACGAAAATATGGCAAACAATGCCGTTGCCAATCATGGAAACCATATAGTGATTTCCCAAGAAGATCTCCAGGGGATCCTTAGATCTATGAAGAACAAGAAATCAGCTGGGATAGATGGTATCCCGAACATTGTGCTTAATCATCTCCCTCCGACGGCAATTGACATTTATACTACACTGTTCAACAACGCGCTCAGTAATGCTTATTACCCAGAACATTGGAAGACAGCTGTGGTGCAACCAATCCCTAAACGGGACAAAGACAAAAGCATCCCTTCAAGCCTCCGATCGATAAGTCTTCTTCCTTGCATCAGCAAGGTCTTCGAAAAGATTGTCATTCGAGCCCTGAAAACGTGGGTCGAGGACAACAATATTATACCGGACAACCAGTTTGGTTTTAGGGCGGGGCATTACACCACACATGCCGCGTCAAAACTGGTATCCGACATTCAATGGAACAAAAATAAGAAAGAGTGTACGGGTGCCTGTCTAATCGACTTAGAGAAGGCGGTCGACACCGTTTGGTTAGAGGGCCTTTTCCTTAAGCTCGTTAGACTTACCTTACATAAACCATTGCTATACATGATATACAACATGATAACAGGTAGAAAGTTCGTCGTTAAAAGTGGCGGTGTAACTTCTACCATAGTTTTTAATATCAATAATGGTCTACAACAGGGGGCTGTTGGTTCCCCGATATTGTTTGCTATATTCACTGCAGATCTCCTAAGGTCAATACCGCACCTAATAGCGTATGCCGATGACCTAGTGGCGTACAGATCAGGTCCTAAGGTAGAAGTCATTAATACCTTGTTGCAACGTGACTTCGACAACACTTTGAAATATTACGATGACTGGAAGCTGCTTATCAACTTTCAGAAATGTGAAACGATCCTTTTCCGTACCCCGCTGGTCAGGGCCTCAAGGGATACGCGCGTAAACTGGAAGAAGTTCGGCATAGTTGACCCGCAGGGTCAGCCGTTAGCTGTGAAAACTGTAGTTAGATATCTCGGCATTTGGTTGGATCATTTTCTGTATTTTGACAAACATATAGAGAAGGCTCTGACCAATGCTAGAAAAGGCTTTGCTGTGGCAAGTAAGTTGTTTTACAGCAGCCAACTTGATACCAGGGTGAAGGTAATCTGCTACATGGCCCTCATAAAGCCAGTCATGGTGTATGGTTGTCCCCTGTGGTTCAACGTGAGTCCTTCCCAGATGGAAAAGATGAGGGTATTCGAGAGACGGTGTCTTAGGAGTTGTCTCCGGTTGTATCGAACACCCGAGTCTGAGTACAAGAAGTACTATTCTAACGAGGTCTTGTACAACAGGGCAAACGTGAAGAGGATAGATAATTTTATCATTAAATTAATAAGAAGTCACATTGCAAGAAGTATGACTTCTACCAACAGTCTGATCTTCGGGGCTTATTACCCCAATTATATGTATCATGAAATGGTGCGCCACAACGGCTTTGTTCCACCTGAAGCATTCCTCTATTTGGATTCGATCGGCCTGATCCAGAACACGGAAGGATGCCCTGTAATCTACCACGCGGTACGCCGAACAGTTGACAGGCGACTCCTCTACGAATCGGATGTCGCCCGCGAACACGAGGATCTCCTCCGGTTCAGTAGAGCGATCCCTGCTCGTGACCGGAGAGAGAGTGATAAGGAGCGGCACTTCTTTTGGTGGCTACACCAGAACCTGTCCCCGCCTGAAACAATAATAATAGCTTTTACAGTGGTTTAACGGCCCACTTACTTAGTTGTAAGGTAGATTAAGGAAAATAAAAAAAAAAAAAAAAAACAACAAAAAAAAAAAACAAAAAAAAAAATATATAGGTGGACAAGGGCGTGTGTATTATATATGTTACGCATATACATAGCACACACGCCCTTGTGTACACGTCCGTAATGTTACGGACATAGATTAAGTTAGGCTATATGTTGTTAGGTTAATTTTTAATAGGGATGTAAGGTTTAGGTTTAGATTTAGGTTAAGTAACGATAAGGATGTCTAGAGCGCCAAGTTTTTCAATAGTTTTCTTGGCCGTAAGAAAATAATAAAGTTTGTCCTAAGGACTAAAAAAAAAAAAAAAAAACTAAATTTTTAGTTTAGACGCCGAAAGGCAAGATTAGATTATTTTAGAGTACCCGCGAAGGGTCAGTAAGATAGAATTAAGAACTCGAATTGTTAGATATTAAGATAGATTTTAGTCATTTTTGTCTAGTGTAAGTTGTTATAGAAGAAAAAATAAAATAAAAATGAAATTAAAAAAAAAAAAAAAAATCATCTGAAGTTGCTTTAAACAGTTCCGCTGACAATCAGTCAGCTCCAGTAGCTTTGTTCGACTTCAGTATAGATATCGCTATCTTGACTTCGACCAAGTCGGGGGACGGAATTCTTGTTCATCATCGTCCAGATTGAGTGAAACATTCTGCCTGACAGCGGAATTTGTGTTGTCATTGCCGTTTAACAGTCTACAGAAGTGAGACCATTTTCAATCCTGCAGGCTTCGGCTTATACCTTCGGGATACTTGTTTATCTTTTAGTAAAACTTTCGGACGTCCTGCCTGTCGCAACACCTCTACATCTCCACAACCACGCGCTTTTCATGCTCTATCTATCTTTTCACTTTTGAGAAGCCTGTTGTCTTCCCTTCTCTTCTGTTCGTAGAGCTCACGCACAGCTCTCGTTGTTCGCTGCAGTGTTGTCAGAAATAAGAGAGCAAGGAGATGCTTTCTTATTTCTGGTGTTGCCTTGTGGCAGCTTCTTTGATGGCTCTTTGACAACGTTTCCATTCTTCTTCTATTGTATGTGCAGGCAGCGTCGAACTTTTAAAAAGTTTCAGGGAGACTAGGTCGGCAAAGTTCCTAGCATCGATTGCAATTGTAGCCTTCCGACGTCAAATCGTAGTGTCCTATCTCGACTTCGTACTTCTCTCGATATCCTTATCCTTACCTTGGCTACAACATGGAAATGGTCCGATTCGATGTTGGCTCCTCGGAATGTTCGGACATCGAGAATATTGGGGGAGTGTCTGACGTCGTGATCGCAATGTGATCAATCTGGTTGACGGCTGATTGATCAGGAGACCGCCAGGTCCCGTTATGAATGTTGAGGTGTGGGAACCGTGTGCTCTTCACAGAGATGTTACGTCCATAGGCGAAAATTACCAGCCTGAGTCCGTTCCCGGATGTGCTATCATGCAGACTGTGTTTTCCGATGACTCTAGCAAAGATTTCGTCCTTGTCCAGTTGTGCGGGCAAACAAAATAACAAAATATATTTATTTTTCAATGTTGTACTCTAGCCGTGCTCTAGCCATACTCGACTCTGGTTGCTGCCCAAGAGTATGCAACACTTTGACTTTTTTGTGGCACGACCACATTAGAAGTCTTCTTTAACGGCGTGTTAATGGCGAATAATCGATCGCCTTCGGGTTCTATCTGGTAGGTGTAGGGTGGTTTTGGGGCACCACACCAGATGTGAGCGTTGTACTCAAGCCTCAAGCTTAGGACGAATATATGCCTTGTAAATTGAGGTCAAATCACAGGAGGTGAAATATTATTATATTATTATGTATATTGGATTAGAAGTAGCAGACAGGAGATCATTTATTAAAATGAGGAAGAGTGTCGGAGACAGAACAGAGTACTTTGTCTCGGTACGAGGTAGGTACGAACATTCTCCCTTAGTAGAGACGGGCTTTAAAAATTCTGTTTTTCATCTACTTGAAAAAAACGCAGCTCTCTTCAGAAGTATTGGGGGAATACTATCCAAACCAGCGGATTTGTGCACGTCGAGATAATCTTGCAACTGTACTAGTGCGGAAGTGAATTGTCCCATGGTGAAACAAACGCTCTCGAGTACAGATTGGACAAATTACAATCTGCCAGGACTGAGCAGCAAAACTCAGCTTGACAGTTCGCAAAGAGAATAGGTCTGTTATAGTACTTTCTGCACCAAATTGTGAAGACATTAATATTTATGGATTTAGGGTACAAAACCTCGTAGAGAAAAGCAAAATATCAAGAAAGTTTTGCTGTAATAGTTGACATATGGCATACGTCATAAAGACCGCAACAAGCTCTTAAAAAAGTACATAAGTTACACACATGGTTTAATTGCATTCCCGTACTTTCTTGATATTTTATTTCTGACTGAGAGGTTTTACCTACACTCCTTATAAAATGTCAGTCGGATGCACTCCTGGAAACAAGTACGGGTGCAGAAAGTACGAAAATAGACCTATTATCACACTCAAGCATATACTCTTACTAATATACTTACAATTTGAATGTTTTTGAAGCTAATAACAACTGACAGTTTATTCAAAAACAAATTACCCAACCGTACCGCCAAATATGCTCACTTTGAATAGTGCTCATGTAGATATCACGTAATGAGCGTAATAAGAGTGAACTAATCTATACCCTCACTGAAGTGTAAGTGTCAATTCTGTCAAGAATCAGGAAAAACACAAAAACTTGTACGGGGTATTTTTATATAGATTTAATTTTAATTGTTTATTCGGATGATTTCGGAAAAAAATTGATTTTTCACTTTTAAATAATTTTCTGTATTCTGACTCTAATTAGATTGAGTTACAATTTTAGTAAATTTATTCGTTTGGCTAATGTTGGATCGGATGAGAGTTGAGAGTTGGAGCAGTGTGGTTATATGTATGTAAACATTCTAGAAATCAGCAGAAACATTCCTTAAAGTGATAAGGAAAAAAATAGCTGAATATGGGAATATTTTGTTGGGGTAACACTATTCACGGCGAACTGGGATTAGGTGGGATTGAGGATGAGTTCGTAAGTATAAAATTAATATCGAATGACCTTACCACTCTCCTCGATTACTTTGCTTTTCTACTTTACATGAACTTGTAGGTTTTGACTCCAAGACAAATGTCATGGAATCCAGAACAAGATATAACCCAGGTAGCCTGCGGTGCAGCTCACACATTATTTGTAACTGCGAATGGGAAAGTTTTCTCTTGTGGCAACAATGACAATGGCCAATTAGGACATGAACTGCCGATGAAAAGGCCACGTATGTCCTTGTTTAGTATGTACCACATTTCGCTTCCAATCCATAAGCTTCCTTAACTTTGCGTTATCTTTATTCGTAATTTGTTTATTATTTAATTATTATTTAAACACGTTCCTAGAAATTTGTAGAAACTCGAATATTTATTTGTGTATCCTCCCGCAATGCATAAATATGAAATTACTTACATTTATTTGAAAATATTAAACAGAAAAGTGATGTAGGATTTTTTACATATGTAAACTACTAAGTTTGACAAAAATGTACGTGTATTGATGATATTCGTAATGAGTACCATAAAATAAACAAAATCACCGTGTACATATATAAGTATTTATGTATGTTCATAATAATACAATTTTTAAAGTATTTCCAGTAGAGTATAATGCAAATAAAGGAACTTGGAAAAGAAACGAAATTGTTCTCTGTTTACGTACGTCATGAAACTTAATTCTCTATTAGAATTTTATTGTTCGATTCAATAATTTATGAAAAAAATGAAAACGAATAAATTATTTTAAAAAATACTGTACATAACTTAACAAATTATACAATAAATTCGTTCTTATTTATATGTTTATACAGTAGCCTAAATATCTGAAAAGCGAAAGGAATGATGACGTTTTCGATTATAAATCCAGTTGTGCAACATATTTCGACTGAAATTATAGTAGACATTACTAGCCTAATATAGTATATTTATATTAAGTAGTAATCCCAATTGTACAAGTCACTTTGCTTAATCACTCCGTGGTACTTCATTCAATATGACAATATGATATGTAGTAGTAATTCCGCCCACATATTGATATATGTACATGCTAAATGTTAAAAAAGATCGAAGATATCAAAACAAATTGATTCTGTACATATGTAAATATGTTGAATTGTTAATTTAATGTATTGTCTAAAATCAAAAAAATTAGACTTGTAAGTTTTTTAATTAAGTTTCATTTGTCGTTTTTTACCATTTTTAATTTACTGAATAGTAATTCGATTTGATTTATAAAAAAAAAAACGAATTGTTTTCAGAACACGTACACGGACTAGATAACTATGTCATAAGACAGGTGAGTTGCGGAGCAAACCACTCTATAGCAGTGGACGAATGGGGACATTTGTTTAGCTGGGGCTTAGATGACTGCGGTCAGCTCGGTATTGGCGAAGGAGATAATCGACAAATTTATCCTAAAATCATTAAACATCTCGTATCGAAACAAATAGTTCAAATAGCATGTGGGCATAATCACAGCTTAGCCCTATCAAATAGTAAGAATTAGTTTGTATTTGTTTTCCATTTTGTATTCATTTTTTTTATTTTTGTATTTGAGGTGGAGAACTTTTTGCGTGGGGCTCTAATATGTACGGTCAACTGGGAATTGAAAATTCTGACACCAAGCACTCTCCTACCCCACAACCTATTAAAGCTTTACATGGAATTCCCTTCGCTTTTATAGCCTGTGGATCAAATCATTCCTTCGCAATATCAAAATCAGGAGCGGTATTTGGTTGGGGTAGAAACAACTGTGGACAACTTGGTTTAAATGACGAAAAGTCTCGCACGTTGCCTACTCAATTAAGAACACTACGCAGTTTGAGCGTTCGTTATATCTCATGTGGTGATGAATTTTCTGTGTTTCTAACAAATGACGGTGGTGTTTTCACTTGCGGTGCAGGTACCTATGGGCAACTTGGCCATGGCAATAACTCCAATGAGGGATTGCCCAAAAAAGTAATGGAGCTAATGGGAAGCACAATTACTCAAGTCGCATGCGGACGCCGTCATACCTTGGCACTGGTTCCATCGAGAGGAAGAGTTTATGGTTTTGGGTTGGGATGTTCTGGTCAACTGGGAACGAGATCGACAAACAATTCATCTGTCCCCCAAGTTGTGCTTGGACCTTGGGTAAGGCGCAACTATTGATGAGCTATAAATTTATTAATTGATTTGAAAGGTTTCTCCAAGCGGCTCTACATTGTTAGCAAATAACGTCGCAGAAGTGAATGCTCTAACGATAAAGCAAATTTTTTCTGGTGGAGATCATGCGTTAGTAACAACAAGAAATTTTCTGGAAAAGGTACCGGCTGTAGATTACCGAGTTTACAAGTAATTATGTTCAAATATAATATTATTTCACATATCTTTACGCTATAAAATTTTCAGTGCCGACACACAAATCCTGACATTTACTAATTCATTAGCAATAGAGTGTTCAAAAGTGGAACGTGAATCATCTTTAGATTTGGATCTGCTAAATACGGTTGAAAATACATTTAAAAGTTTAGCATGCCTAAATGGCTCATTTCTTTTGGATGATGACTTATGCTGCACATCAAAACACCATGGTGTAGATCTCGCAAAAGCCACCGAAGCATTTGAATATCTTAGAAAAGTTGAAAATGAGAGCTTAAAACAAGTAGTAAGTTTGTTCGACTTTTGTTTCTTATCCGTTTATTTTAAATATATACTACATGAATTTTCTATCTCAGATACTTAACTCCATTATAAATGATCTCATCAGCTCTCTTGTACCCTCGCCGCCCGATGTCGAAACATTAAGGATTTATTTGATATTGCCCTTGTATCATGAATTCGTCAATTCCAAAAATTATACCAGTCTTCATACCCAGTTCAGCCATGCAGTTATGGAACTAAAAGCAATACCAAAACGAATTGTTGCTTCATGGTGGGCGCAAGCTCCTATCGACTACTTTGAGCATTTAGTTACTAACTTTAAAGATGTCGTAAGTTACATTATTAACTTTAAATTGTCTGCTCCATCGGGAACTCAAAAACGGGTAAAGGAACCAAATAACAACTTTCAACTGATTTCTAAAAAGAAAAATACTTTTAGCCAGTGTCATATGAACCAAACCTTGTAAGTGCATTAAATCTGCTTGTGTTCCTACACAAAATTAACCATACACATCGGACGGAAAAGGCATCATACGAAATTTTTCACATACCCGATTTGATGGACCATATCGATATTCAACAGGATTACATAAACTGGTATATGGATAAGGGTGTAAGTCTCACACGCATTCAATTTCGGATCTCTATGAAGACATATAATTTCTTTCTCAGTCACAAGCATTCAATATTTGCAATTATCCTTTCCTTTTTGATGCAATGGTAAAAACGATTCTTCTACAAACTGATCAAACTCTTCAAATGCACACAGCAATGCAAAATGCGGCAGCATCTGTGAGTTAATAGAGTTATATAGCGATGTATATGTGATACAATATGTATTTGCTCTTTTAGGGATTTCTTGCAATGTTCAACCTAGGAACACCGGCTTCACAATTTATTGTACTAAATGTAACCCGAGAAAATTTAGTTCAAGATACTCTTCGGGAAATTATGCAGTATAGCCAAAGTGATTTAAAGAAACCCCTCAAGGTGAGTATTCCCCTAGATATCCCCCTAGATAGAGAGACCTACTTATGTCCATAAGCATATATAGGTAGTTATTTCAATTCATGATTGACTAATGATACTCAACGTAAGACATTAAGAGTTCTTCTTCTTTGATTGGCGCTACAGTCCTCGGTGAACCTGGGCCTCAGCCAACAAGCCTCCCCCTTAGCCACCTACCTCCAATTTCGCATGCCAAGTTGGTTGAGGTCCTTCTCCACTTGTGTGGGACATCGGATTCGTGATCTTCCGCTATTGCGTGATCCCCCCAACCATGGGCTGGAGCAGTTTTTCTTATGTGCTCCACATGGCTTAGCCATCATTGGCTTTAAACCCGTAGACGCCTTGTCAGGCTCATGTATACTGATGTTGTTCGTACTAATAACTTGGGAGCCGAGGTAGATGAAGTTCCTTTACCACCTCAAAATTGTAGCTAATGGGGGACGGAATTCTCTTCTATCTTTGTCCATTGCGTGGAGTGAAATATTCTGCCGGACAGCGATATTGGAGTCCTCTTCGCCGCTAAAAAGTCTGCAGGAGTGATCTTCCAGATTCTCAGTATCGACTGCGACCCTACTACCAGTTGTCCCTTTGTGTTCCGACAGGCTTCTGCACGATGTTTATACCCTTTGAATAGTTCTTTTACCCGTTGGTAGAACTGTCGGACATCATTTCTGCCGTACCACCTCTCCATTCACTCGATCGCGCGCTTCTCATGCTCTTTCTTTTCCTTTTTGAAATGTCGGTGCTCTCCCTTCTTTTAAGTTCGTAGAGCTCACGAACCGCCCTCGTCGTTCTACAACTTTTCATCGATTGTATCGCCTGACAGGTTTGGACTTTCGGTTAGCTTTCAGACGTCAAACTGTTCTCGTGTTGCTCTACTCCGTTGTACTATCGACATCAGAGTTCTGACTTTGGGCACAACAGGTAAAGGTCCGAGTCGATGTTAGCACCTCGGAACGTTCGGATATCGATGATACTCGAGTAGTTTCTGCCGTCGTTCGCAATGTGTTCAATCCAGTTGACGGTTGATTGATCAGAGACCGACATATGCCTTTGTGCATGTACTGGGTACAGAAAGTTTCAAAAGTCCTCTTAACGAAGTCCAACAGTCTGACTCCACTGTCGGGCGTGTTGTTATGCACAACTCTAGCAAAGACGTCTTCCCTGCCAAGCTTTGCATTAAAATCTCCTAGAACAATCTCATTGTCGTAGCTGGAGCGTTGATCATGTGTCCTTTCTAGGAGATCATAGAAGTCGTGCTTGCTATCGTCTTCTTTATCCTTGCAGTGGAGTGTGGGCACAGATTAGGCTGAATGTTGGTTTGATGCGAATGGTTGTGAAGCGCTCGCTTATGAGAATAAAGCTCAGGACTTCTCATCTAAGTCTTCCGCGAAAAAAAACCAAACAAAATCGCATCCAAACAAATTCTGCCTTCGCTCTTTGAACAATCCCCGTAATATAAATCGCAGTTTCTCATCATCTTTTCCCAGCCCATACCATCGCACCTCCTGGATGGTGGTGATATCAGCCTTATAGGCGTCTAGGGCCTCCGCAAGTTTATCGGTTGCACATGGTCTATTAAGGGACCTCATATTCTGAATCCAAAATCGAAAATCGTTGTCCTTTAATCGTTTGCTGCGGTCGTCAACAGTAGATCCGCCCGTACCCGACGCAGGTAGTTGCTTCTGAACTCGAATTTGTTCAAGTGTAGACGAGTTTAACCTCGAGCACAACTTCCAACTGGGAGGGCACATCCATTATTTTAACCCTCGGGCAGAGTGGTTAGGACAAAACCATATTACACAGTTGTTTATTAAAGTAACTCGACAAAATACTATTTAAATTAAAAATGGTAACACTGTAGAATTTCAATTTCGAGAAACAATCGTGCTTTTAAATCGACTTATATCCTTTGAATTCTGTTAATTAACAGTTGTGTAGATTTATATGATATTTTTCATTTAGGCTTATACACATGTACCAAATGTGTATAAATATGTGTGCTGGTTAGGGCATTTTTATAATGTATGTATTAATTGTATTATGTTTTTGGTTTTGAAGGTGAAATTTAAGGACGAAGAAGCCGAAGATGCTGGAGGAGTACGTAAAGAGTTTTTCATGCTTCTACTGAAAGACCTTATAGATCCTAAGTATGGTATGTTCAAGGACTTTGAAGACTCCCGAGCGCTCTGGTTTTCCGACGTGTCTTTTGAAACTGACGATATGTACTTTCTCATCGGAATTATATGTGGCCTGGCAATATATAATTTTACAATAATTAATTTGCCTTTCCCATTGGCACTATATAAAAAACTACTCAATGAGCCTGTGGTGCTGAGTGATTTGCGTGATCTATCACCAACTTTGGCTAACTCAATGCAACATATTCTCGACTATGAAGGGGATGATTTTGAAGAGGTTTTCGATTTATTTTTCGAAATAACTAGGGAAATATATGGCGAAATGAAAGTTGAAGTACTAAAACCAAATGGGGATAAAATTCCTGTTACTCAAGAAAACAAGTAAGTGAAACCTCATTTGAGAAATGTTCAGATTTATTATTATTTTTTCATCCAGAAAAGAATTTGTCGATCTCTATGTTGACTTTATATTCAACAAGTCTGTACAAACACAGTTTTCGGCATTTCAAACTGGTTTTATGAAGGCAAGTAATATAGCATGTCCATACATAAAATACGAACTGATCTAGGTGTTCACGCGTACAGGTGTGCTGGGGTAGGGTTTTGCAGATTTTCAAAGCACACGAATTAATGGCTGTGGTGGTTGGCAACGAGGACTATGATTGGCATGCGTTGGAAGCGAATGCTGAATACAAAAACGGATATACTTCAGGAGATGAAACAGTAAGCGTAAGCGATTGTTTGTGGTTGATATATTTTCAGTAAATTTTGCCCACAGATACGATGGTTTTGGGAGGTATTTCACGATCTACCGAAGGAAGAAAAGAAAAAGTTTTTACTTTATTTGACAGGAAGCGATCGTATTCCCATTGGTGGGATGAGTAAAATTCCCGTGAGTGATCATTAAATCACACAGAGTTTATTGTATAGAGGTTTATCTTTACATGTAGATTATTATCCAACCAACCAACGACGAAAGATTCCTGCCAGTGGCTCACACGTGTTTTAATCTTTTGGACTTGCCACAGTATAAAACAAAAGAGCGGTTAAAATATAAACTTCTTCAAGCAATACAACAAACTCAGGGATTTAGTATAGTGTAATATAAAATTTAGGGTCTTGTTGCGGATGTTTTCTACACGTATACATATGTTTCTGTTGATATCGACAAATTGGCCTTAGCATGGTTACTACAAGTTTATATCGTTTTTTGCTAACAGATGTAAAACTATTTAAGCATTTTGATATTATTGAATAAAATTTGTTAAAGGACTGAAAGCAAAAATTAAGAAAGCAAAACGTGTTATGTACTTTCTAAAGTTTGTTAGCCCATAAATAAAAAACTAACCAAGCGTGGATAACAATTGAGAAGAATTCAACTAAACCATGTACTGCTGGGTGGGTTTGTACTGCTCACATGTCTACATTGGTAACAGGTTCTCAACTGCCTAGGAAGCAAAAGTACTCAGCGGTAGCCAAGGAACACCTGTGTGTCGGAGCTGTCGGCTACGCTAAATCAAACTCGGATAACTAATGGAGACTCGTAGAGTTGAGCATTTTTTTTTGCATAAACCTTTTTGGCGCCACCTCACCTCCATCGGTGATTTGGCCAAACAAAAAAAAGTAATAATAATATACTACCTAATATCAGAAGAAGAAATTAAGTCACTAGAACCATCTCTCATCTTAGAAGAACTGGCTTAGAAAGAATACTATAGAATAAATCTCGTTCACCTATGCGCCACTGAAGTTCATAACCAAAACCCGTAAGAGCTCATGCCCAATAGGTTAAAGATCGGTGAAATAAAAATCAACCTAATAATAAGATTAATCTTATAATCCATAGACTGGAGTAAGTTCTTCGGCAGAATTTGATATCATTAAAAACGAAACAGCAAAGCATGTTCGGAGTATATCACCAGCTTAGACAACACACCAAGCAGGAACGGACCCCTTCAGCCATATCAAGACCCTCTCGTCTATAAAACTTCATATTCTTCTTCTTTGATTGGCGCTACAGTCCGGGGTGAACCTGGGCCTCAACCAACATGCCTTTCCAGCCAGCACGATCTTTCGCCAGCTGTCCCAGTTGCGCACACCAAGTTGGTTGAGGTTCTTTTCCACTTGTGTGCGCCATCTATTGCGAGGACGTCCTCTGTTGCGCTGTCCCAATGGCTCGGTGTCGAAGACTCTTCCGGCCGGAGCTGTGGTGTCCATCCGCTCTACATGACCTATCAAACCTGTCTTAAACCCAAGCAGGGCTGTGCTAACGCCTTGCTCTGTCTGTCGCCTTCTAGTTACATAAGACAGATACGAATATTTGTTTCTCAAAAACAATTAAATTACAAATTCAATTACAATACTGTTGGATTAACAATATAAAATTAACAAGACAAAAAATGAGCGGCATTATGCATTTTGAATGAAAATAGTATCTAATATCACAATGGGCAAAGTTATAAATATGAATTAATGTCTGGTGGGGTAGCAATTAAAATAACTTCACTATATTTATAATTCAGATAAGAAAGAATAGCAGATTTTAAGAAAAAAGAATAATAATATTACTTGCTTAAAGAGAATTAAAGAAAAAAAACATTAAACTCTATAACTACTATTACTCTACTTCCAAAGAGCTTTAGATGTTCAATTACTCAAAATCAATACATTCATCTTCCCATGTACTCAACAATGGCATTACTCAAGCATCTCCTTTATTTCTTTTTTGAATTAAAATAACTTTGACGAAATAAGTGGAATAATTGAAAAAATAGTTTTCAACCACAGACACCATTGATGATGACGACATTTTTAATAGCAAACTTTCTTTAACCAATATTTAAATTCACATCGGCATAGCCACCAACGAGCGAATGAAACTTGAGAGGAAATGGGGCCGAAACCGAACGTGTCAAGTAAATGTCAAGATCATAGAGGAATCTAATAATATGGAACACAGTGCTTAGAGCACCTGTGAGATCACTCGGATGGTCTTCATCATTTACGTTATCTGTCGTAATATATAAATGGCCGAACTCTATAAGAGTAGACGGTTTGCTAATCAAGATGCTTCGTAGACATGCTGCATGATGCTTGTGCCTTATTATCCTAATTAATTGAACAGCTTCTCCCAATCAGCCGTTTAGTATCCAACCGAATAGTTCAGTAATGGGATATAGTTCATGTATTATTTTATTCCTACAACCGGGCATAAATGCATGTGTATAATTTAGCTATAAAATTAACTAGTTAATATATGCAGAAAGACCTAATGTTATTGAGTTTTAAGTATCATCACATACTTGCACATTTATTTACTGCTTATATGTACTCGATATTACATTGTATTAGCACTCCTTTGCACCATATTTTCTGACTGAAAGACTATATGCAGATATGTAGAACCTTAGTCACCAAAAACTATGAAAAAAAAACAATTTGGTATTATACGAAGTTAATTATCAAAAAGCTTTATTTAACACTAAACAATCACAAAAGACATTGTCTGAGTCGATAGCTTTTATTTTTATTGATGAAAAATATACATTTATAGAGTAAATATCTATAATTTGTGAAGATTGCATATGTTTCAGTCTTATGCGTATCCGTATAAAAGAAACATATACAAATGTAAATACATACATTTCTCGCTATTGAATTTACGAATTTACTTTTTGTAATCTTCTAATCAAATGTCAATAATCACATTTGCTTTAATCTAGAAAATGTTTCGATGCTTTCATTGCACTCTGTTTTCTGAGATCCAGTTGCCTATAAGTCCAGCCATTTGTTCAGACGAACGTAAAACAAAGGCATGTTGAATTTTCTTCGTATCCAGGCACGCATCTACGTTCGGTATATCGCGTTTCAATTCATTATAGTACTTCACCGGTACCCATCCATCGGTAGTTCCATAGTAAAACTTTAATAAATTAACATTTTCCTTAATTAGTTGTCTTTCTAACCCACGCACTTTTGCCATTTCATCCTTGGCTAGAAAAACTACTTTTTCCGTTACTGATGGTTTTGAGTATTTTAACGCAGTGCCGATAAAGTGAACCGGAATACTAAATAACCAAAAGTAAATTCGAAGTAAAAATATTTGCACAATAGGCGGCAGGCGATTGTAGAATGTTATCAAAAAACCTAACACAATATAAGCGGGGAGAGCAATATTTGTAAACACCCAACCATTCTGTGATTCAACCATTCTCTCAATAGTAGGGAAAAGCAAATAACTTTTTTGCAATCGGTTCTTAATGCTTTGTTCCTTAAGTAATTCAAGAATCATCCAAGCACCTATAGAATGACCTATTAAATGAATTTTTACATTTTCTGGAACGTATTTTTGAATGAATTCAATTTTATGTTTCACTTGTCCGCTTAGATCAAACAGTGACTCGTTACCAGACAGCGGGGGAACCTCACGAATGCTAGTCGCCGGGGGATCGTCGTGACCAAGATGACCTTTAAACAAATACATTTTTTGATAAATCAATACATATTTAAAGAAATATACAACTATGTCATTCACCTATAACCCAGACCGGTACTTCACAATTTAACTCTCGATAAAGGTTACCCAAGAATTCTGTGTAAAATCCTGGAAGTCCAGGATTTCCGGTAATGCAGATTACAATCTCTTTGACATCTTCAAGGGATTCTTCAACCCACTTTCCCCACGTCATAATATGTGTTGGCACAGTACAAATGTTAACGTACGCCTCTTGCATTTTCGATGAATATTGAAATAAATTTTAAATACTTTTAACAAACTTTTTATTCTTAACCAAATGCGTCCAAAAAAAACTAGTTTTCAGAACAATTAGTTGAATAACCTTTGTACATAAATTTGACAATCCAGCAGCCGGTAACGCTTACCTGTGTTTTTTTGCATATCAGTCAGGGATGGCCTAGTTTCGCAAAAAATAGTTTTTAATAAAACTGGACATATTTAAAACTTATCTCTTGTAAATAAAATTGTTCTTATATTGGAATTATGTATTTCTTAAAATTTAATATAATAATAATTTCTATTTCAGCTTGTACTTACATATGTACGTACTATAAAATTAACTTAACTTAACATTTCTTTTGTTGTGGCATACAATCTATAATACATACACTTTTAAAATTTTGAATTACAGAGATATGGTAAAAGAACCTTACTACTATAATATAAATACAATTGTTTATAATAATATCACATATATTTTCAAATTTAAAAGGAAAAACCACGAAAAAAAACCTTCATTAAAACGAAAGAAAAAACAAAAGAGAAAAAGTAATACATATTGGTGGAAGAAGAAGAGAATGAGTTGCGAAACTCAGTCATGAAACAATGGTTCTATTGTTAATTGGTATTGAAGCAATTTGTTAAGCTTTACTATTATTACAATAAGTACGTAACATAAAATAAAATTCTTCAAAATTCTATCTCTCTATTAAATAAACAAATTCAAATCGAAGAGAACAATACATTTCTTGATTATTTCATAAAAGAGAATGTTTATAATCAAAATTTGAATTAACATGACTCATAAAAGCAAAAGTAAACGCTTACAAAACCTTGTTTATCAGCTGTTTAAGATCGATTTTATGGTATTTGCTTTGTTTTGTATGTTTCAGTGATTTCAACACCGCTTAGGTCAATTTTATTTTTGCCTTATCCAAGATCTGCTGAACTGAAATTAGTTAAATTAAAATTTTTTCTTGATTTTTTTCTTTCGCTTGAGCAGGTTTTACTGTATGTATGTACCATTTCTTTAATAGATGGCGCAAATTACGAAAACTGCTACAATAGGGGTGCTATATCAAAACAATCAAAAATCGTAAGCTTGATTTAATACAATATATTAAACCTAAACCCTTTCAAAAACAATAAAGTCATGTATACGGAATCTACCACAAACACAGTCAATGTTCAGTGTCCAACCAGCCGAATGCCTTGATGAACCTGTAAACAGAATTTTGTGGCAGTTCGTGGTAGTTCTTTTAGGCCTTAACATAATTATTCTCGCGACATTCTTCACTGTACTCCCTTTCTTCAAACGTAGTCATCATTTAGTCCCAATTCATTTGCATTGTAATTCAGATGGTAATGGCCAGTTACTGAATCAAAATAGCAACGACACATACACCAATCCACCAGCCATCACCATATCATAATATAAATCATCAAGCAGACCACTACTCCATCCACACACAATCATCCCAATTCATATCCGATCGTCACCGGCATATAAATCCTCCCACATCGAGTCATCATATGCTGACGCAGCAATCCATCTTCCAAGAACGCACCCACTCCCTAAATAAACGACTTTATCTAATTTTCTAATGTGTTTATTTGCATTTTTATTAAAAAAAAAAATTATAATTTCAAATAAACAATTTAAGATTTAACATGTTTGCAGTAATCTTCAGTTGCTTGATCTCGAACCTGACTTGCTTCGAGAACGAGACCGTGATTTTGACTTTGAGTGAGAACGTGATCTGGATCGGGAAACTGACCTAGAGCGAGATCCAGATCCTGAACGGGAACCCGATTTCGATCGTGAGCGTGATCGAGATCGAGATTGACTGCGACTTTTACTTCCGCTAACAGACCTTGACTTGCTTCTGCCTGAGTGCGATTTAGAACGTGATCTTGATTTTGATTTCGAAACTGATCGGCTACGAGATCTAGATCGACTGCCACTGCCAGATCTTGAGCCCGATTTCTCGTCGTCTGAGACAATACGTTTCCGGCCACGTTTTCCAGCATTACTACCACTGTCACTGTCGCTGCCGCTTTTGTTCTTTTGTCGGTCGCTGTCAGACTCACTAGTAGATATTGTTGCCTTTGAAACAATTTTAAGACGCTGCTTTGAGGATAGTTTCTCTGCCTTTGATGCTTTTTCTTTCTTTTCTTTTGGCTTTGCTCCCTTTTTCCTGCGCTTATTATCTTTTGGTGCATCACTGTCACTGTCATCAGGGGCCGACTTTGCGCTGCGTTTACGTCCAGCTCCTTTCTTTCGGTCAGTTTTAGATTTCTTTTTAGGCCTCTCGGAGTTTTCGTTTTGCTGATCGCTGCCTGAATCAGAAACATAATCATCTTTCCGTGGGCGACCACCACCTATAAAATAATGTGAGAATGCGTTCACAATCGCAATAATCATAAATATAATAAATTATATTCTATTATTACCTTTCTTCTTGTCGGGCGGAGGCTCGCTGAATAACAACGCATTTTTGGTCTTCTCAACGTACTCTTGTCGCTTCTGCAGCATAACTTCTTTTGATTTGTGTTTCTCTTCTTCTCTTCGTCGTTTATCCTCCTCTTGCTTTCGCTTGAAAGCCATTCGTTCTTCTTCCTGCTTTCGTCTAAGGGTCTTTTCTTCTTCATCAATACGACGAGCACGGGTAACGTGATACTGTGCTTGGGAGAGTAAATCTTGGCATTGATTCGCTTCCACACCGGCTAGTTCTATGTTGTATCTTGTTTTATCGCCATGGACAGACAGATATTGGAAATACCTTTGAAAAAATAAAATCGGCAAATATTTAACTGTTGTTGGTTATATGTTTTATAACGTACTTGTGAGCCAATCCAAGTTCATGGACCGCTTGCAAAACAACTTGCAGTGTCGATTTTTCATCTTTTAAAATAGCCATTGCCAATCTTTGGAGAACAATAGCAATATTAAACAGGAGGACCTAACAAAAGAAATAACACATGTCCCTAAAAGTGCACATCTATAAAGGATATAATCATACTGTATCTTGTGGTGCTACTCTTCTTGCTTTCAGAAGAACCATTTTTGCTTCCTTCAATTTATTTGCTCTTAAATGAGCTCGGGCCAAATACTGCATTACTTCAACGTTATGATGCTTAAAGAATTTCTTCATGCAATTTTCGTACATTTGAATAGCGCTTATATATTGTTTTTGTTCAACATAAACATGGGCTATATTCAGCCAAACGTCACAGAAATCGGCCGTTGCTTCCCGCACCTGAGCAAAAATATCTCTGGCTTCAATTACACATCCCTTATGAGCAAGCACAGAACCAATTCCATTTGTTGCCCATATGTTACGTGGATCGTTCCGCAAAACCTTCAAAATAAACATTATCATTTTGTGTGAATGAAGAAAGTAAATGCATTAATGCCCAAAATTATGCATGTATCATTCATTTTTAGAACTAACAAATAAAATAAAAGAGAAACTTAACAATGTACCTGTTTGTAAATAGCAAGCGCTTTCTCTTGATGTCTTTTTTCTTTCTCTTTATCCTTTGATGGTTGATGAAGTGTTTGTAATGAAAAATTTCCAAGTGCTATCAATGAATACGCATCATTGGAAGTGGCTGGATTTTTAAGAATTGTCTCAAAATTTTTTTGTCCTAAAATAAATTGCATTTTTGCCAAATGGAGGTTGCCGAGAAGGGAACTAAAAACGAAATTAATAAATTATTTTCACAGAGTCATTCGTAAGTTATGTAACGCACCGTGCATCAGGGTTATCATTATTTATATTTAAAGCGTCCTTAAAAAAATCCGAAGCCGCAAAAATTAAACCCTTATCTCGAGCCATACACCCAAGACGTAGGTAGCAATCAATATAGTTTGGATGCTCCTTTAATATGTCCTTATAGAGTTTATCAGCAACATCGAAACTGCACATTGCTTCATTCAAACGTGCAAGATTGTACTTCATTGAAACCGATATTGAGTCATAATATTGCGGATCATTTGCAGATTCTGTACTCGCTCGTTCTAAAGCTTCAAAGAGTTTTTCCTTAGCTGTAATCAAGTTTCCTAATCGATAGTGAAGCGCTGCTACGTTATTCAGAATTTCTGCTGGGATATCTGCTTTCACTTTGTCACTTAATATACTCGTTGCTGTGCCATATGCTGTTAGCGATGCCTGCAGATCATGCTGTTCCAGAATTTGTGCCAGTTCAATCCACGCTTCAACATCATCTGGAAATTGTTCAGTAACTTTTTTCAAATGAGCTTTTGCCATATCGCGTTTCGTCTGAGAGTTCGAGTTCGCATACAGTGAACCTAAAATTTTCATTGTTTCATAATTTCCTGGCTGTACTTTAAGAACTTTTTCAAAACACTGTGCGGCCTATAAATGAAACAATGTATTTTGCGATTGTAGTGGCGGGAAATTAAAATAAATTCTTACGTTTTCTGTGTCACCACGGTAGATATACATTTGTCCCAATCCGTAGTGAGGAAGAACAAAATTTGATGGAGCAATTTGTGTAGATTGGTAATAATATTGAAAGGCCTGGTCGTAATCTCTTTGAGCGTGAAATGATCTCGCCAATTGATAACAGCTTTCTGCACGCATTGCTTCATTTTCTGTATTATGAAAAGCGTGCAATGCCAAGTGCTGTACTTTTTGATAATCCTTTTTGAAAAAAAAGTGATTTGCTAGATGATTAAGAACCATTGGACTCGTAGAATCTATTGTATACGCTTTGGAAAGCATCTGAACTCCCAATTTATTCGAATCAGGTTCATGAAGATTTAATTTTAATATAGCCAGTCCTATAAGAGCGCCAACACAATTTGGGTCAAGTTCCAGTGCTCGTTGAAATGCTAGCCTGCAAAAATATGAGAGTTTAAAAGTATCCTAATGCTTTCGTGTAGTTCCTTGAATACATGTTCTAAACACGATATAGGAGAAAATATTATTTCTTGAGACCAATAAGGGTCAATAAGGTGTAGGTCGGTAAATCAGTATTGTAAATGATAGATAATGAAATAAAATAAACAACTGGCTAAGAAGATTATTATTACAAAGGATAACAAGCTAGTGAGCTTAATATCAATAAAACGCTGGAAAGAATTAATCTTCTATTCATTAAAGCATTTCTGTGTTTTCTAATAAAATGGGTGTATATTTTCTTAAGGTTCGGAACTAAGTAAATAAGCTCTTTTGTATACCTAAAATATGTACAATGTACATAAACGCGCCATAAACCTTATGTTACTGTTTAGTTTTTCTACTGTAATTTACAAACAAAAACCACACCGCATTGAGTACGTAATGTAACACTTACTTTGCTTTATCCTGGTTATTCATCTTGAGAAAACAATGACCCATACCCATTCTTACATTTGCTGGACAATTGGGATTAGTTCTCAATGCCTTCTTGTAGAATGCCAAAGCTCCTCTATAATCTTTTTTATTGAAAGCAATGCAAGCTTTACCAAGCAACGAAGGAATGTTTGATGGTGATTGATTCAGAACAAAATTAAATTGAGCATCAGCTTGCTCCATTTTGTCTCCTTCGAGCAGACAAAAATATGCTCTTCCCAGTAAGTGGTTCTAAAAATATAAACATTGCAGTTGCCGCAAATATTGCTGACATAATACTTACTTGATCATACATGATAATTTTATCAGCAGTTGTATACAAGTTAGTTGCTTTCATAAAAAGTTCCCTTTTCTTATCTTTTGTTTTCTCCCTATTTGCTTCCTGCACATAGTGTGCAGCGAGCATATCATAGGCCCGCATTTGATCCTTTTCATAGTCACGATAATCGACATTGGCTTCAATTCGTGCAGTCTCCAACAAACGAATAAAGTCAGACGTTTTTTTTTGTTTGTAATACGCTAACTGGAACATAAACATTTAGATTTACTCGATGTGATGCTACTGTACAAAATATTACTTACTGCAACATTAACCCACGTATTTAACTGAGACCTTTCTTGTCGCAATATTCCAAGAACCTCTTGGCATTCCGGTAACTGATCCGGATGCACTTCAATTACCTATTAAATATTCCATATTGTAGTTTATTTTTAAACAAACTTGCAGTAAATAATACCTCGTCGGTATCCCGCAAGGGAATTTCAATAGTTTGTGACATTTTTAATCACAAGTTTCTTATTTTTGATGAACTTTTTTAATGAACACTATTGAAAATAAGAAAGGATAGCGCGGCGACCCTATTGTCAAAACTTGAGAGTGACGTTTAAGATCAATGCTACCAATATAAAATTCAAAAATGTGGCTTACATGTGTATTTTAATTTAATGGAATTCCATATACATCTGCTGGAAACGGTGTAGAGAGACATTTAACGATTTGTTTGTCAAATATTTGTTTGATGAAAACTTAACGAAACAACGTGAGCATCGCACTCATCAAAATTGTTGTAACATATCATTTCAAACGTGAACTTCGAAGGTGACGGATGTTCTGGTAGCAGCGGATACGAGTTGTATGGAGGGAGAAAATTTGTAAAAATATTCCGGCAGCCATTTCGATTTGCTGCATTTAGTGTGCTGTGGTGGTGAAAACACTATTAAAGTTTTTTTCTGTTAATTGAATTGAAGTAAAGTTGAACGTTGGTTATAAAGTTTTTTTTTTTCAAGAAGTAAAGAACTCAATTAACAATGTCATCATCAGTTTGCTACAAGTGTAATCGCCCGGGTCACTACGCCCGCGACTGTGACTCTGGTATGCGTGATGGACGCGACATGCGTCGTAGTGGAGGTGGAGTTGGTAATCGCGAAAAATGCTACAAATGCAACCAGACTGGACATTTTGCTCGTGCTTGTCCAGAAGAATCGGAGCGTTGCTATCGTTGCAACGGGATTGGACACATTTCGAAAGACTGTACCCAAATGGATAATCCAACATGCTACAAATGCAATAATGTTGGCCACTGGGCTCGCAACTGTCCAGAACAAATGCAAGATAATCGCTCTTCAAACTCAAATCAATCATGCTACAAATGCAACCGGGCCGGTCACATTTCAAAGTTTTGCCCGGATTCGGCAAAAACTTGCTACAACTGCGGTAAGAGTGGTCATCTGAGACGCGACTGTGAAGAGGAGGGTGGAATGAATTAAATCGTTGTTCTTTTTGGTGGCAAATGTTTTTACGAGAAGTAGATCTTCGCCTTTATACAATATCAATGTTCCCATTTCAAACAAATAAAAAAGAAATAAAGATACAGAAAATGAGAATTTGAGTTTTTTTATAAGTATTTATTTTACATTTTCGTCTCAAGAAAAAAAATCTTCAGGCTTCGAAGATTATTTCAGAAAAAAAATTATTTCACAAATCAAATCAAAAAGCCGGACTTGTTCGACGTGGCGACATCAAGTTGGTGGTGGCACACAACTATTTTCGTCAAATAGGATTTAATCCTAATGGGAAATAGAACAAGCATTTACGCTAATCGAACAATTTTAAATATCTAGGTATGTATAAATTTTCAAAATGACGCAGGTAATAATGGCGGAAAACCTTAATTTAACGAATGAAAAAATGAAGATAAGAAATACGAGTTATGGATCATTTATTTGCTTTTCGTGGGTACACATATCAACGTACATATACGTTTCGGTGACTTAAATTAGAAATTCGCAAATAACGCAAATCTTTTAAAATTTTCCGAACCACATGGCATACAAATTCCAGACAAGTTAGGTTCTCGTTCAACAAAACGCGGTTTCCACTAAACAAAGAAATGAAGAAGTAATGTGGCGGGGTCGGCATAGAATTTGTTTGTCGAACAGTTCTGAAAAGTGGCCATAATCATTAAACGTCAATGTAAAGCATAATTCGCCTGATTTACAATCTATGAAAATCGCGGCTTTTTTGGCATCTAAAATTGAATATTTCATAAAGTGGTTATTTTACAAAAATGGCGGTCGCTGTCATAAAACGAACAGGCGGAATCGATAGGATGCCGACTCAAACATTTTTTTTCGAATGTATATTTAAAAAAAATCAAAATACGGGTTTTTATATATTTATTTTCCAATATTTCAGAAAAGTTAACGAAAGTTTCTAAAATACAGTACTTGCACGCAGCATTCTTCTTAATTTTTCCGGAACAGTCTGCTTGTGTGAGTGAGTCCCGCTATTCGTTGTTGTCAAAAAAAGTTGTCATACTCATCGTTAAGTTTATACTGGTTTATACCCCACTATTATTTTCCTAATATTACATAAAGTAATGCCAAGTTTCATAATTCCTCAGCTTAAGGCCATGTGTACTTTTTATGCGCAGAACAATTCTTAATGCTGGTGCATCTGTAGGTGACAGACAGACATTTGACAGTAATGCACTTCATCTTACGATGAATGGTTTAAATTTTTATTGCGACTTAATTATTTACAACGGTCCCACATCTTTTCATAAGCTTCTCAAGACTATTGGTTGCTTTCAATCGGGAGAGAACACAACACGATGGGTTGCGGTAAAAGCTGGCCCATGGCCATCTGTGGGCTGTAGCGCCACATGTAGTATATATGAGACGTATTTTATTATATCAACCAATCGAGATTAGATCATGGGCATATATTGCATACTTAAAATTTTAGGCAGACTTGCATTGAAATCATAAGTGCCAACAATTATTTCTTGCTTGTTAGTAGCAAACCCAACAGACAGTCAATCTCTAAATATGAACTTAAATGCGTAAAATTTCAAATGAAATATAAATGGTTGAAAGTAGATAACATTTATAAACACAATAATTTAATTATTAACTGGCCATGCTATTACCAATAGCCCTCCAGTTAGATTTGTATATATTATATACTATATTAATGAATTATTAAAACTCAATATAATTTTATTTTTATAAGACTTTTTGCATTTAATTAAACAAAAAGTCCAAATTTTATTTGCGTTTCCTTCCTATTATGTCGGTCAAATGTGAAATCGGTTACATTACATGGATACAGTAATTTTCTTATTAATCATTTTTATCTTATTAAGCGCCATATACAAAATTATAATAATATATCTTCTGGATCTGGATAGTCTCGGCCCAAATAAGTCAGTGAAAAAGTATGCTACACAAAAGCGAACCACCTTTACAGCAGCTAATTTTATATACCTTCTTGTTGCTATAACCTTCCTGCTAATTTTATTTGTATTTTATTACTTTTTAATTAGCCACATCAAACATTTATAGAATAATTTTTATGAGCACACCTTCAACTTTAACGAATTAAATCTTGGTATACTCAAGTTGTAGCCGCTGAACTCAGGAATGTCAAACTCAGTGTTTACACACTCTAATCAAGAATGTTTATGACGTTGAATTGTGTTTTTCTTGTAACTTTTGACTATCTGTAAAATCAGCAAATAGTGTATGAAAATTTATTCCCAGTTGAATTTTGAACAAAATTAATTGAATTGTAAACGAAGTGCTAAAACATTATGTCAAAAAAAGTGCAATTTATTGTTAGTTAAAATATGCATGTAAAAAGCATTTTTCCGCCTTTTCTCAGTTCACGTTGTATGGCATTACGCAACCGATTTTTCCACTGCTGTCTTTTAACCAAACCAAATAAAACTGATAACGTTCGTCCCGTATCGGCAGTGCTGAATAATCATTTGTATAGAAACGATACCCTAATCTTTAACTTTTATAAAAAATATTTGTCAAGATATTCCGCAAGCACAATAATGAGACCTCATACAAAAACCTTTAACTTTAAGGATTACGATGCTATTGGATTTGATTTAGATGGTACATTACTCAGGTATAATCTATCTGAAATGGTGCCTCTAGAATACGAATTAATAACTCAATACTTAGTTCAAAAAAAGGGGTATTCAAAAAAATTGTTAGAAAATATGAACAGCTCCAGAGATAAGGATTTTTGGCAGAAAGGACTTTTTATCGATACAGATCGGGGAAATATTCTCAAACTAAGAAGTGACGGATACATTTTAAGAGCCAATCACGGCACAAAGTCTCTCAGTAGTGAAGATATCAATGAGATCTATGGTAATAAAAGGCAATGGTCGGTGACAATGGAATTTATAAAAGATCCTCTGTGTGCTTGGAATGGCCCTTTATCAGAGAAAATGCGCTCGTTATTAGATTACTTTGATACAAGCGCTAGTCTGGTATTCGCAAATGCAGTTGATGACATAGACAGCAGGCGATCGGGTAATGGACATAGTAAGCAAACCTATCAAGTGTGGCCTGATATTTTGGAAGCATTGATTCATATATATACAAGAGAAAACTTTTCAAATGGAAAAAGCGAATATTTCGAAAAATTAAAAGCAGATCCTAGTCGATACATAATGAAAACTTCTCCTGCCATCATTGCTTGGTTAAAAGATCTTAAAGCTTCAAACAAAATGTTATTTCTTTTAACTGGTTCTAACATTGACTTTGCTAATTTTACAGCGTCGTACGCTATGGGTGAAAACTGGCGGGATCTATTTGACGTTGTCGTGTGCTTCGCGAGAAAGCCCGGTTTTTTTCATGCCAGAAGACCCTTTTATAGAATAGAATGTTTTAAAGAAACGGATCCAATAGATTTGAATGAGCAAATTAAAATAAATTCAGCGTATTCAATGGGGAATTGGCAACAACTTCAAGAACTATTTGCCAGTGAAGTAGCTAAAGACAGCTGTGAACTTAAATCACTCTACGTAGGAGATAATCTCGTTCAGGATGTGTATGCACCCTCTGCACTTTCTGGCATCGATAGCATTGCAGTATCGGAAGAAATACTATCTGAATATTCTACCAGTAACGCCAATAATCCCGATGAATATGGTTTTCGCGATATAGTTGCTTCAAATTACTGGGGATCATATTTTTTTGAAGACGACAATCCAACCGTTTGGACAGATTTGATATTGAAATATTCTAAAATGTGTGTCCCAACTCTAGATGAAATAGCGACACAACCAATTGATCACCAATATCTCATGTGTAACGAACACGGTTTCTTTCCATCATCACCTCGAGTAGAATAGAAAGTTATTTTAAGACATCCATATGTATATGCAAATGATTCATATTACTACCTCTTTTTTTTGTAAAGAAAAGAATACTGTGTTTTGTGATTTATGTAAAAACATTTTTGTAGCAATTTTCAATAAATGACCCATTATTGTCATGCAAATAAAAACTGTTTAGCAATTATCCTACATACAGAGGCACCATTAGCTTTTAAAAGAAATTAATGTACATATACATATATTAAATACGCTCAACAGCCATGGCGATGCCCATGCCACCACCGATGCACAAACTAGCAACACCTTTTTTTCCACCAGTTCGTTCCAGGGCATGTAGTAAAGTAACCAAAATTCGATTACCCGATGCGCCAATGGGATGACCAAGAGCTATTGCTCCGCCGTTGAGATTAACTTTATTTGCGTCAATATCAAGACACTTTAATACTGCAAGTGATTGGGCAGCAAATGCTTCATTAAGTTCATATACATCCACATCGTCCTTGGTCCAATTGGATTTAGTTAACTGAAATTTGAATTTTACATTATATATGTATGTCTTAAAATATTTCTAGCAGATCTACATACAACGGCTTGAACTGCGGTTACAGGTCCAATACCCATAACATCTGGTTCGACTCCAGTCTGAGCCCAAGCTACAATTTTCGCCAATGGTTTCAACGAGCGCTTTTTCAACTCTTCACCGGATATTAATACTACAGCGGACGCAGAATCGTTTATCCCAGATGCGTTACCTGGTGTCACAGTACCGTCCTAATAAAGAAAAATATGTGTGTAAAACTACATAGTACGCAATATTCCTATTATAAGCATTTTTAATAAGCAGTAGGCATGTGGGGTCAATAGCATAATGCAAGCAATTAGATATGTACAGTCTTCATTTATGAACATTTGTTAAGGACAACGTTAATAGAAAAATATTTAAAAATAAATTATGTTCATTGCTTTTTTATGTTTGACTTGGTACTGTGTTTTACATACATATGTACCCACGCATGTGTACAATCATTTAAAAAGATGAAATTTTCGAAATATGAAGTAAATGATTTGCAACTCTATTTAAGTCGAATTTGAAGGACAACGTTGTAAGTACATATCTCTTTGTAGAGAGAATCTTTTTCACAGAAAAAAATTATTAAATATGATATGTACATATATCATTTGGCTATGTCAAGACTAAAGTTTAATGGGTTGACTTAGTCTTAATATACTCACATTTATGAAACATGGTCTCAGGTTCTGTAACGATTCTATTTTGGTATTAGTTTTAATGTATTCATCCTTGTCCACGATGATGGGTGTTTTTCGTTCAACAATTTCCACTGGTACTATTTCCTTTTGAAAATATCCATTATCCTGTGCTAATTCAGCAAGATTCTGGGAACGCACTGCATAGTTATCTTGTTCAACTCTACTTATGTTGTACTTTTTTGCTAAGTTCTCTGCAGTAATACCCATGTGAATGTTATGAAAAGCATCGGTGAGACCATCGTGTATAAGAGAGTCAACAAATGTACCAGGACCCATCTTGATACCTTGACGCATGTGCATAACATGTGGTGCTAATGACATGTTTTCTTGACCTGCGCACACAACTATCGACGAGTCACCAGTACGTATTGATTGGTACCCTAACGCGACGCTCCTGGAATATATGCATGTATATAGAAAAAATGTATAATACATTAATAGTTTTACACTCACTTTAATCCCGACCCACATAACATATTAATACAGTATGCTGGGACAGTTATTGGGAGCCCAGCTTTAATTGAAGCTTGCCGGGCTGGGTTTTGACCCTGGCCAGCGGTTAACGCCTAATAAATAATTATTCGGTCAAAGTGCAATGTCGAGAAATATTTATCTTTTCTCACCTGGCCAATGATCACTTCGGTTACATCACTAGGCGGAATATTCGCTCGATTGAGCACTTCTTTGATAACAATACCGCCCAAATCCGATGCTTTCAACTTAGAAAGTTTTCCATTAAAACTGCCTATTTGAAGAGAAAGTTTCTGTTTTGAAATTATCTGACAAACTATTGCAGCAGTACAAATTCTAAACTAAATCAACATGGCCTCTATCGTAAGAAAAACAAAATTCTAGTATTTGTGTGCAATGTAACAATACAAACAATTCACATTTCAATTCATCAATTCCCAGAAATTTACGAAATAGCATTAATATCAACAAACCTATTGGTGTTCGAGCTGCGGACACGATGTACACTTCCTGCAAACTCATCTTGACTATAAACAAAAAATCCTATGCTCTACCGAAGAACGTTAAACGGACCAAAAGCAAAATTCGACTAAAATGACTTGAGTAGATTTCACTTCGGTCAAGATTTGTATTTGGTTTTTATTACTCTTAAACAGGTGCGAAGATACAAACGCACACACATGTATGTATGTACTTATAAACTTTAGCAACTGTCACTTTTCAGCCATATGGTTTTTAAAGGGTAATGTAATAAAAAGCGTTGAATGTGCTACGAGCTTTAAAGCACAGAAATCAGAATTGTTACAAGATTTAGGGCCGCTTGCTAATATGTACTATGTGCTCTTAGAATCTAATTCATAGTCAAATTACACTTACATATTCCTTATAAATACATTTAAAATATATATTAAAGTCGAACTTAATTTTTTCAAAAAACATTTGTTATTTTTAATGTGGATTCTACAGATGGGGCAATTCATTAAACTAAAGAAATGATTCTTGGCGCTTCTAATTTCGTGTCGTACACATCAATGAATGTCTTCGCTTTTGAAATTTTCCAATCAAACCTGGCAACACTCGAAGCGTACATCCGCTTGCATCCGAAATCAGAAATAAGAGAGATCTCCACTCCCGCATATCTCGAAAATATATGTTCATTAAAGACTATCATACCATTACTATAAAACACCCGAAATTATTTAAAGATCATTCTAAACTTTATTGCATACATACCTGCATATACATATTCATATTCGATTACGTTTATAGAGTTAGCGTTACAAAAATATGCATGGCTGTTGGAGACCTTTGAAACCTATTATTCCTGCATCATCGGAATGTTAAATTTTTAATAACAAAATTTCTCCACTATATATCTCCGTCAGTATTTCAGTACAATAGAAAGTCTTATGACACTATTTCTTCGACTTAAGTTAGGTTAGTTTTTGGGCCGCCAGCGGTCCCCAACAACAAATTGTGACTGGAACAGAATTGCAAACAAGATAAAAGTATGGTATATTTACTCTTGCTTTCATTGGGATTCGAACCTGCCTTGGCAGGCAATCGACGAACTGCGCTGTCCAGCTCTTTCTCAGACTTACTTTAAGTTATACCTAGTCGATTGTACGGTATACTTTTCGAATTGTGCAGACCGATATATATATGTATGTCATAATCGTCTGAGATACCATGAACAGGAAATGGAACTTACACCCAATACCTTTGTTATTGTCCCAGTCTATGCATCATATCGAGACACAGAAAACTGGGAGACCAAGACATTGCAAACATTACATTAATCTCTATTTGCAGGCTTGTCAAGACCACGACTATTGAGTAGGATAGAAAGCTTTTACCCCAATGGACATCACAATGGGTCCAATAGTATCCCTTTGTGAAAGTAAAATAAGCAAGATGGAGGCAGAAATGATGTCCGACTGTTTTATCAGTGTTGAAACAGTTATACGAGACCAATACACTCAGCTGTGGATATTTCTGGCTGGAAGTAACCGGTCTCGGTCAAAATACTGCCGTTTGGTTTGCGCACAAATTGCTCAACTAGCTTTGAACTCGTAATTGGAAGCCAGAAATCGGGCTAGCTGGACAGATTGATTGAGGCCCATCCTGGATGATGATTTTTAACCAATAAATTTATATTTTGAACAATTGATAAGAATAATTTGCATTTAATATACAGACGTTGATATCATTACACTTCTTATAACATTTATTTTTAAAATGCTCTGAAATTCTTAAGAAATATTTAACACTTCTCTGCAATTGTGCATAGTTTGGCTAACAAGCCAGTGAGCTGAAGTAATGAATTCAACCCATCCACAATTTTCATGTGAGTTATTCCTATTTCACGAATGAACTCTAACTTCATTTTTTCATCGAACGTCATCCGTTTGCATACTCGAAATATATTTCCTATTACATCTTCAGCTGCATAACCCAGACGCCATAATTTTGCCAAGATCTTGTATGCCTTGTGGATATCATTCTGTACACAATGTTCTAACATATCTTGGATCAGCATTGGATGCGGTTCGTCACAAACTTTAAATACATTCGGTCCGGTTATATTTCCGAATCCATTTGATGTAGACTGAAGATTATTCAATGCCTGTCGCATGTCGCCTTGAGCCGTGAAGACAATTGCTTCCAATCCTTCTTCATCAAAAGTAAGACTCTCTTTTTGACATACTTCAATAAGTTTGGCTAGAATCTGTGCATCCGATAGTTTGCTAAACCGCAACATAGCACAACGAGACTGAATTGGTTCAATTATTTTCTCGCTGGTATTGCAGGCTAAAGCAAATCGTGTTGTATTGCTATAAATTTCCATCGTCCGCCTCAATGCCTGTTGCGCACCTTCAGTCATACTGTCTGCTTCATCTAAAATTATAATTTTATGCCTTCCTTTGGGTAGTGTGACTTTCTGTTGTGCAAACATCTTAATCTTGTTTCGGACAACATCTATCCCGCGCTCATTTGAAGCATTTAGTTCAAGAACAGCTTCTTTGTAGCTGTCACCTAAAAGAATACGAGCCAAGCACTGTATAGTGGTTGTTTTACCCACTCCTGGAGGACCCTGCCGATTAAATGAATAATAACATATAATCAATATTAACTGTATCTAAGAGACTTACAGCAATGATAATATTTGGAGCATTGCCCTGTGTTGCAAATACTGACAACCGGCTAACAGTGTCCTCGTTACCAACAATTTCATCAAACTTTGTCGGCCGGTATTTTTCTATCCTGTGATTAAAGCATAACATTAATAAACACACAGTAAAAAATCTTTAACCAACCATGGTAAATGTTTTCGCTTTATTTCATCAGCAGTTGGATTATTATCAAGCTGTGCAGGCATCATGCAAAGATAGCAAATAAAACAATATTCGGAATTTGAAAACTAAACTCAAAAGCAATTGTAATGTTTTGGGTGTTCATTCGAAATGTCAACTGAAAGTGTTCCCTTTTACAAAAAAATTAATGTACGATTACACTCGTGTTATGTCTATAACTTAACACAATGTGTTGTTAATTGTAAAAATAATATTTGCTTAGCCATTGTGACAGAATATTTTGTATTTACAAGGTAGAATTAAAACATTAAAAAAATGCTGAAATCTAATCTAGAATCTATCTAGAATAGCCGCGTTCACACTCAGCAATTTGTTCATACGATTTGCACATTTGATAACTGCATGATGGACCAAATCGTTAATGTAAACGCTCGTTACTTTAAATTGGTAGGCTTGAATGACGAACATGTGGTTTATTTTGAGAAAAAAAAAACCTGTGCAATTCATTTTTATCATATAAGCTCAAGGGCTGAAGTATCGAAAACTATAGCCGAAATATCAGCTAATTTTAAAATACTGTACGTTATTATTTGCAAAAAATGCATAACTGGAACGAACAAATTTTCCATTTGTTTAAGGAAATACAATGCAATCATATTGAGAAATGTAGATATGCTCGAATGGTTCTCATGGTTGTCCATCTCTGTATATAATTAAGTAATTTGTATAATAGTATTAGTAAGCAAACTCACTCAGAGATGTCTCTGTACGTGAATCATATTTAGTACTCGGGTGTTGCACTGCTGATTTTTCTTATGCCTCCGTCATATTGTTCTAAAAAAATTCCAAGTGACTGATGTAAAGTGAGAAAATATGGCGAGTCTTGGGGGCGAACAATTAATTTCCACAAATAGTCAATCAGGTACGCTAAAAAACAGTGAATAAGTATATAAAATTTATTATTCAATCTTATCTAAACGTATTTGTGCAAAAATAACACGTGTTAGTTTGATTTTTCACCCGAAAACAATCGATCGAAAAACAGCCTTGACGGATTTCTTTTAAAAAGTACATTCTGCTGCCCGCTGGTGCTTAGTTTTTTCACATACATAGGTGTAAGAAATTAATTTCTAATAAAAACCATACACAATTGTTGTTGAATGATTTTTCATCGAATATTATCATCTATGTATAAAATGTTAAAAGAAAACTTGGTTGAAAACCAAGCTGATGGTTTTGTCTCCATGTTTTTCGGCAATAAAAGTCTGAACATTGCATATAAAGAAAAGAAAAGAAAAAAAAAAAGACAACGAAGATAGGGGCACCGCAGTCACCATTCATTCTTTCCATAGTTTGCATACTTTGACACGACCATGCACCAAACTCGGTGAAAATTGCGAGATAGTTTCGTGTGGCAGCTCCGTTAAGTTTCTTTGTGCTTTAACAAAGTTTAAACTGATAAAACGTGAACGATGAGTGTTTGTGTTGTCTGAACTAGAAGAATCCTTTAACTTTAAATAATGCCTCACTTTCAGACAGATGTTTGAATAATTAACTTATTTCACTTTAGTCAGTTTTGTATGTATGTATGTATGTATGTTGGTAATAAGATGGGATATTTTTTTTTTACAGATCCAGCTCCAATTGATAGAAGTCGCGAAGGGAGTGTAGAAAGAAAAGGTGAGTGGCATCATTACTTGTTACTTTTTATTTATTGGATAAGACATTGATTTTTCTGACTCATAACATGCCTTTATTCCCATGTTTCTTTTTTGTTGAAAAATGAAAATGACAAGTAGATGCCATTTTTCAAGATCGATTTGTCTGCTACTATTTTGTCGTTTTGGAGATGACATAAATAAAGGTACATAACATATGTATGTAATATGTACCATATGCATGCAGATGTAAATCTGTGGGCACATTATTGCTAAGTGTGCTTGAGTAACTCAGTGGGTTTAGCTGGTCTATACAAGTAATTGCATATTTCAATTAAATTTAATTTGCATTGATATGCATTCTTTTGAAATATAGAGGGACGATCTCGGTTGAGTATTAAATATGGTTCTATAAGTACGTCGGATTTGTTTAATTATTTCAGGGCATGTCCTTCAGAAGGTCGTCCCATTTATTTAATGAAATATTTCAAACATCCTTGATATGTATGTATGTACATTTAGGATCCTTAATTGTTCCAGAATGTGATATTAAATAAAAACATACATACTTTTGTTCTTTTATAAACTCAAATAGATTTTTCACGTGTACATTAATAACTAGATACATACCTACCGCACATTTCTGGCTTCATCAAGTTACTTATATTGTATGGCCATTATAGGTCAGTGTACGGAGACAAGTTAGGTATCTTCAGTTTTTGTCTCATGAACTTCTTATTATTTTTATTAATAAAAAAATAAATTTATTAGTAACTATGTTTATTAATGTTATGTGAAAGTAATTACAAAAATAAATGTTTCTCGAAATGTTTATTTTCTCTATATATAGTACATATGGGTTTTAAATGGCAATTATCCAAAATATAAAAAATATGCCTCCTTTGATTTGTCCACGTTAACCTTCATCCCAGCATCTGTACGTACGGTCACAAACCTACCGAGTGCGCGCTGGAGTTTCGTTTGGGAGGATGTGAGAACCAAATCATTTGTAAAGGGCAGATGACTTACTCTCAACTTTCCTAATGTGAAACATTGCTCGGCTCGGCTTTAGGATTTGACCCCTTCGAAGGGGTTGAATTTCCTTCGATATTCAGTCGACAAATAGTTTGCCAGAATACTTATTTTCGCAAATATGTGGTCGCTTTCCTTGTTCTCGAAACCAAGCTAGCGCTTTTCAACTCAGTATTTGCTCCAACTCTCAGCTATAGTCGTGAAATTTGGGTAATGACCGAAAGAATAAGATCCCGAATACAAGCTGCCGAGATGAAAATTCTTCGTACTGTTGTGGGAGCACGGGATAGGGTGCGAAACACTGCAGTGCGCGGAAAATACAATGTAGAGCAGTGATGAGAAAATTAAACTTATTTATTAAAGACAACAATATCATGCACAACATGAGTTGCTACTAGGCCCTCTGAAACCAAGATTTCTCATCCTCAAACGAAGCGTTCATTATGGAGAAATTGTTATTGAATATATTTGTGTTGTTATTTTGCTTGCTCGTCATTAAACACAAACATGAATGCTGTTTGTACGCTTCTTATTGGTTGTAATTTGTGTTTTCTGTGTCTACACACAGCCTATTTCGAACACTTTTCGATCCTTAAGTACGCTAGTGCCCGCCCTTAAAGTACAGTATAATAAGCGCCTGTAGCGGATAAGCCGGCTGTAAGCTACACTGGGAACAAAACATTCAAGAGCGTATTAGTAATGCTATCATATACAGAACAATTGGCTTACGCAAATCGGGAATACGACCTTAATAACACACTGCCTCTACTCTGTGTTAGATGGCACTATGAACTTAAAAAAAATCTGACCAGTATAAGCTGGCCACTCAACCATTCTCAAAGAATTCAATTTCCTACCTAGCGACACCGACCGCCTACTACCCCAGGCCATCTTCGAAAAGAAATTCTCAATCAGTATTCCTTCCAGATCGGACTGGATGACTGACATGCAAACACTGAAAGATCCTCTGCGCATCTTCACAGATGGATCGAAGACAAAAGAAGGGGTGGGTGCGGGTGTCTATTCACAAGACCTAAACATTGCTATCTCCGTGAAGCTCCCTGATCACTGTAGCGTTTTTCAGGCAGAAACCATAGCGATTAAAGAGGCGCTGTCTTGGCTTAAAAACAATGTGATATCAAAAAGGGATATCACCATCTGTTCCGATAGTCAGGCCGTCACGAAATCCCTGGACAATGTCATGTTCTACTCTAAAACAGCACTCATGCTCGCAGGATGGGTGCTCCTATGATTTTTGCAGAAGCTGCATGGATGAAGAGGAGGAAGAGAACACTCATCACCTTCTCTGCTCCTGCAGTGCTCTTGCCAATCGTAGGTTTCTACACCTAGGAGCCTACTACTTCTACCTACTAAAAAGTGCCAGCATTTGCCAACTAAATCGGTTCATCAGCAGCACCAACTGGTTCCAGCGTTAGGAGAAGTCAATCCGCGTGGTATCACCCTACTCTGGCCTAAGTGTGACTGCTCTGCAGCAGTCAGCCACTACAACCTAACTTAACCTAAGCAGAATATAATTATTTCCGTGTATCTGCATTTGCGGTGCACTTAGATAAACACCTAAGGCTGCCATCGAAGTGTTACTGAATCTAATCTCCATTGTCAAATAGAGCAATCTTATTGTTACGTATACACCAATAAGGCTAAGAAAATGTTATCATTGAGTAAAGCCCACATCGAAGGGCATAAGCATGGAGCCATTCCATAATTCAACGATTTTTATAAATAATTCATAAACAGTCGGACTACATGACACATTTGCATTCGTAGATAGTCAGGCGGTCATTAAGGTCTGAAAACACTATAGATAAACTGCAAGATCTTAAAATGGTAAAAATCTGACGCCTGTCTCTAAGCCAGTGATGACAACTAAAAAATACAAAGTACCTACCAACGATAAAAAATTACCCCCGCAATTAACCCTATGTGTTTTTTTTTTTAAATGGAAAAATTGAACTCAAAGCGTTACTAAATAAAAAGGCATAAAGTTCTTTAGTTTCTTTACTTATTTCATAATCATTTCAAAATCAGCATAGATTAATATTGCATGGAAAAATCCATTCAATGTTTTCTCCATCTGTAAAATTGTATTCTATTGATATCCAATCTTGCCAAAAATTGTTAAGTTAAAAGACAGTTGTTTAGAAAGATAACAAATGTTCCTGTCCCGCTCTGAACCTAAAACAAGTTTAGGATTCAAAAAATCAAATTGTTTGAATATTGATTCACTTTTCACGGGAAATCTCTTTTGTATCTCCTCTCAGGCTGTAAACAATCAAATCTAAAAGATGTAGGTCTTGGGTGGGGCAATTGGAGGACTGGTTTTATTCAGCAAGTGTTGGTGCGTGATTACAGTGCGTCCAAGTCGTAGCCGAACAAATTGGAAATTTGATTTGTAATTTGGAGCAGTTTGTCGGGTACTTAGGTTCGGTTTTTGCAGGGTTGACTTTTTGGCTGTGGAGGTGGTTTAAGCTCCAGTCGTGGTTTATGATGGCGTTTGAGATTTTTTTCTGTGTTTGACCAGATCTAGTTTGGTGAAGATGTTGAAATTGTGTACAGAGCTGATTTTGGCTGAGTTGGCTGCTTTATCGGCGTGTTCGTTGCCTTGGATTCCCGTATGCCCAGGGATCCAAATTATATTGATCGTGTTTGGCGATTTGATGAGCTGATATCTGAATTCCGATATGAGATTAGTGTTATTGTTGGGGTTTTTTATTGCATTGATAACTTCTGATGCTTCTGCTGTGAATACTGAGGCGAAATCTGGGAGATTATCAATCTTCGCGATGGATCCATTTTCTAGTGTCACGGCGAACGCGGTAGTCTGATTTTAAAGCTAAAAAAGATTTGATGGCAGGTCCTGTTGCTGTGCTTTTTTTGGAGTCGGCTACGTTTAGTATCAATGATTCTTAGTTGATAAACCAAGGGGGATGAGGTGGTGTATCGCAAGGTCTTGCTAGGTATTGTTGTGTTTCCAAGTATTGTTTCCAAGAATACTTATTATTAAATATCAGTCCTATTATACTTATTATTAACATGTGCGATTTTAACATTACTGATATACACATTTGGTTTAGAACAGATTTTTACGACATATATGAAGCATTTTACATTTATTAATAGATAATTTGTCTTCAAGTGCATTCTGAAACAAAACATTACATTTATTGACATAATTTATTTTACATAATATGTATAAGGTGTTTGCATGGATGCAATGGTCTAAAAACGGATGTCTTGCTAAAATTCGGTTAATATCTTCGAAAGCTATTAGGAAAAGAACAGCAGATAGGGGTGATCCCTGAGGTATACCATTATGCAATGAGTAGCTGGAAGAGTAAACTCTGTTGGCTTTGATGCAGAATTTTCTGTTGACAAGGAATAACTTGATATAACCGTATATCTTTCTTCCAACACCCCACTTTAAAAGGCAGTCTTATAAAATTGTGTCCCAATTGAAAAAAAATGTTCACTGACTCACTATGTAATACATGCAATAAAGTTTTTTGGACTAAAAAAATTGCATTTAAATATGTAGTTAAAATATCCAAGAACATACTAGAAGAATAACAAATTATACTTTGTTACACTGATTTGTTAGTTATGTGGGAATTAATTCTGCCGATTTCATAGCTTTTTTTTCTTCCATAGGAAAAAAGAAAAATAGTGAGGGAAAGATAATTTTAAAAATCGACCCTTTCTTCCCTACGGGTAAATTTTTGAACTATAAATACCTACATGTAGTGATTTTTTCCAACAGTTATCGTCACTGTTCTTAAGGGAAAATAGCGGGTAGATGCAACTTGGGCCACTGCGCAGAAGAGTATATCATGCAATGAAAAAGTCAACGAATTAGCAAGAAAGGGGATGAATATTATCTACGGGTAGTACCACATGTCGAACGGTTTCTATGGACCAATTTGTACTAGGTCGTACACATTTAAACGCTCCGTACGACGGCCGTATACAATTTAATTTTTTTAAACTTTTAACATGAACATCAGCAGATAAATGAGAGTGATACGTTTTCTCGGTAGAGTTTAGAGCCCTTTATTTAGGAATCACCATCGCTGAATGAAGAACGCGCTCATGTTGATGCCACGAAATTACCCTCTTAAACTAAGTCCGTTAACCGTTTGGTCGATTTTGGTCGTTCTGTTGTATAATGTGACGTGTACTTATTAACAAATCGTAGATAGAAAATCGAGAACCGAGTATACTAGACCTATACTAGATTCACCAAAAACCAAAGATCTCCTAGAATTAGATAGGGCGCACATATTATAGTTGGCACAATTACTAGCTATTGTAGAGTTGGCATTCAAGTCAGAAGACTTGGATCGCCCTTCAATGACGTAACTTGTTCGGCTTTTGCAGCGAAAAGAAAAAAACTTGAGCATAGCTACCTTGAGGATCTGGCCAGCCTAACCATCAAGGACATTATTCAATTCCTCAAAGCCCCAATTGGTTATAGTTATCAAATACACATTTGTGCAGAGGAAAATAGGAACAAGTCAAGTAGTTCAACAGTGTGAATCCTAAAAAATATGATAGACTGTCGCGAACGGCAGAGGGAGGATGTTTTCCTGGTATAAGGGAATAAGTTGTATCACAGCTTGCAATTTTCATGTATGCTTCTTCTTCTTTTTCTTTGTGTGGCGCTAAAGTCCGGGGTGGACCTGGGCCCCTCTCCAACTAGCGCGATCCCTGGCTAGCTGTCTCCAGTTTCGCACACCAAGTTGGTTGAGGTCCTTCTCCTCTTAGGTGCGCCACCTTAAACGCGGGCGTCCTCTGTTGCGTTGCCCGACAGGTTCGGATTCGAAGATTCTTCGGGCCGGAGCTGTGGTGTCCATACGCTCTACATGACCTAGCCACCGTAGGCGTTGGATCCGTAGACGCCTAACTAGGCTCATGTCGCTGTGCAGCCCGTACAGTTCGTGATTGAATCTTCTCCTCCAGAACCCGTCAACACAAACAGGACCAAAGATCGTGCGTAGAACTTTTTTCTCAAAGAGACCAAGGACTTCTTCATCCGCTTTCGAGATTATCCATGCCTCCACGCCGTATAGCAGGACTGGGATGATCAAGGTCTTATATAGAGTTAACTTGGTTCTTCGAGAGAGGAATTAATATCAGAATAGCTCTCGTAATCCATGGATCTGTATGAGAATTTCTAAGACATATGTAATACGTATGTGCTTAAACAATGCAAGTGGAATAATAAATTTGGCGTTGATATTCTACTTATAACAGACATGTTTAAAATAGTCGATGCTTTGCAAATAAAAATCATAATTCAACTTAAAAAATAACCAATTTATTTGCAATTGCTCCTGATGATTACAGGAATCGAACTCTCGAAGAATGGACTTGTGGATAGTTGTTTATCTATGACATATGTTTGGTTCTAGTCAATTTTGTCATTTGGACGCCAATAACAAAGACACAATAAATTGTGGAAATAAATCAATTTATTATATTTGATTTGTAACGCAAATACATTTTCTCTAATTATTCTATATACCAATTTTTTTTTGTTTTTATTTTTATTTTTATTTTTATTTTCATTCCTTATACTTTTCCATCGCTGGGCTGAGAAGTGTGCAATATTCGGGCTTGCGGAATCCGGTCACAGATTGTGTTGGAAATAGATTTGGCTTGGATTGAAGCATTGTTATCCATTCAATCGATGTGGTCTTAGGGAGTACAGTCGACGAAATATTGCCCTTCGCAATACATTCACAACTTTTGTTCAGCTCATAGAGCTAGTGGTTGTATCTTCTCCTTAAATAACTTTGTTCGCAGATGGGACCATTTTCAATAACAAAGCCTGCCAATTAAGGAGAATTTAAGAATTGTATGGAATAACTGTTGATTCCCTTACATCGGCAACCGTTTTCAATTAATTTGAATCAAATAAACCCATATATATATATATATGTTCGTCGTAACTGTTAGCGTCTGCATATTTTACTATATTTAACATTTTTTACCTACAGTCCTCGATAATATAAGGTCCAGCCACATTTTTTAAATCTAAGCCGTCGTACTATCATAAATCTACAGTGAGTATTTTCTTGTACTCACCAATTTAAGACAGAAAGAGCAACCAACCGCTTCACTTGCAGAACAGAGTTTGAGTCGTTTTCAGAGGTGCTAGTATCTGTAATCTATATCTATTGTCAATATAAAAAACAACTCATGATCTAAATATGCTGGTTATGAGTATCTTCTGCAAGAAACAATTCAGCATTCTACCATCCTCTTGTCATAAACAATTTGGCTCATCATCAATTGCAAACAACTATTGTATTCATGTTGAAGATTTAATTTTTACTGTTCGTTGATAAATTAATTTATTTATTTATTGAAAGTATAATTCCGATCAACATAGTATACATTAATTGTAAAAGCAAGCGCCTCATTGGGATAGTTCTTAACAGTTTCAGTTTTGAAGCATTATCAACGATTCATGAGATGAGTGTCGTGAAATGTAATTTTTATGTTTTTTTTTCCGATGAATCGACGCAGTTAAGAGAAACCTAATTGACATATTGGTGATGAATTAATGCTTTAAAATCGATAGCAGTGTTGATACACAGAGTACAAGGTAATATGTTCTTTTTACTGTCAAATTTGTGTGCCGTCACTTGGGTACCCATTTCTGTGAGTGAGCACTTTTTTCATACAATCGAGACGAATGTGAATTAATTTCTCTTCTTTGGGGTATATGTTGATATATACGGGTACAACTTCTTAATATACACACTTACGTCTCATTTATATATATTTTCTTCTCATATATATTATAAACAATTTCCGTTTTTCAAACCGCCCTTTTTAAGCAGTTTTCCGAAATGTTGTTTTTAAAATTACAATTTCTGAAATATAACTTACATCTAAAAAAAGTTTTTGTTATTCCCTGGCTTCAAGTGGAATTTAAACATAATCTACCATGGCTATTATGTGATTTGTACTACTTTTTAATCTGGGGTCAACAACTGACGTCATATTTAAAAATATAAGACGTGGGAACATATTGCCGTGTATTCCCTGTAGCATGCTGTTTATGCTTAATAAAGTCTACTATATTTTATGAACTTTGCGTTTTATTTATGTATACATATAAGCCATTTCAAAAAATATTTTACTGACAAAAAAATTGTAGGGAATAACGCTACTATTCGAGATTATTATTTTTGAACCGTATTTTGTCACACCTCTGTGATGTATCACAAGTCACAACTATCTCACAAGAGCTTGAGGAGATTTCACAGCCTCTGACCATCAAAGCAAATGTCAAAATAGTGATGAGCGTCGGAGCTTATAACAAGAAATAATAAACACATTTATTGAGAATACCAAAAAACTGGAACCTCACAAGATATGCATCACAATTTCGCTTAGAAGCAATTGCTCGTTAAAGCGTTATACAGTATGTCTTATTTGTTAGTAATAGGTCATAAATTCAGTTCTATATTTATCTCCTTTTTTAATGGCACATACGTCACTAAAGGGGTCGTGGGGTTAAAACACCCACGATAGATTTTCAGGTCACTAGATCCTTCGATGTCGATTTTAACTCATCAGGATTTATGCCCAGGCGCCCTGTGCTTTCTTTATCCTGGTAACTCCCACAACAGCAGGAAGAAATCTCGCCTCTGCAGCTTGTATTCGCGATCGGTCATTACCAAATTTCGTGACCGTAGTTGAGAGTTGTAACAAATATTGAGTTGACAGTCTGACACCAAGCTCGGCCCTCTAAAAAACAACTGCATAGCCCGAAACCCAGCAATGGCCTCGTGAACCATTATGGGGGTGTGGGGGAGGTCATGGCATGCACTTACCAGTCCATTAATTTTAATAAAATTTATTTATTCACAGAAATATTATTTTTGTTTATTCACAGAAATATTAGGTAAAATAAAAAAAAGTGAAAGTTAATAATTTATTTTGCCATATTTCCCATGAATTAAGTCCAAAACCCTCTTTCATTCATTTTCGTATCTATTACTTTTGGGGGATTGTCTTCTCTTCACCAGAATTCCCCAGAGGTTTTCAATTGACTTCACGTGGGGAGAGATGCATCCATTATATTAATTAAATTAAGCCTCATCCAACTTTTTCCCTGGTTTGAAATCTGGTGTATGGTTTGTTGATAGAGCCAATTGATCACAAGGTTTACGGCTAAAAAAGCTTATAATCACAATTATTAATCGGATGTTGTGAACTGCATATCCAGGCAGATGTAGAACAGTCTTTATTTTCGTTTGACAAAGCTTTTGGTTGCATTGCTCTCCCGAAAAAAAAACTTCTCAACCGACATATCCTCCAGAACTTACTGGAAGTATGAACATCAGACGCTATACGGTCTTCTGAATTCTCACAGACTGATCGTAGATGAGCGAAGGAATGGGTGGAGCTGTTTACTACAAGTGCCTTAATTTCCAATATCATTCAAACTACCAGATGATTAGCATCTTTCAGGCAGAAACGATAGCGATAAAGAAAGCTCTACCCTGGCTAATAAAATCAATTTAATATCATACACAAATATTGTCATCTGTTCGGATAGCCAGCCAGTGATCAAAACTCTAAGACGTCCCTTAATTGCCGCCTATCTCTTAACTTGATGGCAAAGTATTTGATTATCCTGCTCATGTGTGTTCGGGAACACAGTGACATAACTCAAAATTGCGAACAAGACGAACTCGCTGGAAAAGGCAGCACTTCAACACTCTTTTCGGATGGCGACCTGCCTCGCAGATGATATATCCGACGCTCTGCAGTTTTGCATACCGTCCAGCTTTCGGCTAAACAAGGCAGTTCTATGAAGATAAGAATTGTAGAGCATGACCACACTCGCAAATAGTTTGTCGCGTCGTGTCGTCGTGGTAGTCAGCCACTCAAGCCTTATCCAACCTTAAGGTGTCGCATATTCTAACATTCACTTGTCCACAATTTTCTAATAGCGTAACAATTTTTTTTTAAACTTTAACTGATCGCTTTGAGAGCTCATTCGCATATCGGTTATAAATATGCAACGCGATACTCAGCAAAAAGCAACGGTAATCTTTTAAAACATCCGATACAGTCGTGTGATGTTTGGATGCATAAAGTGCACTTTCGTTTATCTTGCAGTCAATCTTTTTACTATAATTTTAAGACCAAATTTAAAACCTGCTTATCTGTAAAAGGCTGGATTGCGCAGTTGGTTGAGCGCTTACCACATTATAAATAATGGTTAACTTATTCCGATATAGAAATCGTCGATATTTAATTTAACATGAAAATTGAAAGTTTACCCTACATACCATATATATATATGTATGTATGTACAGTGACTGCCATTATTATTCGGTTTTTTCCTCGAATGTGTGAAAAATTGCATTTACAGGTCAAAACCAAATGGTTTTAAACCGTTTCTTTTTCAGCTTTGTAGATTCATTAATTTTCTTCGAAATTAACAATTTTTTGATTAAAAATCTCTTACCATTACCATGAGATACTCAATTTATTTGAAAAACAATGCAAAAAAAACTTCATTAATATTCGGTTTTTTTATCTGCATTTCTTTTTGCGGCTAAAATCATAGATCCCGTGGTCAGATTCTTATGATAGTTTGAAAATATCATTCCTACACCATTATTTGTTAACAGTTAATAGGCTTATTTATATAGTTCTTTTTGATAATTTATTTTTTCTTATTCCATATGAATTTTCATAGTTGCCAGAGACCGTGAAGAAAAACTACGGTTAGCGAAAGAGCGACAAAATGAGGAAAGACAGAAAAAGATTGAAGAGCTCAAAGCTCAAGCGGAAGCTGCACAAAAATATCGCGAGCAAAAAGAAGAAGAAAGGAAACGTCGCATAGAGGAAATTAGGCTGCGCGACAACGAAAAACGGCAACAGGTGGAAGAACGAAAAAAAGCAATCGTTGAAGCAGAAAAAGAACGTCGCGAATATATTTTAAGGAAAAATCAGGTTAGTTAATCATGCAATAATCCAAATAGAATACATTTATTCAATATCATTATTCGTGATCATTTTCTTAATTGAGTTATATTTCATCATTCACTTAGGAGAGAGAAGCAAGGTTGGAAACAAAAAAAAGGGAAAGAAATTCAATTGGCTTTGCTTTTGGTTCGTCAACGCCTCGACTTTTGGAGCCTGCAGACTTTGGAACAGTTTCGCCTAGCATTTATTGGGGACACAGACGGTTTGTTACTTTTTCTTAACACCAAATCTTTCTTTTTTAATTGCTAGAAATTTATGAGTTTCAATTTCTAAATTAAAGCAAGAAAAAAAGGGAAGATATAATTACCATAACTCACCATAAAACTCATTTTTATTATTTTTCTCTTATTCTGGTCATTGCACAACATACGTTATAGGTCAACATCTATTACAAATGTTGCTTATACTGGTGCTTCACTCTCTCGGCGAAGTTCCGAGAGGGAGCTTGCTGACGGTTCAAAGAAACGAGCAACATCAGCCAGTGGCGCAGATCGACATGATGGTAAGTAGATCAGTAACGTTTGGGTATACCATTATTTCAACCCTAATCATACATTGTTCTCAAACAAGTTACAAGAATTATTTTACTTTGTTACTTCCGTTTACACTTTTTAGTTAAAACTTACGTTCAGTAATTCAATGTTAGTTTCGAGAACGTCCTTTTTTTGTTATATTCTTATGAACGATCCCTTGTTGTACAAGGAATATTTATGTATGTACTTCTCGACATAAATTATTCTTGAGTTAAATCAAATTAATTATTCGTGTAAAATATGATAGTTAGAAGAAAAAACGAAAATGTAATATTGTTTGAATGAAGTGTTAATTGTTCTGTTATATCGTGCACGTACACAACATATTTACTTTACTACTACTACTCCTACTACCTATTCATATATAGATCATCGTCGTAAATCATCATCAATGTACGAAGTTTTTAATTGGGGATATTCGAATGATGAGCCTCCCAAAAGGTTCTCCTTGTCAATTGTTGGAAGTGAAATAAACATAGATGAGCCCCCTACTGCAACGCATTGTTCTACTTCTCGTAGACAGTATTCCAAAACTATTTTCAAGGGTGAGGGTGGTGTGTAAAAGAAAAGCACTGAACACTTCTTTTTTTTCAAAACTAATCGAACCAAAAAAAAATGTTGTCAGACGATTTTATCTTTTTTGCCTGCATCGTGTCCATTTTCATTAAATAATTGTTAATTGTTGTGCATGGTTTAATGAATAATATCTATGTACATGAATACATTAATTGCATGTGTGTGCAATGAGTGATGAGTTATACAATTCCAAAAGAGTCCCTAACTAAAAATACCAATTCAAAATCATTTAGTTCAATAAATATAAAGCAACGCATATATTAATTTATACGTGTGTAAAGATGCACGTATTACTGCATAAAGAAGGCTACGTGTTTTGCTTCAATCTCATCTAGGGCTTGAGTTGAATATTGTCTTGCTTATGTACACATTCCACTGTGACAGTTATATTTATAGATGAGCTTTTAAATGAACTCCTAAGTTCATTAAGGAGCTGTGGAATTATGTGCATATGATGTGCTTTACTTGAATTGGAAAAAAGGAGCATAAATCTATTGGTATCCGGTGGATTTCCAATTATATTATAGTGATATGCAATATAACGCAAATTGAAGCTAAACACTTAACGCCGCCTTGAATACGACTAAATATTTTATAATTTTCTTAACGGTGCATCATCAGTGAACAAATTTCAGTCCTAATCTGTATACCATGAATTTTGAAATATAAATTGCCATCATCTACGCATGCAGATAAAGTTTTGATTTTTTGAGCTCTTACAAGTTTTCAACTTTGACATTAATTTCACGTAAGGATTAAGAACAAAAATACTATAACACACGCAAAAATATTACAGAAGATAACGTTGATACGGCTCAAATTGCTTTTCGAAGTGTGGCACGAAGAAAAACAGATCTAATGCCAACAATTCCTAGCCCGAGAGACACTCACTACGGATCGAAATCTTCTTTAAGCAACACACCCAGAACGCCAGGTAAGTTCTACAACATAACACATCCTTGCTTTCTTCAGCTATATTTCATCTTCGTTTGTTTTATAACTGAGAATGCGAATTTAGAAATAAGTCAAATAAAATCTGAAGTAGTATCAGTAATTTGTACTCTGTTGAATTCTATAAAAGATAAAAACCTACAATTAAAGACGATGACCTAGAGATAGATAATTTGTTCTGATTGCTTTTGCTAGAGTTTTCAATGCAGTTTGGCTTGCCTATTTTTAGAGATTTTATTTTACAATATATAATTTAAAATTTCAATTTCCCTCATTTATCATTCATTCATAACTATATGTAAACAAACAAAAAAAAACACCAACGCAAACTATTTGCCCTACTGTCATCAACAACAACTTAATACAAAAAAATGTATATCATATGATCATGTTCTTAAATGTTGCAAAGGACGTGCCTTTTCGATGAATCGTCTGGATCAGCTAGCTCAACCCGTTCGTCGCAACGGAGAGCATATTCGCGCCATTATTGAACGTGAACGACAACATCAGTTAGAGATGCTGATGGAGACTGAATCACTAAGCTCTTCTAGTACTGCAGCAAAAAGAAGCCAGCACAGCAACGGGAGTCACAAAAATATGTCACGCAGCATGACCCACCTAGTATCGTCTGGATATATGAAGCAAAATCATTCGAAGCATATCGATTTAGTTGGATCAGTCTTCCGTCCATTGAGTAAAATGGATGCATGCAAGAGTATGACTCAACTAACGGCCCGCAATGCTGGTGCAACTAAAAAAATCCTAGCACGCCACTCGAAGTATGATAAAAATGTCATGAAGAGTAGTGTTACAACAGGTGTGTGTGCTTTGCATTTAATCCAATCGATTAAAATAATACAAACTCCAATTATAAATGGATATAAAAAATCGATTAAAGCATTTAATTTCTCATTTTGATATTTCATATTTTCCGTTGTATTTGGGAAAGCAGACTATTTACTTTTTTTAATTCATCTGCTTGCTGACCTATTCGTTGGATATTTGGTTCACTTTTTCAGTCTAGATCAATCATTTGGCTATTTCCGCTTTGTTTAGTCTGTAGAAACGCTAAATTGCTTAGGCTAAGTTCTTCAGGTATTAATATGGCAATTACTCAAGAACACTTCATATAACTAACACATTTCACGTGGCTAATATGTTTTACTTCCTAAACAGATGTACATATGTTGTTTTAATAATTTATTTGCAATCCTCTTATTGTTTTGGTTCTGTTGTCTTATTTCCTGCAGGTGGTGGTTATTTAAAATTGTTTTATTATTATTATTATTATTATTTATTCATTGTTATTTTTTAAGTGTGTTATTCATTTAACATTGCTTATACACAATATGTACGGAGTTGGGATATCATTGCATAATGTACATAGTTAACATAACTCCTAATACATATTAAATTGTTTTTTTTTTTTATGAAATTTAACAGGTTCTCGATCGGGTGATGTTACACCAGGTGGAAGCATAAACACATCTAGACCAGGAAGTGCAATGTCAACATCCACAACTATGTCCATGTCTGGATATGTGCATAGACGTCCTGCGACAACACCTAGAAAACCAAGACCTGCTAGCATTGCTGGAACAGGAGTATCACTTGATGGTTTGTGTTTTTTTTCCTTTGCTGACTACAGTGAACGCTCTCATAAGTAAACGCCGACAGTGTATAAAATGCTTGTTTTTGACCCCTCAACTAACAAAATGTATTTTATCTCGTAACCGGACACCTAACATAAGCGAACGAATATTTGGGTGCCATCGTTGCTCGGCTATGAGAGAGTTCGCTGTACATATATATACTTGCATTCATATATATCAATTCACCGATGCTTTTTAATTCAGAACTCAACAAACAGAAGGAGAAAAACCGGACACCTTTGAAGAACAGCACCCAAACTACTCCAAAGCGTACGAATCTTATGACGTCGTCTACTTCATCATCACGTGTGTCTAGTGTAGAAAGAAAAACACCTGCAAAGAAGGTATAAAAACAAAATATAGTAAATCAATCGATAGTCTAGTATCTGGAGATTAAATAAGAATGTACACTAATTGAGTTAAATTTGTTTGTTTTTTAAGGATGTTTCTCAAAATAAAGCACAGGCTCCAAAATCTTTGCTGTTCAACACATCCAACACAGAAAAACCCAAGGAAAGACAGAAAGATATGACCCAGTCTTTGATACTTGAAAATCCGAAGACAAAAGATGAGAAGAATGCTTTGAATGCCGTAAAAACAGAGGAATCTGTAGAACAACAGCAGCTTGCAGTGGATAGTTCTCCGTCAGATGTGGATACTGAAACGAAATCGACAGTCACAACAGTGATTTCTAATCCTATCGATGTAGAAGTCACTGAAGAAAAGGCAGATCAAGGGAGCGAAAAGGACATCAAAAAAGAAATGAATAATGTCAAGGAAAGTTCGGTTACACGTGATGTACAGCTTTTATCAGAAAAGCAAGATGCTATTGACATGTCGGCATCTATGATTGCCAAATCGAAAATAACTACAGAGGAGGAAGCGAAGGCAGCTTTGGCTGAGCGTCGTCGAATCGCAAGAGAGGAAGCTGAACGTCAAGCTGAACTTGAACGCCAACGTCTTGAGGCAGAACGTTTAGCCGAGCTAAAACGCCAAGAAGAAGAAGCCGAAAGGGAACGAAAGTTCGAGGAAGAGGCAATTCGTTTGGCTCAAGAGCAACGTCAAGCTGAAGAAGAGAGACTGCGTCAAGCTATTATGGTTGGTGAAATATTCACAAATATAAAACGATTCCAAATATTTCTTCTCTTTGAATTTTAGGAAGCCAATAAGAGGGAAGAAGAGGAGCGTCTTAAACGCGAAGAAGAAGAGAAACAAAAAGTTGAGCGTGAAGAAGCAGAGAAAAAGGCAAAAGAAGAAGCCGAAAAACAAAGAGTCGAAGTGGCTGAACGTTTGAAACGCGAAGAAAAGGAGCGCGAAGAAAGACGAAAGCGTGTGGAAGCAATAATGTCACGAACCAGGAAATCTGGTGCTGCAAACACGCCTAATTCAACACCTGTAAAGGTATAATATTTGTTCGAGTTTTGTTTGTTATACACAATATAGTTTTTAAGAAATTAGAATCTTTAATGTTTCTTCACATGAAAAAGAGATTAAGAGTATTTACTATAAGCCTAGTTTTTGAGAAAGTTGTGAATAGAGTTCCGTAGGCAGAATTATGTTTGCTTAAAGGAATCCCCGTTCAAGTTTAAGTGTCTATTTGTTCGGATAATTTGGTAATAAAACATTTGAATTGGCATGCCATGTGGAATTAGTCGAAGTGAGAAGGAGACTACTTCAAGTGACAATATACTACACGCTCGTAGTTAAAACCATCTTATACTGGATCTGCATTCTACGTGAATGCACGAAACCAAAAAAAAAAAGCATTGCAAATCAAACAAATAATTTGTGTGTTTGTGCATCCTTGAGTAAATTAAAGAGTTTTTAGATTAGATTAGATTTCGTTTATTGTAGCTTAAAATTTACATTTTCCTTAAAAACTACATTGCACAATTTACAGAGATGTGGTATACACTACCTTACTACTGAGAACTTTATATAAATTACAAGAAAATATATCACAATTAATTTTTTTATTATTATAGAAGGAATTAAAGAGTTTTTCGTCTTATCAAACCCCATCTAAAACTTTGAGAATAAAGAAAGTGTAAATGAAAAATAATACAAATGTGGAATTTCTGAATTTGAAATAATTATAACATTGTTTTTGGAAATTGCTAAAAAACTCTCGTTGGCTGTAGAGGCTATCACTTGTCTAAATTGAAAAAAATAAATATTTAATTTCAATATTTCATTCCCGTCTCATTTCAGGAAAACGAAAAGGTAGTCCCTCCAGTTCAAACGCCAACAGCTGAAGTCAAGACAATAATTGACGATGGCAACATTAGCCAAACAAATGCGACTACGACAGCAACCTCAACTTCTATTCAACCATTAGAATCAAATGAGAGTAAAGCAGCTTCCAATGATAAGGATGCTCGTATAGAAGAGCCACAGAACTCACAGGCAATGTACGAGCAGTCTGTCGTTGATAAAGAAAGCGCCTTAATGAAGACTTTTTCTGCAATGATTATTGACGAAAACACAAAGAATTTACAAAACTTACAGCAAAATCAAATAGTTGATGTAACAAATGGTAAAATGGCAGAGCTCCGTGGCAATGACAGTCTCCTCCACAATTCAGTGGCGAACGGAAATGGTCACATTGAGAATATTAATAACAAAAAGTACGAACATTCTTATATGAGTTATTATTTAAAATTGCATTTTTTAAGATAATACAAATTATTTTCAGTGAAATCAATATTCTACAAGATGTGTCTTCAACTAATCAACTAATTGATCTAAGTATCGAGTCACAAGATATCAACAACGCTGTGAATTTTAACAATAACAATAGCTTATTGGCAACAACAAATACACTAGTCAATGCTGATAGTCACGAAAATAAGGGTAAGTCTAAACATATGAGTTCTATATCAAGTTACCGAAGTTTTGATCATTGCAAATGGCTAAATAACTGCACTTAACATGGATTTAATCGCAAAGTAAAGCTTTGTTTATGGTTAGGGTTCGTAAATAAACATTTTGGAAGTTAAATGGACAATATTATCTTCTTAATTGTTCTTAGATTATTATTTGTTTGTGCAATTTGGATTTAATCATATTCACTTTACTCAATGATGAAAATGAAAAAAACATTTGCCAATTCACATAAATTCCGAATCATATATAACGCTAATCAATAGCATTACTGCTCAAACTTTTTGTTTGCAAGTTCTTTGTTCGAATCCGGTTTTAACTATTTATATTATTTGCAATTTTTTTCTAGTTTGTATTGTTATAAAATACAACAAAAAAAATAAATAAATCAATCTCTTTTTTTATAGAAATTTCATTGCTGTGAGTCTAAACAAAATTCAACCTATTTCTGGACTATAACGACGGGGAATGAATGTTTCATGAAGTGGGTAGAAATGATGGTTACTAGACCTTAAGGCTAAACGTTAGTTTATAGATAAATAATAAAAATTAAATTAATATTAAATGTTCCTCCTCAAAATTGGAGAAAAGAGTATGTATTAAAATAACAAAGCGTAGTTACACAAAGGTATAAGAATAAACAAAAATGGCAACAAGAAAGATCTAATGTATTTTCGCATTATAAAAGAAAACAAATATATTTATATTATTACTCACTAATATTTTTCGATTATACGCAATAAATTATTACTATTATTATTATATTATGATTAATTCAATTAAAATTTGTCTAGTGTGTAGGAAGAGTTGAGGAAGTAAACATGGCGATCAAAATAATGTTGCATGTTATGTCCTGGAATATTATACAATAAGCATTCAGCACAAAAAGTAACATTTATCACATCATCGTCAATATTTCCATTGCAGCAATTACGATAAACACACTCAAGAATGAGATTAAAAACAACACACTGATAGCTTTTTTTTGTATACATTTATAGATACATAACACATTAAAACTCCATCATTACGTACGTATTTTTTTTTCGTTAACTCTTCATGCAATGACAACATGAAAACTTATTTTACATATATAAATACTATCACACAGTACGTATAAGTACGGGACTATATATTAATATATTCAAAACGTATACCAGTAGGAAGAATAAATGCTTTACGAATTATATCGTACGTAATATAAAAAAAAGTATTTGGTAGTTTCTATCGTCTACTGTCGAAATATACATACAAAACAAAAGAAGAAAAAAAAAAAAAACAAAAAAAGCTTAAACTTGCACTTAATGCTGCGTACACACTAAACATTGCAAGAAATATAAGTCGTTATCAGTAAAATAGGTATATTACCACTTTTTACAATTGTAATCAGTTCTGCCAGTTTTATTGAGTGGTATATAAAAAAAATATGTTTTATTTGTATTAAGTTTATTATAGTTAGTCTCACTCCCGAAATCTTGTATACTGTACCTTTTGATCTATTAACTGTTTTAAATATTCTCCACAAAATTAAACAAGATCTGTTTCATGTTGTCTGCACCAATTTCATTATAATTATTTAAAATAAAATAAAAAAAATTACACATTAATGCCTTTTTATATTTGGTTAAAGCGATAAATAAACATACATATGACGATTTTCCTAATTGACATACTAAACTGGAAAATCTGAAGAAAAAAAATCAAAATTCATCATACATATGACTAAAAGAATTTTATTTTGCAAATTATAATAAGAATAATGTTAAATCATAATTGTTTGAGCAAGGGTAATTGTAATTAGAATTGCTTTTATGTTATTAAATAAAGTATGTATAATCAAAATATGTATATCTAAGTTATGACATGTAAAACATATAATGTATGATTATGATGATGAATCCCGCAAACTTATATATTGTGAAAGAAACGTATTTTAAAGTTATAATGAATAAATACAAATTGTAACGACACAATTTTCTTGAAGTGTTTCAATAAAAATATACGCTTGCCAAGAATCAATCGAACTTTCTTTTCTTAATTTTCTTCAGAATGATTACAGAATAACAACTCTTTCCTGCCAGCTAGCACACCATCTAGTTAGAGGACGTCCTCTATAGCATTGCCCCAATGGGCGCCGGGTACATATGTAAACGCCTGTCCTTGTCTCAGTTCTTAGTTGAAACCTATTCTCCAATAACATTCAGCAAACACATAGATATTTATTCTCGCATGTTGTAGCTTCTATAAATCAAAGTCTAGCTCTACAAAAGGTATGCTTCTTAAAATAAATAAACTTTCGGACCTCAATGAATAGACGCTGGCCCAAGAAATATAAGGAAAGGACTTCCTTCTATACATATTTTACCCATATTAATATAACGCAATGAAATTTTGAAAAAAACAAAAATCAGGTACACCAATGAGATAAAAGAAATAGTAAATCTTTCGGGATGTAAATAATCTTTAACCAAACAAAAAATCTGAAACGGACTCCATCTCCCAGCGTTTAAAAAAAAAAAATAGTAAGTGTCTTTCTATTGCAAACTTCCTAGATGAGTAAAAATATCATATGACAATCAAATTTATAAAAGAGGCCCCAAGGTTAGGTAGGTTAGGTTGTGGTGGCTGAATGCTGCAGAGCAGTCACACTTATGACTTCTCCTAACGCTGGAACCAGTTGGGGCTGCTGATGAACCGATTTAGTTGGCCAATGCTGGCACTTTTCAGCTCGTTACGGCTGCTGAAGTAGTAGGCTCCTAGGTGCAGGAAGCGGAGAAAAGGAGGTCCGGCTGTGCAGAGATCCGCATTACACAGCTAAGGCAGGATTAATCTGGGAGTGTGCCAGTACACCCAGATACTCCGTTTGCGACTGAGCTATTATTTTAGGTGGGCCCCCAGCCAGGCTGATCCTCGGCACGGGTCGTATGACACCTTGATCCAGCCCACCGGAAATGGAAGGGAGGGATAGGATGGAGGGTGGGAAGGGGTGGTTACATCTTAGCTTCGGGTCTCCTTATAGGGAGTAAATTCCCTTGAGTCATTGACCTTTACTAAGCCTTCGCACCGCGTCAAGGTGTGTAACCACGCACCTACGACTGGCAAGAGCACTGCAGGAGCAGAGAGGGTGATGAGTGTTCTCTTCCCCCTCTTCATCCATGCAGCTTCTGCAAAAATCAGTATATGGAGCACCCATCCTGCGAGCATGATTGCCAATTACACAGTGCCCGGTTATGACTCTTATGAGGATCCTTAATGGGGGCTTGTTGAGTCCAAGTAGACTGAGTGACCGTTTTAGGTTGAGTGATGGCCAGATTTCTTATGTTTTAAGGCAGGTGGTGCCTTCTAGCCATTTGTCATTGGTGGTTTTAATTGTATTAATCTTTAAAAGATGATAAGCTGTAGCGATCGGCATGGAAGGTGGTATCCCTTCTATCGATAGGGATGAGGTTGTACCACACCTAGCCAGTTCGTCGGCTTTGCAGTTTCTTGGTATGTCACAGTGTCCCGGCACCCACATGAGGTCAATGTTAAAATGCTCGGCCATCTCGTTAAGAGACAGCCTGCAATTAAGGGATGTTTTAGAGTAGAACATGACATTGTCCAGGGATTTTATGGCGGCCTGACTATCGGAACAGATGGTGATATCCCTTATTGATATCACATTGTTTTTACTATTGATCCATCTGTGAAGATGCGCAGAGGATCTTTCAGTGTTTGCATGTCAGTCATCCAGTCCGATCTGGAGGGAATACTGATTGAGAATTTCTTTTCGAAGATGGCCTGGGGTAGTAGGCGGTCGGTGTCGTTAGGAAGAAAATTGAATTCCTTGAGAATGGTTGAGTAGTCAGTGTTGAGTTCGAGGCCCCAAGCAATAAGTCAAAAAATATAGGCCCATATTAAAACGTTCTGTTGTGCCGGGACAGATAACACAAAAACAGAAATCAGGTCGATGTTTTGCACACAGATTTTGTCAAAGCATTCGACACAGTTTACCGTTATTTACTATTACAAAACGTAAAGATACTGGTATTCAAGTTGATCAGGCAGCATTTTCTTCCAAACTGACCGATTGATGTGCAATCTTGTCTTCCGCAAGGTTGTCACTTGTTACCAATTCAACTTATTTGCTGACGACCAGATACTAGATACGAGAATGCCTAATGTTTGCAGACGACGTGAAGTTATTTAGGGCAATATCTTCTGCACTTGTCCGCTTTGGGTTTCGATTGAAAAATGATTCCCTTCGATAGTCAGCGATATAGAAGATTAAGGGGTTATCTTTGATTTTCAGCAAACTTTCTCTGCTCACATTGATCTAGTTGTATCAAAAGCTAGTAGTATGTTAGGTTTTCTTAGAAGAAATACAGCAGTGTTAGTGTGTTATATTTGGATTCCTTCCACGATAACGCCATTAGGACTGTTTTCGCCGTTATGATTTGCGCGATTTTTAAGATGGTCGGAGGGCATGCCTAATTATTCTTCGAGTTGTGCAAAAATTGGTTTAAGAACCCTAGAAAGTCGCAGAATCGAGCTAATAACTCGTTCCTTACTTTAATACTGTGAACAATGAAGTCGACCTAGCAATAAGTAGGGACGCTTTCAAGAAGAATGTTCAAAATCTGTTTAACTCCTCATAAATTATTACAATTTATATTGATATTTAAGTTTGTGGTCTTTATAAATGTTCAGTAATCAGCCGGTTGTGAATCCATTGATGAAAATAAATAAATAATTTCAGTCAACAGTTATAACGACAATATTCTTAGGTCCCGACTGAGATCCATTATAATCTCATTGAATAACAAATCGCTTCCAACAACATACCGCTTATAACGACCGAAAGGGACTGAAACCGACCGCTACTGGTGCGACTGCATTTTTTTTTTCCTGAAACGGCCCTGTTTGTTTACAGATGCGTTGAATATGTAAAGCTTTTGATATATGCGCTTTTTGTTTATGTTAGCTTCTCGGCATCCACTCGTCGCACAATTTTATGCCGACTCCGAATGGCCAGGATTTTTTTGGACAGAAATACTCTTTGTCAGTGACACGAAAATCATTATTTTTTTTTTCATACATACCAGGGACCGAACCTAGACTACGAGGTTCAAGTGCGTTAGGGGCGACGTACATACCCACAGCGGCACGGGCCACCGAAGAAAAAGCAGGTGATAGGTAAGCTGGTCTTCCTTGAGCAATTGCAGATTCCATTGATAAAAATAATTTCAAATATTAATACATATCATCACTTTTGTTTCTTGTTTGAGAATGAGAGAGAAAACAGTTCAATTTGAATTTTGAATCCAGAACTCATTACATAGATACAAATGAATGATAGGCATAGGAACATTACCTATATTGAATTCATAATATGGAAACTTTCATCATCTTCGATGGAATCGTTTTCTTTTACTCTACCTGATCATCATTTTGTTACAATTATTTTCTTCTGGAGATTCAAAAATCGTTTAATTGTTGGTCTATCTCTTCCATAGTTTTTATTATTTAATAAATTATTAACACATTTTTATTGACTTATTAATTTGCATTACATTTGCTGCGGAACAACTTTTGGCGATCACTGTGCACATCCACGTTGAATTGAAAAAGTACTTCTCAAAGTGTGAATCCCTTACCAATCGGAGTTTAGCTGGAAAGCACAGCTTTCTTTTTTTGTTTTTCAGCTTCTTCAACGTCGCGCCTTTGTATTCTTCAGTGAGTAAACATGTTCAATTTCAGAGGAATGATTTAGTCAAGTTCAGAAATTCGTTGAGTTAAGACGTGCACTGTGATAAATTACTTGAAAGTCGAACTTTCTTTTATATTATTTGTATAATTTCCAATACAAGTTTCTTCCCAATTCCAAACAAAATGTCAACCAATCGTGCCCCAAAGTCTGGATTTGCTGCTGAAGCCCAACGCAAAGTAAGTGTTTTCTAATAAATAAATAATTTTTGTGTTTTTTTATATTATTTAAACTTCTAGCTCTGATTAGAATATTTTGAAATGTTTTCCTACTTGGTTATTCACTCACGTTCGTACATATGCACATTTGTACATACATATATAAAGTGTGATGACAAAATGCTTCAAACCACAAGTGGTCGACCTGGTTTTAAAAACCTGCCCAAACCGCCAAATTCAATGTACCTATTGCGTGTGCTTTGCTGCATATGTATGTAGTTTCTTATAAAATGACCCATTCGCCACGAGATTAATCTAATTGGATAAAGGCAAGGAAGTACGAAACGAATCATCGGATTGTTTTGTGTATAAATTCCGCAGACGTTCCACTTTTACTTTATATAACAATTGAATTGTCATTCATGGAAGGCATTTTACCAAGTAACAAAAACAACAAAAAAACAATACTTAATACTTACTGTGTTGATGAGCTGAAAGGTATCATCCAACATACACTGTCTCACAGTGTTTGAAGAAATCTAACGCATACTCTTATTTTAGTATGCACGGCTCTTCATGACATTTCAAGATAGGGGAGAAAAGAAATATCCGAATAGCCAAGCCGGTAATGATGTCATCGCTTTAATAACACTCGCCGTAGCAGTAATGTTTTATTTTTTATTCGTGTGCATATACAGAATGTGTATTTTGTTTGTTAAAGGTCTGTTTTTTTTTATCGCATTCGAAGAGTATATCGCGCTTTGGTGTGAATGATAGGTGAATACATGGATAGATTTAAAATTGTATTGCTATTGCCTTTAGCTTACCACTAATGTACATCCGTTCGTATATTTACGTATGTATGTACGTAGATAGGTATAATAATTTGTCGATTTTTCCGTAGGTAAGTCTCACCCTAAGTACATGTTGGCATACATATTTACAAAATGATATGGAATGTAAATTTTTGTTTAAAACAAATAGCTTCACGTTAAGATCAATTCTTGAATAGTCAACTTGATAAATGTTCATATAAACACACCCATACCTATGCGTACATCTACATATACCAATAGTCCAAAGTCTGTGCTGCAAAATATGCACTTGCTTATAATAAAATTGGAACGAAATTTTTACGACAATCGGCTTCATCAGCAACAAACTGAAGCCTTGTTCACATTCTTGACTCAAAATTAAAACTGACTCAATTTGATTGATACGTACATTCATATATGGGTATATATTATGTACATATTTATGTAAATATTTCCTTCGGCAAGACTGGGAATGTGTTTCTCTTCTGTTTTTAAATATCGATTAATGACACTCCTGAATGCATCAAAGTCAGCATTGATACTCAGATTCGAAATATATTTATATTTTAAAAACGATCGTCATAACATTGGTCTTGGTTGTCTTGCTGATCGCTTGCATGTTTTACGAATAACTTGGCAATTATAATATACGTGAATATGTATCCTAATAGTAGAAGTCCAAGCATTAACTAAATCATGTATATTATAATATATACATATTTATACATGAGTGTGCGTTTTAACAAACCAAATTGTACCTATAAGATAAGGACATCTAGTAAGTAATTTTCTATATTTAGCGCCCATGTTCTATCACATGCATGTACCTTTAGTTGTTCCCATGTTATAATGTTGTTGCTGTATTGATAAACGCTCTCAAAAGAAATTGTTTTAAACGACAATACATTTTGATAGCCATAATCAATGTCTACAATTTACATATGTACTTAGGTGCATACATACATAAGTGCCTACGTAGTTCGATCATATGTCGTTATTTTATATTGTACTCATTGACTTAAACAATCGCGAATACATTGATTTATACATTTTTGTTCTTTCTTTGATGACTCAATAAAATTTAAATGACTGATATCAGTGTCACTTAGGACTTTTTTCTTACCTCCAGTTACCGAAGTATAAAAGAATGGCAAATAGTTAATGGTTATACACAACTGTGGTGTGTGATGATCAAGCTTTATATGTGTCATCATTTCTGGATTGAGAAAACTATATATTCAAATTATGCACATTTTAATGAGTATTCCCATTAAAATCTGTTAATTTTACTACAGAATGTATTACACTAAATTGTGGCTTCTGAATAGTTAAGTAGTATAGTGAAATGTAGTGTTTATACTATGGAGAATGTCGGTCATACGTATGTATGTTAAAATTCTCTTGGCCAAAAGATTTGAGAACAGACTACCCTGTACGTATATGTAGCTGTGGTTTGCCATACCATTCGTATAAACAAAAATACATATATGGGACCCCATAACATATTTCATTGATTGATACTACCCTAATCAGATGTTGTTAAGTTCGAACTGTCTTTAAACGTTAGGTACTTATAAGTACATGCGTTAAGTTTCTTATAAGGTAATGTGTCTCTTACAGTTACGTAGGTTATTATTTCCGCAGTAAATCAATACAAAACTATATACAAATGCTAATTTGTATTCTACGGACGTGTCACTGAAACTACAAGGGATTTTGTCGCGGCGCGGTGTGTGGAAAAATGCATAACACGTACTCTATTTTCATTCGTAACACACTTGAAACGACGTTAATCTAAGAACACAATTATAAACTGAATAGTATATATGTATATTCTATTTAGCTTGGACCTAATTGCTCATCACTTTTGGTTGTGCATATCTCTAGATCTGTATCAATAAATATATGTATGGGTATGGTTTACATAAAAAATTCAGACATACGCACATATATAGTAAATTTCTATTTACTAACTAACGATGGGAATAACTGATGATACCTCAAAATAGAATGAGAATTGTTGGTGGGTTTTGAATGGCAAAAAATAATAATATGCTACAGGTTAAATACCACTTATGGACGCAGAATTCCATCATATGACATCACAATAATTATGAAAGTTTAAAAGAGAGGATGACTTGATACTTCTTCAGCCGAATATATGTCTGTATGATGAATTACATCACGTCAAGTGTGACTCAGATGAAACTACATATATATTATAAAGTATATATTTACGTAATTTACGCTGGATCGTTGTGCGCTTTGCCCTATGTCATATATGTACATATGTATGATGTAAGATTTATATTAAGGATATTTCATATAAACAACGTATGCATGTTTAGAGTGATAAATTGGAATGCTGTGAACTATTATGTGTTGCTTCAAATCAACTGGGTCATTTTCTGTGTACAGCAAAAAAGCTCCAAACATTGATTTCAAACTTACCATACATGGGCAAAAAGTCTGTTCCATGCACAGTCTGACAAGCTGCCGTATGTGGTTAAGACAGTTGGCCGTGAAATAGAATGAATGGACAATACGTACGTGTGTATATATTGACATTGTACGGTTCGCAAAACGGAACATCTTGGCAGTGATTCTTAATTTTTTTTTGTAATTTATAAGATAAAAATATAAGTATGTAGGACATATACAATTCAAAATGAACATTCATTTCTTCATGTGATTCATGTATTCTCTTGATTGAATTTCATACTTTTTGAGTACGGGTGACCTATTTGTCTTAATGTTTGAGACTCTTCAATTTCCTATACTCTGTTTGTTAGTTTAACGGAAACTCGACGCAAGAATGTGTGCACACTTAATCAAGAGAAACCTCACAATAAGAAGGTACCGTTAACAACAACACTTCATCACAGCAGACCTGACAAATAATCAGTTTTCCTGGTTTTTGTGTGGGTGGTTTATTTAATAGCTTTCATTGTCTGGCTTGTGTTACATCTGCATATGTTCGTCCGTTTAAAGTTCTAAATCCGTTTGGGTTCAAACCAAATTTACTACACATATATGTGTGTATGGTGCACATAGAAATATATCTACATCTCAAATTAAGTAACATTAATCCGATGTTGGTGGATGATTTATTTTAGTACAATTTAGCTTAAGAGACGTTTTCGTATGTTACTATTTTCACATAACCGTTTTAACTGACTGCTTTTGTCACATTTATGGGCACACAAAAGGGAGAATTTGTCACTAAAATGGTAAGGACATACTTTTGTCCAATAACAATATTAAAATCGAATGGCGTGCTCTTAACCAAATTAAATTATCCTTTGTAAATCTACTTTTGATGTACATAATATTAAAACTTTAGGAATTTTTTCCGAAATTTAAATTTTAATAATCAACAGCTCTCATTTTGATTGTAGATAAACCTGAAAAGAAACTCAAAAATTACTGTTAAGCTTAGATGAATCATGGTATTGTTCGTCGTACAGAAACTATATTGTATATCATCATAGATATGTACATATGAACGTATTTTCATAATCATAGCCATAAAGTATAACGCCAATAGAACAAAGCTCAATTTACTGCAAGAAACGGATTCAAAATAGAAAGAAAGCAGAGGAGAATAGAAATTAATAATTCTGTGTTAATGCATATGTATGCATAAAAGTAACATATTCAATTTGTTATCCGTTAGTAAGAAATGATATGTAGCCAATAAAAATGTAGAACAGTTACCAAAAATATATGCGTTCCCCGTAGATGACCTCAGATAGTCTATAGAGAGAAACGATCAACTTTGAATAAATGGAATACTAGTAATATGTATAAAAAAAAACTTCTTTACAAAGGTTGGTAATGAATTTGAATCATACATTTTTACCTCAGCGAATTAATATTGTCGCAAAGTATTTAAAATAAATGCATTTGTTTCTACGTGCTGGACAACTGTTTTTTTTTATTTAAATTAGCTTTTGTAATTGGTTTGCCATCATTAAGTTTGTGTTTTTTTTTAATTTACATACGTGACATTTGCGCCCATGTGTTTCGTTCTCGGATGTATGCTTGCACATATATACCATATATTACACCTATTGTTTACTACCTTTTAATCACAATTGATCTAATTCCTAAAGTGACTAAAGTGACTAAGGTTTAATAATAATCTCGTTTGTTCTCGCGACTATCCACCGAAATATCTTTCAAATCTTATCGTGTAGTGTATATGTATGTATGTATGTATCCTTGGATAAATGAAAAATCTACATAAAAGAGATCTAATATAAAGCTAGTATTTAATAGTTCATTCATTTGTATTCGTTTTTCTACCTTTTAAGCTTTTGATTTAAAATAAAATACATTGACTTAATTTTATTAACTGTAAAAATATATTTATGGCACGACGATAACTCAGAGATAGAGACGATAAATATGTATGTGGGATAAAGATTTGTTTGATTCTCTTTCGTTTTGCTTCTTTTAAGATATTCCTAACTTGCTGTGCTGACAATATGAAAATATGACTTACCATGGAATATCAATCATACCATATTTCAGTTCACCAATCAATATATATTTTCCCTCCATATTTACAGAAGTATTAGAATGTATATGGATATGAATATGGATACTAGTAGTTTATCGTGAAAATGATGAACTGTCCTCCTTTTTTCCAACCAGGTATACAGGATATCCAACAAGTATGTGTCCGTAATCAATCAAATGCTTGCATCGTGCTTAAGTTGATTTTGATGTACCCTGCAGAAGAACCCCGATAACGAATAACATTTATCAAAAACAATTAATGAAATTGTACATTGCAACTGATAAAAATATCACTGACTAAAGTTCAATTCTTCCGAAATTGGTAAAATAAAAACCTGAAGTGAGCTTGCTTCCATATACGAGAAAAGATTAAACATCTGACCTGGACAAACAAGGCATTACCTTTTTTGGGTTGTGACATTGAATGAAATTACATAAATGCTAGTAATTCCTTAAAAATATGTAAAGTCTTCAATGGAAGACATAATAATTTATATCTATAACAGTTGATTTATCCTTTCGATAAAATAAGGTGATTGCTTGCTGTATAAAACGCAGTTCATTATATACTAACGTTAGCCAAACTTTAAGGTCCATATCATATCTTCAAACAAAAGGACAGCATGTCCAATGAATCATGTGATTTTAAATATTTTCTCCAATAAAGCGTTCGTGTAACGAATGTAGGACAAGTTCCGGCATCGTTTTGAAGCTAGGTCAGACCTGAAATATTTCGTTATCATTTCCTTTAACAATGGAAGTAATGTGATTTCTATGTTTGTTTTCCACAAAACAAGATTCGTCATACTTTGAAACCAAATACCACACCAAAGGAAGGTAATGTTGACTCATCTGCAGTTGAGAAATATGTAAGGTTATAAAAGCAATGTGTAGGGTTTGCCTATTATGCTCGTCATCATTTTCTGTCTGGTGAACCCAACAGTAAGTTTATGATGTAATACTTATATTTAAAAATTCTCGACTGAAATATTATCTTATCTTGTTTGAAAACGAAGACATTCTTTAGATATGCAAATTGTGAACTGATTGATTACCATTTCAAAAGAAGTAAAGATATAATCAATGTATATATCAAGATACAGTGTTGAGATAAGAATAATACAATTTCCATTTATGGATGTATTTATAATGAATGACGCAAAGTATAATAAACACATTTGATTATGGATGAAATATAAAAAAAAAATAATTATCCACATTTTATTTACTTTTTCTTTTGCCAATTTCGAATCTAAATACAATCTGAATAATCTTATCAACAACTAAACTGTGTATAAAAGCGCTTATGAATAGGGCAGTGATCAACGTATTAAAACGAGTAAACGCGTATGCACAAAGGTAACTGAACCATACGAACAAAATTGACTACAACATTTTTTTAATATTGTGGATACTTAGTTTCGCTGATGTGTATTTTCTTATAATAGATTATTGCAATACTTTGGTCTATATTATAATTATAGGGCATATCTGTAGGTTAGTTTAGGTGCGTGGGTGGACGAGCCGAAGACGTGACGGGTTGGGACATAGACCCATGGCGATTGTGTCCAGGGGAACACGTCTTGCCTGTTCGTTGTCCAACTGGCCGGATGCCTTAAAGAAACTGTAAAGAGAGTTTAATGGCACCTCTGCTAGTTCGTTTAAGCTTCGGAAGAAATGTTCTCACAGCGTTCTATTCCTTAATCCACAAAGACTTGGACGGTGACGATAGTGAGGTTTCTCGTGGCTACTGCCCCTACAGATGTAGCCATGAATAAGTCCCATTTTGTTTCCATGGTACTTCAGACGGCTATCTGACTAACATTATTTTCTGTCATTTTTTGGATTGCATAAACATTCCATGTTTTAATTAATTAAGAATTGTTTTCAACAAAAATATCAATATAGTAATAAATAATTTTTTCACAGATAAACTCCAAATACAGCGAAGAACTAGCTCAAGAATGCTTGGAATGGATAAAAATCATAACCGATGAACCAATTAACACTTCTGGAGACATGGATAATTTCTTCGAAGTCTTAAAAGATGGAGTTCTCTTGTGCAAACTTGCGAACTGCATCCAACCGGGTTCTATCAAGAAGATCAATGAAACTAAAATGGCATTCAAATGCATGGAAAATATTTCCGGTAAATATAGACACGGACTTCATAAGAGTTTATTGATTGATTTATTGTAAATTGCATCATAATAATAGCATTTTTGGCGTGTGCAAAAAATTTTGGAGTACCAACACAGGAAACATTCCAGAGTGTAGATCTCTGGGAAAGGCAAAATTTGAATTCAGTTGTCATTTGCCTGCAATCATTAGGTAGAAAAGTAAGTACTGAATTTAGTTATCAATTGTTGAGCAATCTTCATTAATCACTTATTTCATAACTATAGGCACAAAACTTTGGTAAACCATCGATTGGACCAAAAGAAGCCGACAAGAACATTCGTAATTTCAGCGAAGAGCAACTTAAGGCTGGACAAAACGTTATCTCTCTTCAGTATGGATCTAACAAGGGTGCCAACCAAAGTGGAATCAACTTTGGAAACACAAGACATATGTAAACCCAACACTTATGTTTATCCTTGTACTTACATTATTTCTATTTGCATTCAATAGCATTCCGTAGAAAATGAAAAATTACTTAAGAGAAACTTTAAAATATGTATTTATACCTAACATATTTTATATTATTATTGTAAGACTTTGATATTCAATCGTAGTTCTCACTATGCTTTTCATTCATTGGCACACTCCTTTAAGCGAAGACAATGAAACTAACAGAAAAGACCAATTTAAAAAGTAAATATGTGCCATTAAGCATTTATTTTTTTATAAACTCAGAAATATAAATTTTTGGCATTATTTTATATTATTACTAACTATACAAAGCTGGTTTATATATACAAAATGTGTTACATTGAAAAGAAGATTTAATAAAAGTACATTTTCAGAAAGAAATTTAAATTTGAGCGTTGAAATGTTATATTTTGAAAATAAAGTATTTGACATATTTTGTCTGATTATCTGTTAAAAAATAAATACATATTCTTTTAAAGCGAGATCTTATATTTGTCTTCTTAGTGCTTGAAACTTACTCTTCTGCGCAAACTCAAATGTAATCTTGGAGGTACAAAGACGGTTGAAGGTTTTTTTAAGAGGATATACACATTCATTGGACAAAAATAATTTTAAGATTTACAACTTGTAGGCTTATTTTTTTTATATCAGTCCTAGTCAAAACGAAGTGTGTGAATGAGATAGATAGATAGGTGGATATTCGAAAACGCTCGTCAGTAATCCGATAATTTCTAAGTAGTGAAGTTTCAATGTAAAGGCTACATTGCGAAATATATATAGACTTTAAAATTCCTTTCAAATGTCAATTCACTTCAGGGGAGGAGTGGACAAGTGAACCATCCATCAGAATTCCTGAATACGGCAGTGTATTTCAAGCCCAAGCTGGTCCAGAGCTGTCGTAAAGAACTCAAAGTTCTTGTTATTCACCACTCGATTACTGTAGTCTTTGCCTCAGGTCACCCTGACATAGTCGGTAATGAGGCAGCAGATGAACTTGCCTGGAAAGGGTTCGAAGTCGACCGATCCCAGGCAATCCTAAGCTTACTAGACAACCGTCTGAAGTATCATTCAAATAAAATGAATCTTACCCATGTCTAATATGCAGAGACTTTGAAGAAATAAGAGAAAAAACATTCCTCACTACCGCGGCATCAGAATGGGTCTACACGGCGTCGGCTTGCCAATCCGTTCAGCTAAACCTGAGTTGTTGTTTGTTTTTCTTAGAACATATCTAAAGGCTATCCCAGCCTACTAAAGCCCATTCAAATTGCTTAGGTGTGATAGCAAATATATTCTTAGACTGAGTACTTCCAGCAAAGTATCAGGACGTGCCCGATTCATAATCGAACCAATTGATGATTGTGTATTAGAATACCCTGGCCATTAAAAAATAACCATCTACTTCGTCTCCAGAAAATAAACCAAATAACTGGTTTTGACAAAGAATATACAAGCGGTATCAATAAAATGTCATTGCCTAATTAAGGATCTATTATTGTAGTAGTTTTTTTTATTAAATCATTAGTTCTGTATTGCAAGTTATTTCTGGAAAGGATAATACTCCAGACCTGAATTATAATTATACTTTTTCTTTTGTTTTCGTTTAGCGATATCGATCATTTTCTGCACATCCTTTCTGTACGCCGGCGGTAAGAGTTCCTCATGAAGTGTACATTCGACAGTTCCAGGTTCCTCCACTTTGAAAATATGTCTACGAATAATGTCGATATCCCGGCTTAACTCTTCTTTCATATCACCGATTTTTGTTGGTGCTGTATCAAATTTGATAGCAAAATAGCTTCCTTCTCTGTGAACAAGTCCATGTTCACTTATTTTGTGTGGCAAAGCGCGAGTACCCAAGTTCTCAAGTTTTCTAATAATACCGCCCTTGTCAAAAATTGATTCAGCTGTTCGCTTCAAAACAGAAACAATTTCAGGCTGCAAGTATACATATATATATTTTCTAATTAAGTCATGTAAATGTTCACTCTATGTATACATACCCTACTCATTTGCCGTAAAACTAATGATAATTCATAAGTCGGCATTTCTTTACAATTATATATGAAATAAAAAACGAAAAGATTTCTTTCGTAAGAAAAACATGTAAGACATTAACCTAAAACTGTCAATGTCATTTTGGAACAGTGCTGCCAAATTCGAAACAAAAACAGAGTATAATATCGAAGGTGTATTGCACGCAACACGCATGCAATATATATGAATCAATGGCAAATAATTACACAAACAAATTTCAAATACATTTTTATTTTTCTACTGATCTACTATCTCTAATAAGTACGATATCTAGTTTAGTATTTTAATTTTTTCGTTATGTCCACAATGTAGAACAGAACATTAATTCTATCGTGTCCAGCAAACAGAACTATATTTGAAGGCAACTGGAAAATTACTTAAATTATTGACAGCTTCCCTAATCTTTGAAAAATTGAAAATCCAAAAACAGCTGTAAAAAAACAACTGTCAGCTGTTCGAAACAACACAACAAAGTTGGATATCCCAGTTGGTTGATTTATAGTATCTGTTAACATTTTAAAACCATACTAAAAATGGATCCAATTTGGAACGAAATTAATTTAGTGATCCCATCCCTTAAAACTGTTCCTGTTTCTAATATCAATTTCGGTATAGTCTGCATTGAAAGCATCCATATTTTGACTTAATTTTGTTATCTATTTTCAGTGAAACACGTGCGCCCGATCATTCTTAAAACACAGTCGGTGCAAAACAAACAATTGCAGGATGATATAGCAGCTAATGCAGCATTACTTTCCCGCTTAATGGCAAGGCGAAAGAATTCATTCCATAGTATGTACGGTTTTAAATGTGTCTGCAAACTTAACGCTGCTCTTAGCCGTCTCCTTAAGGCTGATATTGAACAAGCAGTAAATAATTTATTACTAATGATCCCAGAAGTAATAAGAAGTAATGGATCACATGAATTGCCTACAAGAAATAACTATGATTACATATTGTTGAGGACCATCGCAATTCACAAATTATATAAACGCATTAATTTTTATTGTATGGAATCGGCAGATTTCTTCGGCAAAATGTTAACAAGTAACTTTTTTTTTGAAACAAACATTCTTTTTATTGCCGTTATATCAAAGATATGGAGCCTTGGTAACAAGTTGGGCAACTTTTATTCAGAGTTTTACAAAAAAATGTATCAATATAGAAATTGCTTTCCCCAATCAAAATCTGTAGACATTTATGCTAGTTTTGAATTCCCCGAACAATTGGATTATTTATCAGAGCCAATAGAAGAACCAAGTACAGGAAAGAAATGTCAGGAAACATCGTACCAACCTCCAGCGATAACATTAATGTCGTCGAGTTTAAAAAAAACTGAAGATATAGGAATGGCGGTTAGTAGGGATTCATTGAAGCCGGTTATAGACCTCACCCGAATACACAATGTAAACGATATTCGTCGTTACTTTAAAGAAGAAAATGAAAACCGTAAGAATTCCTTCAATACTTGTGCAACAAAGTACATTCTTAAACACGAATGGCTTAATATCCAAAAGCTGGTTGAGAGAAGAATTATTGCAAATGATCATAAGAAAGCGTTAAGTGTTTTTAGGAAATTTATGACAAGTAAAATGTAATGGAGTTACATATCTGCATCAATATTCTGCAACTATCTTCGACTGGTTTGGATGATAAGTGTTTGAGGTTTGTAGTTATTTTTCTGGAAAATAAATTAAAGTTACAGATATTATAACATCTGAAATAACAAAAATATATACCTTAACAAAAGTCTTGAAGTTTTTCTTAGAAGAATTTAAGGTTGAATTTGACGAACTTTGCAGTTTAGACAAAGTATTTTCCTTCGTTGATAGATTCATCTTTCGTATTCTCACCTCGAAACCTCTCTTTATTGAATCGATCCAATCCTTTTTGTGTGGGTCATCAGAATCGCTTTTGATTTCATTCTTCGTGTCATTCTCTGCTTCAATTTTCATCATACTCAGCTTTGACAACCAGCCTTCTGATGATGGCTTTACTGGTGATATCTTAATTTTCGACACATTGTTTATCCTTGTATTATTTTTAGCAATAAACGGCTGAGTTTGTGGCAAAACGTCTTCGGCCAATTTGGTTCCTGTATCCTCCGTATCTTCTTCTGCTGCTTTATTTCCGAAGGCAAATAATTCATCGTCTGAATTGTAATTGGTGGTCTTTCTTTTATTAGCAGGTGGACCAAAATTAAAAATATCATCTTCATCACTATCATTTTCAGTAATGCAAGCAATGCGACCTCTTTTCGTACCTTCAGTTGTATTTACAGCAGTAGCTTTGTCCGGTGCTGCAATTTGACTTTTTTGGAGGAAACCCAAGTTACCTGTTATTTTATTTCGTTTAGTTTTAAAAGGTGTTTTTGTATTTTCAGTGACGAGTTCACATTCTTTGCTCCTATTTGGATCTGGTAAAACAACATTTTTGAAGTTTGAACTCCTATCACATTTTTCTGTCAAATTAACTCTTTCATCTGATTCTTGTAATAGGTGCATTTTTTTAGTGATATTATGCCCTTCATCGATGTCCGATTTCCTTCTTCTTTTGCATTTAGATACGCTTTCGATGTGTTTGCTGTTTAAAGCAACACTGTCGCACCTTGGTGTATCATTTGTATCCGATAGGTCATTACTCTTTGGTATTCTGTAAGGTCTATCTTTTTCGCCAGACGAAAAATCTGATTCACACATCTTTTCCTCGTATATTTCGGATTGCATTACATTGCTTTGAACAGTTTTGCCGAGGGGAAACTCACTGTCAGTTATTTCTACGACATCGAGCTCAGATATTATGTCTATTTGAGATTTTTGAGATCGTGTATTCTCTGCTAATATCGTACCGATATTTGGAGTTTTAATTGGTGAGTTCGGTAAGACATGTGAAATTGTATTGTAGGTTGGATTGCAATATTTTTCAGTAGTACAACAAACAATTGCCAGACCGATTTCGTATTCCGGAATAGTCCGAATTGAATGGGTTTCGAGAAATTCTATAAGTACATATATTTAATCACTAATTTTATTGAAATATATATATGTATTTTATGAAAAGATACTCATAATAATAAATACATGATAGCGACAAGGAATTCAATTGGGCATAGCTCATATGTAATTAATAGGTGTTCGCAATTAAAAATACGCATCGCATAAGAGACACACTCTAAGGTGTTACAAAAGGATTACAAACAATACAGCCATCAGCGAGACATTTGGGCTTATTCTTCTTTTATTATTACTGGCTTTATAAGAAATGCTTATCTTTCAAATTGTTCATGACGACAAGCGGACATTGAAATAGCATTTCGGTTTAAGGGAAAGATTCATGACCACACATATCAGCATGTGGGGTATAAATTTCGTTATGGCCTGGCCCCCTGACTTATGAATAACAAAGCTCCGGCAGATATGACACAAATTGATAGTACCATTAACCAACTGCAGGCAATAAGGTATTAAACTTCCTAGCTGCAGAAACTTATGCCGTTTCTTTTATACGGTGCTCATTACCTAACAACTGGTAAACGTTTTAAGATAATATACATATATCAGGCTGCGTATTATTGAAAATGAGAAAAACGTTTTCTAATTACAATTAACATGTTCACTTACCAGTTATGGTGTTTACTGTTTGTGATCCTTGTGATTGTGTTGACGGTACATATTGTATAATTATAACATTCTTTTGCAAAAAGAATGTTTTATGAATGTTACTTTTAAGGTCCTTGCACTCTCCGCCAGCTTTTTTAACGATTTGGGAGTACATATCGTAATGTTTTCTCGCCATAAAAACAAATGTTTTACCAGCAAACAATGTTTTACGTTTTTCATTAAAATCGAAGCTATCAATATGTATTGCTGAAGAGAGGAGAGCACTTGGTTTTGGAAGATACAGGCTTACATTTGGTGGAGGTTTTTGTTCTTTCACATTCGAAACGTAATCTTTCCAATATTCACAAGAAACTATAGGAATTTTCTCAATCAATGCATGCAATACTTTTATAGTTATGGTTATCTCGGACATTGTTAAATGTGTACAGCTAGGTTCCCACTTAAAGATTAGCTTTCCTCCCAGCGACGATAAACAAGATTGAATTGCCGTTGTGTGAGGACTACTCAACGCCGAAGTCATTGTAGAGATGTTAATTTTAGAAATAATCCATTCATTTTTTAGTACACCAAACAAAATTCTGTCTCCTTCCTTAAGCTCTATAGGAACGCCCTTGCTGATCTTAGTTTTATTCGCAATGTTTTCATTGTGATAGGTTCCATATTTGGACCCAGTGTCCTCCAACTTCAGAGACCCATCAGCATATATTATAATAGCATGAGAACGACTTATGGATGTGTCATCTCTCAAAACAATGTTGGATCCAGCCCGCCCGACTGTGTACTTTTGCACCTCCGGAATAAGATACAATTTATCACCTATTTCAAATTAAGCAAAAATTGTAATTATATATAGAAGTACGAACGTTATAAAAGTGAACCTGTGTGCAAATGTGTAAGCATCCACATGATTTATTTGTGTTGAATCCTTAAATTACACCGCAAAAGATCTTTCTGAAGACATCAGTTGGCAAATCACAACAAATGGGCAAAACATTTTGAAGTGAACTTCAGCTGATGAATTTCAATTTGACAGATGAAATATTTGTTCGATTTGAGATTTACATAATCATTATTAAAATAAAATAATTATTATATTACTAAGTGACAAGACATCACTGCAGTATACCGTTTTTACTAACGCCCAAAATGATATGATCTTACAAAAATATGCCGAGACGCAAATGAGTAGAATTGGGTACACAACGATTCCCGGGGCGCCAAGATTGAATGATACGATGGAAATATCCCCTTAAACAACCGGATAGGATAAAATGGTATTTTGACATTATATACGTCACTTGCTTTCCCAACCAGTTAAATGTCATTACAGACTTGAGTAGATTTTTTCGTTTTGTAATTTAGAAAGTTCATAACGGAAGCGCGCCGTAATTTTAGACTAACAACTTAAGAATTATATATTTTAATAAAATGTTTCGCATAATTTCAAACACCACACAAGTGTTCAAACCAATTATTATAAACACCAAAGCAATACCTTATCTTAATTCAAATTCACTCGCCAGATTGTTGTCACTTACAGTTCCTAATCTTGAGAAGTCAGAGTAAGTTATTTGCCTCACAAATCAGCATTGATAATTCTCATTCATATGCGTTATGAAATCATAGGGTCAAAGTAACGTTCGTAAGGGCTAATGGGGAAAAAATAATGACAAAAGGTAAGGAAGGCGACACTCTTCTTGATGTCATAGTTAACAACAACATTGATTTGGATGGCTTTGGAGCTTGTGAAGGGACATTGACATGTTCTACTTGTCATTTAATATTCAAACCTGAAGACTATAAAAAACTTCCGGATAAACCTGGAGATGAGGAATTAGACATGTTGGACTTAGCCTACGATCTTACTGATACCTCACGCTTAGGATGTCAAATAACTTTAACGAAAGATTTAGACGGTCTTGAGGTACAGGTGCCTGCGACTGTCAATGATGCACGTAGTGCGTAGTGTTCAAAATAGTCTAACATAGTTCGTGCAGCTCTTTAGCCAAAAGATTTAAACTTCGTAAAATATAGATATGTAATAGTAAATTCATTATTTTTTGGTATTGTAAAAATTGTTTGGCTCAGGATGAATAATAAAATGTGTATATTTTTGTAAAGGTTTTTGTTTTTGTGATATCAAGTATGCTTGAGTAATCAAGCTTTCATTTCCGTGCACAAATTAACCTTGAAGCAGTATATGAACGTTGTAGTGGCTAAAATAAATAAATTTAACACAAAATTAAAGTCAATTTTTGTGATGTGACGATCTAGACATTATTTAAAAGAAGTGACCTGACATGCAACGTGTATCCTGAGAATAAAACGTTAGCAATGTACTTCTATGTTCTTGTGTAGAATTTATGTGCGCACATTTGCCCTTAGTAGCTAAAAGTTGAAGAGATTCAATCTTCTTAGCCCATGTACTTGCCCACTATTCCACCATGGTCACTATGATAATCCTTAAGTTTTTTTTTCCGAGTTTCAAGTATTTAATTATCCCGTGATCAACCATTAGAAGAATCTATCAGTGATAGCACTAACATTTTGAATCAATCTTCAAGGGCATTCAGACACAAATTGGACGAAGAATAAGCTGTGAAGTAAATAGGCTGTGTCGTTGACGCCCTCTACTAGATGTGGAGATCGCATTAATTTGGAAGCTAAACACTGTGCAGTTCCAAGAAATGCATATAGCATATGTGTTCTAATAAAATACATATAATTTTGTTCAAAGAAAATTTGTTATTGTGTTTTTTTTTTAAATAAGTCTCAGTTCCGTATTTTTTCAAATACGGAACCTGATGAGATGAACAGGTGTCCGAAGAATCGACGTATGGTATGGTAATTAGTAATTATAACTTTTAATAATTTTATGGTATGGTAAGTATCGTCAGCAACAAAATACATTTTTAACTATTCTGTTGATTGTTCTTCATTTCTTAGTTAGCAGGCTTGCCTCTTAATATAAATGCGCAAAACATTCCCGAAAAAATGCGTAGAAATTAAATAATTCATCAGATTGTTCATAGATCACCATAGCATATTTTAAGAATGCATTTAATAACAACTCTTCTAATCATAAGTGATGTGTTATCAAAACGAAGTATAATCATTGCAGCTTAGTTACGCATGTTATACGTATATGTGTACGTCTTACAAACACAACTCACCTCGAAAGTCTGGACTTTTGAAAAAATCACTGAGTACACTTTAATCGATAATATGTTTATCATCTTCTTATCAAAGTATATTTATAGAAATAATTTTGCAAATACATACTTAGGAATACGCTTCCGACGTAAGTTGTTTTATGAAAAATGATATGGCTGTAGAGCATATTGCATTAACATTTTGCAGTAAATTGCTTACATTTTTCTGAAATGCAATACCATTTTGTTTCGAAGATGTTTATTTCAAATTATAGTTATAACAATTACAAATCATAAAATAAATGAGATTTCAAACTTTTGAATACATTTAAAACCAATAAAAAGAAAAAAAATTCATACCAACATACAGTACAAGGAAAACAGGAGGATACACTGAGGTGATGACTGGTCAAGCTTAGTTTTCTACTTTTAAAATAAGCTTCATATTTCTGCAGAGAAGCGAAATATTATATTATACATCCGTTGCAAAAGATAAGGTAGTATTTATATTGCGGCGTGTTGTATAAAAAAAAATATATTTTTTTTATCAAATACTTATCTCATCATAACTGTTTATACAGTGTGATGAATTTGCTGAAGAAATACTTTTTTTTATAAAATGCTCAATTCGTATAATGCGTATTGTTTAAAAGCTGACTCTTTCATTCTCAAAAATAACTATGGTATGAATATATGTAATCCAGTTAAAAGAAATAATTAATTGTGGCAATAGTACCGCTTTGTTTGATAAATGTAGATATTATAACGAGCCCTTTAATTTACATACGCCCAACAGTCTCACAAATCATTGAAGGCTTAAAGCTTCCCTCTGTTCTTCGATTATCTATACATTTCTGAGTTAACTGCTCACAATGTATGATAGTTGCGTTCATTTCGAGCTTTGTAGAATTTATATGCCACCAAGCAAATAGCAAGAAGACCTAGAGTTAAAACGATGCCACCAATGAAGGAAGGACCGTCGAACCGACGGCAAGGAACAGGTGCTGGCGGAGCTGGTGTTGTCGTAGTAGTTGTGTTATTTGGGACTTCAGTAGTACTTGTTGGCGGGGTAGTTGTAGGAGCGGGGGTTGTAGTGGACGTAGTAGTGCTACTCGTTGAGGAACTAGTGGTGCTGTTAGGTTCAAGCGTTGTGGTTTCTGGAGGCACGGTTGTGGTAGGTGGTGTCGTTGTGTCCGGCTTAGCTGTTGTGGACGATGTTGTTGTATCTGGGGGAGCAGTTGTATTGTTCGCTGGAGTTGTAGTATTATCATTTGGTTGAATTGTGGTAGTGACAATTGTCGTATTGTTGGGATCATTTGTAGATGGCTCTACGGTTGAGGTAATTGGTAAGTTTTCCTCATTTGAATTAGTTTTTCCACTATCAGGTAAAGCTGCATATATAATTGAAAAATATACACATAATTAGATATATGCGCGCAATTGCACTAGAGTCAGCGCTGCAACGTCATACCTCCACAATTTGCAGTTATGAAAAGTCCAGCCAGTAGATAAAATAGTATACTCTTTGATGATTTCATTTTGTTCGGTATGTTCACAATTCTTAGTCGATTTTACTTCCAAAAATGTTTACAAAATTTATTTTCAAAAAATCTAAAATGATCAACAAATATTTATAGTTTGTCGTTTGGTAGCCTTTGCGAGTTTTAGCAGAACTTGAAAAAATAAGGAGAAGAGTTCGTAACGATGAACAACAAAGACCGTACAGAAAATTCCATAAAAATAATTTGACGGCTAAGTACTAATGAACTCATTCAGTGGAATAATACTGGTGAGCGATGTTCATAAGGTTTCTACTAATATGTTTATTTTCATGTACGACTTTATACGCTACCAAAGTAATTTTTTATATATGTATATATACAAGGAACATACATAATTTTTAGTTAACAATACTTATATTTTGATGCCATTGTAACTGTCGAGCATTCTGTCACAAGCATAATCAAGTGATTTACAGTATGCACTTGTGACACCTATGGGTACTTATGTGTATATTAATGTATATATTTGCATGCACAGGTATATATATTCGTATATGAGTATATATATATATATATATATTGGTGTGTGTATGTGTTTGCATGTTTAGTTATTAAGCTTAGTTTAAGGTTAGTTTAGGGCAGTGTGTAAGTTAGAATAAGTTGTTATCTAAATCATGTTCTGTAATCAAGTCTTTTCTAATTTTTCTTGCAATTTTAGTCTAAGTCAAAAGACATAGTTTTAGATTAAGTTTAGTAAGTTCAGTAAGTTAGCATTAGAAGGATTGTACGTCTAAATAGCCGTTTTTGACTAGTATGTAAGCGAATTACGAATTTATAAATAAAAATAAAGTTAAAAAAAGTGATTTTCGACTTCGACGATTAAAAGAAAATACAGCATTATCCTGAAACGTTTTCAATTTTACAGTTATAATAATCCACAAAACTACAAGCTTGGTGAAACATAGTCTGACGTAGAGAAAGTTGGGTAAGCCAATCAAGAAACGCCACATCAAGCGAACACCTATTTTTTCCTTTATTGGAGTTAAAGCAAGTGAACAAATACATTTCGATTTCTATTTTGTTTTTTAATGAAATATAACAAAATATTATTATATTATAAAAAAATTGCCTTAAGATAACCTTGTAACTAAACAAGTTTGGTCAAAACTTAGCTTAATTAATTGACATATGATCAAATAGATAAACAATCACTGCACTGGCGAGTGGGAAAAGTCTTATAGTCTCTAACTAGTATAGAAACATGGGGACGGGTATTGGCATAATAGTAAAAGATGCACTCGAGTTTAGCTACATATTTAGATAATTTTATTGGCAATAATTTCTTTATAGGGGAGCAAAGCGTTGATGTGTTAAACACATTTTCTTCGGTGTACAGACAATTTGTCAATTTGGCATAGAGGACCTTCGGTTGTAGTGTCATTAGGTTATTTTTGAAAGTGCTGATACCTTGTACCACATGTTGTGGCATCTATTGTGATTCGATTTAGATTAATAAAATTGAATACATTTGTTAAACGAGCATTTTCGTTCTACTACAGATTATGTTTTTCAAGTTTGACATTTTCTCCAGATTGAATTTATTAATATTCATTTAATACTATATAAATTGTATACCATATATAAGTCTACCTTACCTATGTAGACTATGCTGCTCAATGTGCGTTAACTTCTGACTGATCACCTTGGAAAATGTGCTAGATATTATTTTAGCTGTGATGTAATTTCTATCATGATCATCCAAATCGGTCTATTCGTATTATATATTATAGTTTTCATATCACATATACGGTTCGGAGTTAACCTGGGCCTAAACCAACATGCCTCTCCAGGCAGCAAGATCTTCGCAAGAACAGCCCGTACAGTTCGTGATTGAATCTTTTTCTAAAGATCGCAGAACTTTTCTCTTAAGCGCGTTTTCATCCACTCTTGAGATAGTCCAGTTCTCCACGCCATAGAGCAGGATAGGGATGCTTACATTATGTCTTACATTATGTTAGCTTGGTCGTTCGAGAGAGGGTTCTACTACTCAATTGCTTTTTGTGCCTACAGAAACAGCGGTTGGCAAGAGTTATTCTGCGAATAATCTCGGTACTAATGTTGTTCGTACTAATAACTTAGGAGCCAAGGTTGATGGAGTCAGTTACCACCAAAGCTGTAGCTGCCTATTATGACGTTCTTACCAAGACGTTGTGTTGTGAGTCCTCTCTTGATGACAGCATATAGTTGGTTTTTGCTCGCTGTGTTTGACCAATCACGTCAATATCGTCCGTGTATGCTAGCAATTGCACGGTGTTTTGGAAAATCGTGCTTCTTGTGTTGGCGTTTGAGTTTTGCACGACATTCTCAAGTACGATGTTGAAGAAATCACATGACAGCTAGTCGACTTGAATAAGGGTCATTTATATGAGCGTCGAATTGCGAACGCGAACTTTTAGAAACAATTCTTTTCCAGCCAATTTGAACAGGAAGTAATATTTCTTGGTATATCACCGACAAAAATCTCTACAAAAGTTAGTTTAAGTATACTATTTTAAAAATATAAAATAAAAAAAATTTGTAAAGTTTTTCTCTTCTAATCACCACCACGACCAAAAAATTCGCAGTGAGAAAACTCCATATGAATGAACCGTCAGAGTTTGTGAAGTTCGCAATCCGTGACGACCTCATATGAACGGGACTTAAAAACGTTTTTTGCCATTGAAGGTTTCGGTAAGTTCGTTACAGACCTTGATGGAGCAGCGAGAGTTCTCCATCGTCATCCTACACAACCTGAAGAGTTTGGCAGAAATGCCAAAACTAGACATGTGTGTTGTATAGCACGACTCTGTGCACGCTGTCATATGGTGTGTGTCGACCTGCATCTTCTAGGTTTTTTCGAGGATCTGCCATCATGCGAAGATTTGATCAACAGTGGACTGTAAAGCCTGTAACCGCTCTGTTAACGAATGGTTTCAGGCGCTCACACAAATCGGCAGAAAAGGGCGATGCTTAGGAGACTTATCCATCGATAGTCCAATAGTCCTTTCTTGTGGATGATACTCCACTCGTCGGGCATGCTTCGTAGGCAATAATGGAGGACTATCCAGTATTTCGATTCTCCTAGCTCTAGGCTCTAGAAGAGAAGTATTGAGATTTATCTTTGCTAAAAAGCAAGTTCTGGGTTTACCTGCATTCCTTGTGTAGTACTCTACGTCTGTATTTAGAGGCCTCAAGACCATTTATCTGGTCTTTTGGAGTGATGGAGGTTAATCTGAAGGAACTTCGTCATAAATGTTGTCAGATGCCACTGTGATATCGACCTCACCGAAGTCCGTAAAATCATTCGTAGGGGTTGGGTGGTTTACCCGGATATTCATCCAGGAGACTAAGTAGAGTGCTACTAGCTTCCAGCTCCCTCCACTTGTCTATCGGGATGCTAACGTCCGGGTATGACCTATCTACAATTGGGGCTGTGATCTTTGAGGACTCGCTTTTTGGGGACAGGGGTGGACGTATCTGTTGCAATTTCATAGATTTGGACGCCATTAGATTGGTGGTGTCAAATTGGATTATGACCCCAGTGGCACATTCGAAAGAGGTCTTCTGTTTCTGAGACCACTTTTCTGAGGGAGTCTGGCTCAGCTTCGGAAGCAACTTTTAACCTGCACGACAGTTTGGGCTGCTATACGAAATCTTGAACCCAGAGTAATGGAGAAGAGAGGTCAGAGAGGACAGGTAAGTTGTTGATAGTTGAGGATAGGTTGATAGACTGGCCCAGGTTTTTTTCGTGATTTTGAAATTATATTACTGGGTAGGTACAACAAAAAAATATTACATATACCTTAATGTATAAAGTACAGACCACACTTTAAATATGATACAAACTACTTCCTTAGTCCTCGTCGCCGTTTAATAGCCTAGAACACCTTTTTACCAAAATATAATTAGTGGGTGATTTTTTTTTAGTAACAGACTGTCATATTTCAACGCAAATGTGCCCGTTTTAATTGAATGAATCGTATAAAAGGACAGATAAAGTTAAATTAGCTATGGGTGTTGATTAAGCTTGAAGATTAAGCATTTGACGAGTCATATGTACATATGTAAATCTATACATTCATATTTGTTGTGGCAGCTTCAACATGAAAGTTTACACTGAAATCAAGTTGATATGGACTCAGTGATTTCCGATTTTTACAGCTTGATGGAACACTCATTGGTTTCGTGAGAGTCCCTGGATTTGCAATATTTAATACAAGGCTTTTTCTTGGCTTCTAAGAGATCGGTATTTTTCTTATTGATTTCTTTTGATAGATCGCGCGTGTTTTTGGACGTATTATTATTTATTGCTTTCTTTACACCGTGACTTCTTTAGTGGCGATCAGTCAAAAAGTTGTTCTTGAGTGCCGGCCATTGCAAGTGAGTGACATTTTAAGTACATAATCGATAAATTCAAATTCAATTGATTGTGTTATCAGTAAACAGTGTTAGTGCAGTGGCCTTAATCAGTGCTTAGATTTATGAAACAAAACAAGACAGAAACTATTCTTGATTCGAAGTGATAAGAAACTAATAGAATTAGCTAAATATAATTGAATGGTAATCTGATCTTTCTAATCAAGAATCTCATGTTTTATTTGAAAATATCGTTTTGTAACTATGTGAAACAATGAAAAAGTTCATGCACATGATGAAACTTATTTAAATATAACCCACACACAAGAAGATATTAGTGGTTTTGAAACAATGGTAATTATGAAAAAAATTTAAATTATAGATGTTCGAAGTGTATTTTGCTCTTTTATTTAATTGCATCCTACACGAAAAACTAGTAATAATGTTTGTTAACTATTTCATAACAGCGTGGCCTTGAGTCCACGCTTTTTCAAAAATCGTTGTTTTGTCGTACTCTTTTAATTGAATGAAATTTTATTGGACGCTAAGTTTGGAATTATATTCCAATTCAAAAACTATCCTCTGCATAACCCAGTACTGAGAAAATCAGAATGAAAAACACTCGTGTCAGAAAAGAATTTGTTTATACTCCTGCTTTCCATTTGGTCTTTCGTGATGGTGTCACAGCCCAGAAGCGTACAGGACCCAGCTTCTGCAAAAACCACTCGTCTGGTGCGCGCGCGCGATTTTCTTCTGAGTTGATACAGTTCTATGCCGACTACTAACAGTCAAGTTTGAGACGTTTTTGCTAGACAAGAGATATGAGGGTGTGAAAAGTATTTTGGTAGTACCGGGACACACAGATACACAACGCCACGCCATTGTGGGCATTTCTAAGACTGATCACTATACTATGAATCAAGAGGCCGAATTTAGGAATGTCGATTGAGCAGTTGCAGAAGACGGTTTCAATGAGTACCTATTGCATATAACTTCCATGTATTCTTTTACTTCCTGTAATGAATATGTTTTGTTGACTTTATTATGCTATTAACTCAATTGTTAATACTGTAAATATCAAAATGTATTAATGTATATACGATCAGGTCTTCCGTTGGTTTTTGGGTAGCAACATGTTCATCTGCTGAAGAAAACTGCTTTATCTAAAACTCATTTCAATGTTTCCGATTTCAATTCCCGATTGAATTGTGTAACTTTTACCTACTTTTCAAAAACATCACTTGTTATTATTATTGCTGCCTTAAATATAATGTTCAATATTATTGGCAGTGATAAACAATTGTGGTACTCTGACATATTCAGAGCTCAGATGTACAAGGTTGCCTTGAAGGTCATGTCGAGTAGAGTTGGCGGCGGTGGAACCCTATTATAAAGGGTCAAGGGAGGCACTCTAAATGGGCCTGGCGTTCCAGTTGGGGTTTGTCCGTGAGGTTAACGCCCTCAGCACAGAAAAAAAGAGACACAACCAATTTCCCTGGCATAGTGACGGATTTTCGAACGAACAAATTACCATGCTTTTCGGTTCTGCACGTGGAATGTGAGGCCACTTAACAGGGCACGTGCAGCCAAAAAACTCGCGGAGGCTCTTGACTGCTATAAAACAGATATCACCGCCAGCCAGGAAATGCGACGGAATGGGATGGTTAAGAAGATGATGAAAAACTGCGACATCTACTACAGGTGGTTGCAGAATTATGCAAAAAGTCTTAAGCTTTGTCTGTAAAAGCGAACGCCTCATAACAATCCGCATCAAGGCTAAGTTCGGGAACATCAGCCTGATTTTCGCCAGTGCCCCGACAGTGGACAAATATGACAGTAGCAAGGATGACTTCTTTGATCTCCGAGAAAGAACATTCGATCAATGCCCCAGCTTTGACATCAAGATCGTTCTAGGAGATTTCAACGCTAAGCTGGGTAAGGAAGACATATTTGCAAATCATCGGGAAACACAGTCTATGCGACACCACGTCCAATAACGGACTAAGGCTGGTGGACTTTGTCATGGGACGCAGCCTCTCTGTTGCTTACACGCGGTTCCAACACCTCAACATCCATAAAGGGACCTGGCGGTCGACAGATTAATCAACCTTCAACCAGATTGATCACTTTGCGATCGACCATTTTCTTGTTGTAGGCATGGTAAGAATCAGGATATCAAGAGAACAACGGAGTCGAGAAATAACACCACGGTTTGGCGTCGCAAAGCTACAATCGCAACGGACTGCTAGGATCTTTGCCGATCGAGTCTCCCAAAACTCTCTGTAAGTTCGACGCCGCCTGCACAAACCGTCGAAGAAGAATGGAGTCGTTGTCAAGAAGCCATCAGAGAAGATGGCACTGTTGGATTTTACGACACCACCCAGAAGGACGACGAGTGCAGGCAGGCACATGCAGTCAAGCAGGAGGCCTGCACGGCAACGCTGCATCCAACAACGAACATCTACAAACAGAAGAGAAGGGAAGTGAACCGGTTTCTCAGAAGAAAAAAAGAAAGAGCATGAGAAGCGCGCGGTCGAGGAGATGGAGAGGTGTTATGGCTGACGTCCGAAATGTTTACCAAAAAGTGAAACAATTATCAAATGAATATAAAACTCGAGCAGAAGCCTGCCGGGATGAAAATGGAGAACTGGTAATAGAGTCGCAGTGGATACCGAATCTGAAAAAATCACTTCTGTAGGTAGAGCGCATACACCAGCTCATCTGTAATATATGGTCTGGGGAAAGCATGCCCGACGAGTGAAATTTCAGTATCGTTTGCTCGGTTCACAAGAAAGGAGACCCCTTTGACAGCGCCAACTATCGAGGGATCAGTCTCCGTAACATCGCCTACAAGATCTTCTCTGCCGTTTTGTGTACCCGCCTGAAGCCGTTCATTAATAGTCTGATAGGTCCGTATCAGTGTGGCTTCAGGCCAGGAAAGTCCACAATAGACCAGATCTTCATACTACGGCACATCCTAGAAATGACCCAAGAACCCAAATGTAAATCCGCAACCATCTGTTCGTCGATTTCAAGGCCACATATGACAACGTGCATAGAGATGAGCTAAACAACGCTATGTCTAGTTTTGACATTCCTGCCAAACTGGATGACGATGGAGAACTCTCGCTGCTCCATTAAGGTCGGTAACGAACAAAGAAGAAAGATAAACCTTGGAGTTAATATGTACATACGTTCAATTATATATTTAAGTTAAATATAGTTCGTATGAAGGTTGTGTATAACTAATGGATTAGATTTAGACAGAGTACCTACCACTTACTAAAAGCTGTAAGCATCATCCATTGATATATACATATTTCAGTTTTTGCATTTTTAATTAGATCGGCCATGAGATGGCAAATCTCTCCCAAGTTTCTTATCAAAGACTAGACTGACTATTATTGACATAATTTTATTTTCTTATCACATTTGTTTATTTAAGCAGATTGCTTACTAAATGCAACGGATTTAGTGAATGGTTTTATTTTTATTTCATCGCATGCGATGTCATATAAATATATATATATTATAGTTGGGTCTGGTTAGAAAAATAATGTTGAGAATTAATATTCTTAAATATGGCCAAATGCTGATTAGATAAAGATAAATCGACGTTAGGAATATAACAATATTTTATATTTAATTCTTTTATATACGTGATAGATGAGATGGCCTACCATAGCAGCTCCTCAAAGCTGGTGGCAATGTTCTGGTAGGCAGCATGAATCAGATCATTTGTCGAATTTGGGAAAACGAAAGCATGTCCGAAGAATGGAATCAGTTCCATACGCCCAATTCCCAAAAAATGTGATCCTATCTCTTCCGACCCTGCGGATCCATCCTCACATTTATTTTTTTATCGATATTAAAGCCGCGTACCACAGCATTTATCTGAACTGTTCGAAACGAAGCGACTTCAATATGAACGGGACGTTCGCAGTCACGAGGATCTCCTTCGGTTCAGTAGAGCGATCTCTGCTCGAGACAGGAGAGAGTCTGCCAAAGAACGGCAATTTTACTGAACGGGACGTCGCTCGCAGTCACGAGGATCGCCTTCGGTTCAGTAGAGCGATCTCTGCTCGAGACAGGAGAGAGTCTGCCAAAGAACGGCAATTTTACTGAACGGGACCTCGCTCGCAGTCAGGAGGATCGCCTTCGGTTCAGTAGAGCGATCTCTGCTCGAGACAGGAGAGAGTCTGCCAAAGAACGGCAATTTTACTGAACGGGACGTCGCTCACAGTCACGAGGATCTCCTTCGGTTCAGTAGAGCGATCTCTGCTCGAGACAGGAGAGAGTCTGCCAAAGAACGGCAATTTTACTGGTGGTTACACCAAAAGCAGTTCCCGCCACAGCTAGCTTCTTAACATGACGAGATAGAGATAGTTGACCATAGTGACCAACTTACATAGGTTTTAAGTTAGTTCGTAAGAAAAAAAAAAATAAAAAAAAACATCCCAAAAAAGGTGCACCACGGCGCATAAATTATTCATGTTAGGCATATACATAGCATATACGCCGTGGTGCACGTGTCCGTACTGTTACGGACATAGTTAAGATAGTCTTAAGTTTTAATCGTAAATTAAAGAAAGCCAAGTTTATTTTTAATGTTTTCTTGGCCAAAGAAACAAACAAAAGTAGAGTGTTCATACATGGACAATAACACATAGAAAAAAAAACATTGCATAAGCCGAAAGGCACAATTAACGAAAGATCGTATTGGCTTAGAGTACTCGTATAGGGTCAGTAGGTTAGATGTAAAAAGGATTGCTAAGTTATTTAAGCTAGTTTAAAGCATTTTCGTCTAGCATGTAAGAAAATATATTGAACGGAAAAAAAAAGTAAATCTGTTCGAAACGATGGCAGAATTTAGGATCATATACTAACGCATACACATAATAACATATACACAGTTCGTCGAGCCGAACCTCCGTGTTCTTGTACGAACTTGTACCGGATTTCGGCAAGAAGATTTCTTCAATTTGGTATTGGAGAAGATAGTGTGGCGGGTGTTCTGTAAACTCGACAGACACAATCTTCCACAAGTCGCGCATTCCCTGGACTCATATTTCTTAGCCTGACTCGGAGACTCACAATTCTTTGGTTTGACTCATTTTTTTAAGAACAAAATTAACGTAATTTTATTTCACGTTTCCATTTTTATAAATTTGCAAGGTGTGAACTACGCTTCAATATTTTCTGAACACTTTCATTTAAAATCACTGAGGACATACTAGTATTGCTCCCAGGAATGGCTCTCCCCAAACTTGATGCTAGGAAAGGAATGTAGTCGTATCTTCATAAATGGCTTCAAAACCTATGAAGGCTCCGCTGCTTTCGTGGAAGACGACAACATTAGACTATATACCTCATTAAGTATTAGTTTTCTAAGCGGGTACCTATGCGCTACAAACTATTTTTGAAAAACAGGTAGAAATGTGATGGTTGGACTTCTCGAGAGCACTATCACTATAGGCATGACGCTCCAGAATGTGAATAGACCAAGCAATTGCTCCCGATTCCGCAGCAATCATGTTGTCCCTTGACGGAAAGGACTTATCAGCTTGATAACGGCCATTGTTAGGACTCACATATTTTCAAAATTACTCGTTTTTTAAGCTCCTGGGACTCATAAATAATTCAACCTGTGGTAACACTGCTATTGACTAAGAAATGTTCCGCCAGTCAACAGCTAGGACATAATATCTTGATCGACAGCTACAATTTTGAGATAGTAAAGGAGTTTGTCTACCCCGAGCCAAACGTAAGCTCTTCACAGTGGAAATCCGACGTAATACCCTTGACGACCGATGTTATTGCGGTGGGGACCAAAATCATGCTCTGCAAGATCCTTATTGCTTTATGGGGCTGGACGATAATCAAAACCGCAGAGCAGAATTTTGTAGGTGGATGTAGTCCGGAAGGCAAAGTAAGTAAGTATAATACGTTATGTTAGTGCTACGCATAGCACTAACATAATTAAGTTCTAGGGCTTTCTTGGGCTTTCATAGGGGTTGTAGTTTTGTTCCGTGAACGTGTTTGAGTATTTAAATCCCTATAGATTATCCCAATAACGAGTTCGTTTCTTGATGATCGGTTTGTATAGATGAGGGTTTATGTTCGTATTCTTGAATTCATGAAGCCTTTCATGTCCGCTTTCATGCGGCTTCATTGCTTGCATTATTTCTATTAAATACATAGCCTTCAGTGACGTGTCTCATATTGACATATACTATCCTGCGTTGTGTATGTAAGTATGTCTCACGTATGTTGAATATGAACGAAAAAAAAACCTTGTAAGTCCTTTGTCGGAATGTGTTGGTGCGTTGCTTTTTAAAAGTTCTGTGCAATCTGTCTGAAGCTATATGGCACATGCAGCCAAGCAGGAGGCCTGCAAGGCAACGCTGCATCCAACAACGAACATCTACAAACACTTGTTGTACCACTTGTTTTTGATTGTTTTGTAGGAATAAATATTTCATATTCCGTTTTCTGAACTCCAAACGTACGACAGGCTTTTAAACTATTACCACCAACTTCATAAACGTAGTCAAAAGACACTCAATTTTCGCAACTGCTTAAACATCGCCATTGATTAAAAGAAAGTCTTCCAAAGTTGAATTCATATCTAAAAAGATTTTCTTCTGCCATTCCATTCAATTTTCCACACAAAAAAAAAAAAAACCATGGCCTAAGTCGAACTCCCTCTAACTGGAACTAATTCGGCCTAGGAGGTGCACTGTATTATCGATCGGGTAGTGTCAGCGTAAGGGCGTTAATTCAACAATAGGGGTTCAATGAAATTACCTATGATTATGAAATATGATCTTCAGGGCGATAACATTTTTCCTTGTCGGAAAAGCTATTTGATCAAAGCGGTAATAGTGTGAATGACTAAAGTGACTAGGACGAGGATATGGATGCTTCCGCAGAAGATACTGGAAAACACAGTTTTACAATTTCATGCCGAATCCGAACGGCTAAATTTAAGAAGCTTTTTCTAGACAGAAATACGCTTTGAACATTGTCAGTGACTCGAAAGAGGTGGGCCGTCAAATTTATTTTTGTGGCACAGACCAGGGATCGAACCTACGACGTCGAGGCCTAAGTCGTCGAGGCTTAAGTGTGTTGGGGTTGACGCACATACCCACACCCTGTGATGCTAACACAAACTTGTGTTATATATATTTATAGTATACCACCAGGCAAGCGTACTTGAAAATTGGTCTGGTGATGGTGTAAGACATTTCGGGCTTAACGCCTCAGTTTTTACCAATGAGACTTTTCTTGGTCCATAAGGCTGTCCTAGCTTTGTCAATGGTTTGATTAGTGTGAGAATTCCACTTGAGTTCTCCGTGAAATGTTAGGTTTAGGTAATTGACCTCTTTTTGCGAATTCTATTGCTTCGCGGAAGAGAGTACATACGTATTTTTAGTTTATTTCAATAGAATTTTTGCAAATTCTCTTTAAAAAAAAACATTACAATAGAAATATATACAGAAATATATACATATATATATATATATATATATATATATATATATATATATATAAATGCGTATATATATACATTTCTTGCCTGTTCTTAAGTGTTCATCAGTCAATAGCAGATGTTTCATTAGCATACTATCCAGTAAATGTATTCTCTTTCTATTGTTTTGGGCTATAAGAGAGTACGATATACAACTTTCTCTTAATTCTCCATTATTTAGTACCGCAAGAGCACATGCTTCCCAGTTTATGCTGTAAGGTTATTCTATTTGATCCTATCCGCGTGATAACACAACGGACCCACTCTTGTGTGGGTGATTGCTGCCAACCATCTCTCTAACCTAACCCAATCCTATGATTTGTAGCACAATTTAAGCGCTCTTTAAGAACCATACACTGCGCAAACTGGGCTATGTACTGAGCAATGTCTTGCACAAACTGACGGTATGTCATCGTCTTGCAAGACTCTTGTTATCGCGTAGGTGTTTGCTAATTTCACCGCACACAGTACAAATGGACCTTCATGCGCGAAGGAAAAATCAAAATATTTTGAATACGCTCAAAGCGTCGGTGTTATAGCAAAATATACATGTTGCGGAAATGTGGTTGTGTAGTGTTTAGCCCCTATAAGCAAAGGTCATGATCACTCGCGTCTTTTTATATGCATGTTTGAGTAAATTGCTATAAAGCACTTCTTCAACTTTAATTCTATGTCAACATCAATTTATCTTCGTTCTCTTAAAATTTGTAATGTGAGTATAACATTCTTGCGAGTCGCATGCAACTAAATTTGTGTTTACGTTGAATTCCATTGTAAAGTGTAGTATTTTTCAAATCTAAGTATGTGAATGATTGAAAATGTTAAAATTTTGTAATTGCAGTTAATGATCTAACGCATCAGCAGCTAATTACGACTGATTACTGATTTTTGACACATTCAGAGGGGTCTGTTCTGCTAACTGCTGTCAACAAATTCGGTGAACTAATTATGGGAATTCGAGTAAGTATCAAACTAGTGAATTTAAATGTATACATAGATACACCGCAACTAATTGTATGTTGTGTTCACAACAAATGTACATTATTTGTATTTATTACAGGATCGCTTATTTAAAAAATACACAGTGTTATACACATACATATAACAAACTTATCTGAGACACGTGTTTGAAAATGCAATTTTGTCTCTTCATGCTCTTTTGCTCATAAAGCAAAACAAAGCACTCAATGCGAAATGTCACTTGTTAACATTGCTATCCTCATATACATATCTGTGTCCATATAAGTGAAAGGTTTTGCTAAACGTTTGCATATTTAATTATGAACTGCCCGCCAGTTTATGGATTATGGGTTGATTGATTTTACTTCTGATTGAATCGAGAATAACTTTATTAAATTAATGGAATTATTGGGTTACGCTGTCTGACATTTCTGTCAAATTGTGTGTTTTCATGCATTATTACGAAATAAATCAATAATACTGGTTTTAACACTTGCAGCTGCACTCAAACTGTCGCTGTTCAGATTATGTGTATATTTATGTGAAACATAATTTGAAATTGAATATTTTTATTAGAAGTTGAGCTGAATGATAGTTATAGAATTTGTTAAAACAAAACAGTATTTAAATTCGTTTAACCAGAACAGGGGTTGGAAGTTGGATTGTTTTTCTATTCTGAGCTGTATTACATAGAATTACAGATCGACATGGAACTGGGCTTAGCTTGTACTGCAATCATTTGTATTCACGTACTACATGCTAATATTTTATCAAGAGTGGTTAAGTTTTTATTTTGAAAATGTAATTTTCTGAACATTACAAATGGTAGAGGTGGATCCAAAAAAAAGGTCTGGTGAAACTATTATGTTGATATTGATACCATTAAAGAGTGAACAACATTTCGTTTCTTCCCACTGTGTGTAATATGTAATCTAAATCCTTAATATCTATACCTGAAAAAACAAACAAAATATTGCGTGCGTTCACTGTTCAATACTCTACTATACTATTTGTATAGTAGAAACCGAGGTAAAGGAGTAAATGAAAGGGGAATTTGTTTAATTCGAAACGGAATACATTATTACTACATATTACTCATGATTTCGTTTTGTTATGGAAATTCATTATATTCCAAACGTTTCTTCTCGTAAAATTAAATTATTGCTCCTGCTATTTTTCAAACTGCGTTACCAGGATTCAAACCATTAAAAAAACAATAAAGCCGAACTGTCGCCCCTATCGTAGAATACGAGATTCACTTCACTTCACACTCACTCGATTCACTGTTCTTCCTTATCGACAGATATTACGAACTCGTAAAACAGATGTGTTGTGATAAATGACAGCAATTAAATAAATTGATACTACGACCTGTCGACAGATGTCGCTGAATGCTGTAACATTAAAATGTTGGAGCATAAAAAGTTTCCGACCTGTGGAAATGACTTCAAGCTCGGATTAATCTTCGTTTTTAAGACATCCAAACTATATGAAAATGGTGCCCTAGCTTTTAAGTAATCTGTTGGATATTTTTATTCGAAAACGTTCTTGGTCTAACGTAAGCAAACGTAACAAACACGTTATTTGGACATATTCATAATACATAACGTTATTTGGTAAACTTTAGCAATGTATCGTCAGTGGATGTAGTTGCTTAAAATGATGGACACGGTAAATGATGGTGCAGAGTGCCCATACAATGAGTCCAATTCATTTTGATTTACGAAAGTGAAACATGAATTTAATAACAGATCGATGTTTAATTTTTCCATTTAACAAAAAGCACTCACTTCGACTCACTCAAACGAATGTCAACAAAAAACTGCGCGTCCAAAATGACTGAAACTTCAGTGAGTAGCTGTCAAAAGATGCACAATTAGCTTGCGCATGCTTTTATTGACGAGTGCCGCTATCTTGAAGTTCCGGTCGGAAGTCTTTTAAACAACCCTCGCACATTATCATGTGCATCTCTTTATGCAATATAGTTCCAAAAGCTACGGTGACGCATAACAAAGTATTTTTAAAAAACGATAAACATTGGCGCTAAAATTTGACAACTGTTATTGGTAGATTGGTCTAAAACAAGCAGTTTTTTTTACTATGGGGGCAAGGGTCTATCTCACCTAGTTAAGGATGTCGGGGCTATTTAAAAACCAATTACTACTAGTTTTCGAAAGCTTAAAACCTGATCTCTAATCCTGCATTTAAATTAAATTATTATATTTGTGTTAAAACAAATTGTAATGTTGACAAAAGCAAAGCTTAGAGCAAAAATTGCTTTTTCATTTGTGTGTTCATCCTTTGAGGTAGTTGAATGAATTGTTTAAACATCTAGCAGGTGTACTATGTACACATATGAAGTGTCTACATGTGTTGTAGCTAGGGCTTGATTTGCGCCCCGTCGTAAAGCATATTGTTACTGTAGTGCCTTCGACGGTCCATGTCGAATGTGAGTACGTGAGTTCAATGTCAAACACATTGAACTCCGATCTGGACAGCATAATTAACTGGGGTAAGAACACCAGAGTGGAATTCAATGCTTCCAAAACTCAAAGCTGCCTTCTGTCTCTGAAGCGAACCCCTGATAATCAGCCATTATCCATGAATGGCGCTTGTATCGACGAAACCGGAAAACGTTCCATCTCGGTATATACATCAACACAACACTTAGTTGAAACGATCACATATTCGAGAATGTGATCGTTCCAAATATGCTGCGAAATGTTTAGGTTTTCTTAATCGATGCAAGAAATACTTCACCCCCTCTGATTCGACTTTAATCTATGAGGCATATATTCGCCCTAAGCTTGATTATAACGCTCATATCTGGCCTGGTGCCCCCAACACCACCTACCAGATAGAATCCAAAAGCGAGCGATAAAACTTATAGGAGACAACGATATCGCGGGTTCATTAGACTCGCCTGAAAATCGACGTACCGTGTCTTCTTTGTCCGTGTTTTATCGTTACTTCAACAAACGATGCTCAAGTGAGATAGCCAACTGCATTCCTCCTCTCCTTGAATTCACCCGCAATACACGTCTCGCCAGGAATGCACATCAGTTTACCCTTAAGCCTACTTTCGGACGCACAGTGAAATTAAGAGACTCGTTTTTTAGCCGCACCACACGAATATGGAATGCTCTTTCCAGCTCAATATTCCCCATAGATTACAATCCGCAGATGTTTAAGACCAATGTGCACAAGTATTTCCTCTCTCTCTCCCCCTCTATGCCTTCGGCCCGTGCTGTGTCTTGACCCCGGACAATTAAGGGTATTAATAACCCCTTGAGCTCACGCAAATTAAACAAAAAAAAACGTTACATATTCCCAGTGTTTAGGTACCTTTCGAAAATTGCGAGTTTCTCCATATTTGTCTAAGAGGTGGTGTGTGCTATTGGGAAGCCGTACGTTAAGATCGGCTGTGACAGCTTTGTTCTCTACCTTAATCCATTTTGCTTATGCATCGAAGGATAGAAGCGATGGAAGTCTAGGTCAGCCTTCTTTCAAGTGACTGTTGAACTTCAACCGTTCCATGAAATTGACGCCAAAATACTTGACTTTTTGGTCGGTGCTCCCTTAAGGAGCACTATCTAAATAGCATTGGTTCCAGCTTCGGGCAAATTCCGCCTTGGTGTTTCGCCTCGTTGATTTGCTACCTTCCACTTAGACGTTGAACGTTGAACGTTGAACGCAGAAAGTTATTGTTTTTTATGAAGTTAGAGGAAAATCCCATTTGATTCAGATTTAATTGAATAAAAAACGCCTAATATCTGCTTTATAGGACAAGGGCTTTACGGTTTCTTGGGACACAATATGTTAACTGATTTCGCAGTATCGAAATTGATCAAGCGAGATTCGTAATGGGTAGAATAAGTGTCGAGTGTCGGCGTTGTATATGTAATGCATGTACATTTCTTTGATTGCATTTTTTATTAATTTTCAAAACTTTTTATTTATTGTTTTAAATCAAGGATATCACTGTGGAACCGACGATGTTCCTGTACATGTTTGCGTTTATGATAACATCAGTGGTGGAGCAAGATTTTTTTGTTCGAAAGTCCTGTTTGGTGAATAACAACTTTACTCTAGAAGTATGTGAGAATTTGGATTTATATCCTGAGATTAAAAAAGAAGTACAAGTACGTATTAAAAAGGTACTTAATTGCATTATCTAAACCAATATTTCTTATGCTTTTAAGATAACAACATCAAAATTTCACCAATGGGAGAATATTTCTGCACATATATTTCCAATCATAATAGCATTGTTCTTAGGATCTTGGTCAGATAAGCGCGGGCGTAAATTTCCCCTTCTTATGGGCTTGATTGGCAAATTTTGCTATTCAACGATGATGGTAGTAAATGCGAAACAGAGTAAGTTGACTTTCCTTAAACACACCACATCAATTAATTATAATGTTTATTTTTTTTCTTCCAGAATCTTGGCCAGTTGAGTATGTTATATACACGGCAACGTTGCCTTGCGCAATAACAGGAGCTGATGTGGCAATATTTGCATCTTGTTTCGCTTACATTTCAGATGTCTCGAAGGTAGAAAATCGCACACTGCGTGTAACTATCTTAGATATATGCTATTTAAGCGCTATGCCAACTGGAGTTGCCTTGGGTACAACCTACAACCAAAAACCATTACCAGAAATAAGTAGTATAGAGACAGCCGATTACTTTTTATGTCGTTTTTTTAAACACATCTGAGAATGCTATTTAAGCCTTTCATTTTTCGTTGGTAGACGGCTGTGAAGTCGGCTATCTCTATAGTACCTGATTTTTGGTCATTACTCATGAAATGTCACTAATATTTGAATGGAAATAATTGCAGGTTCATACCTCTTTAACAGTGTTCTGAACAGATCACATGCTTCAATGTTCGCCATAAACGCAGCTTTTCTGCTTCTTTCCATTATATATACAGTAATCGTCCTCAAGGTATGACAAGATTAAAATACGAAGTCTTAATTCGTTGTAACAAGTCTTATTTCAGTGGCAAACGACACCAAAGCAACAGTCCTTACGAGGACTCAGTTGTTGTGGGTTCTTTCCCGAATTTTTCGATGTCAAACATTTGAAAGCGTCTTTCGCGGTATTATCTAAAAAACGTGAGGGACATCGTCGAGCGTTTTTAATTATATTACTTATATCAATGGCCTTATATACATTCCAACGGGACGAAAAGCCTTATCTATATCTATACACTCAATTTAAGTTCAATTGGAACGTAGGAATCTACAGCAACTTCAAGACATTTCAATCAAGTGCCTATGTGATAGCAATGTTAATCGCTGTTCCTTTGATGAATAAGGTGTTTGGCTGGAAGGATACTGTACGATTTTCTTTATTCTTGTATTATTGGGCTGTATTATAATATTTTTTATAATTCAGGCGATCATATTTATCGGAACGTGGGCACACATAGTTGCTCGGCTATTTTATTATTTCGCGGAGTCACCTCAGATATTCTATGCTGGAGCTGTGGTATGCAGTTTAGGACCAATCGTTGGACCAATGATTAGGTCTATTACATCAAAAATAATACCACAATCCGAGAGAGGAAAGGTGTTCGCATTGTTGTCAGTTTGCGATAACGCTGTGCCCTTCATCAGTGGTGTTTGCTACTCTCAAATTTATAGAGCAACAATAGGTCAAAGATCTGGAGTATTTCTTCTGACCATTGCCACACAACTAGCAGTTTTTGTGTTTATTCTGTGAGTACTAGTAACTAAGGAATGAATTGCGTCGAAAAATATATGTACATATGTATTTTGTTATCTTTAAACAGCGCAATTCATGTGACCGTTGGAAATTCGGAGCTTGCTGTCAAGGAGGGGGATAATGAACCTGGTCTTATTCCAGTAGAGATCAATGAAGCTGAACCTACAGAGTCAAAAGACTGATCATCCACCCCCCAAAGTTGCAGATGAGACTACAAGTATACGATGAATCCCCTTATGTAGTTGTAAAATTGAAATATTGTATAAGCTAGTTATCGTTACCAATAATGAAATTGTCGTTTTATGTTACGCTTAACTATATGGGGTGCCACTAACTTTAATGGGGTGTTATGCTAAATTAAGAAACGAATGATTTAAATATGTATATGTCGAAGCTTCATATAGGACCAACATTTGTCTTATACAAAAATGCAAGAAAATAGCGATTTGAATGAGTTTTATAAACCTTCTTAAGTATTTTTTAGAATCTGAAAAAGGACATGCAATTAAATATACATATGTATTTATTTTTGTAAAAAATAAACATAAACATGAAAATATTACCATTAAATTTGTTTGCTGTTACTGAGACATTGTGTGTTCGAACTTTTCATCGGCTGCAGTGCTTACAATAATATCATTCTCATGTTCCAACATTTTGCTGCAGCTCATTCAGTTTTCTTAATATTAGGTAGGAGTGAATGTTTTAAATTACAATTAACAAAGTAATAGGTGTTACTATTTCCTTAAAAATTCATTTTAAGACTCTATGCGTAAGTATATAGGCAAAGTGTTTGTATTCTAGCTCATCGGCTCTTTCATTACTCGGAATACCACCGTGTACAGAGACAGCATAGGGTTACATCTAACCGCTATCTCCGCCTTTAATGTTTACTTGACATATTAATACGACGCCAAAATTTGTGATACACTCATACTTTGCGGTTTCACGTTTGCGCGATTTTCATATACCGACCTAGAATAGATTTGTGCGATTTAGCATTTGCGCAAAGTATCGCTTTTTCTTCAAAGGGTCAAGGCACGCAACGGTTTTTCTGTTGAAGATAGGTATATATCTATGTAATTTACTCAGCTGTGGTTTTTAAATTACTGAATATGGTTTGGGTAGTTTGTGCAATTGAAAAGTTTCGCTGTTTTCAGGAGAAAATTTGATAAATTCAGTTTATTTTTTTTTTCAATTTAGAAAATAGAATTAATCAGGAAAAATGTAAAACGGGGACATCAAGGGTTTAGCTTGGATCTGGTCCAATAGTCCTGAATGTGAGCGAAACCTTCATAAAAAATAATCACAATTAATACATAAATTGGCAAGTAATCAGATACTGAAATGTACCTCAGATTATGAACTGAATGTGCGCCTGAAATATTCATAAAATCTGGAAAGATCTCACTGGTTACGGCGTAATCACAGGAGAAGTCATGAAAGAATTACCTAAATTCCTCAATAGTCAACTGAAAACAAAAACTTGGATAACAAATTTAACAAAATTATCTTATTTCTTACCATCGAGCTTACTTTAAAAGTTTAGAAGTAAGCATTCAACTTTTGACTAAACCTGGCGTATTGATGTAGTGGATTATCTGGTATCTATCGTACCAAGGAAGAGTGCATGATCTATTCTGTACTCGATTTATGCTAGTGAAATACTTTTGCATTTGAAACAGATCACGGCAATTTGGCAATAGCTAAAACTGTAGAAGAGTCAATTTTATTTCTTAAAACATGGTCTACCATGAGAACATGAATGGACAATAATCCAAGTAAATAAAGGAACCGGCATTTAAATTGTACGCAAAGATTCCAATCTAATCATTGAAATGTATTTACATAGAAAAATGCAAGCGCAAACCAGGCGGGCTAAAATGTAAAAAATGCTTATAGTTGTAAAAGAAAAATAGTCAAGACAGCAGCATGTGCCTTATATTCAAGCAACAGAATATTTGACAAAATATGGGCACCCTACTTTGTGGATGTACATTTCGATAGTCAGGCCAATCTTGTCATATGGCTTTGTAGTAAAAGACCTCTCTAGCGACCGTCAGTCTAAAACTACTAACTAGAATACAGAAACTTGCATGTATAGGAGTAACCTGCAAAGAGCGTCATTAGGACCAGTCACCGGACTTGACAGACAAGTTTACTACATGAACCACGCATTATATATACGGAAAGCGACTACACTCCCCTTTAACATCGATAGACCCTTCCCATTATTTCACAATAAGGGAGGAATGGGAAGCCAATGAATCTACCAACAACTAAACCATGCATGTATACACAGTTGTTTTGAAGATGTGCATTCGAACGTAGATATTGGCGGTCAAAGAAGCGGCCAATATGATCTCAATGTTGGAGATACCACCGGCTGATATCACCATTCTTATTAAGACCCACGCGACCAATTTTTGCAACGAAGCACCAGATGAACTTGTGAGAGCAAAGTGAATAACAGGATAATTGAAAAGCAAACAAACGATGGAAAAAACCTGACTACTCGGATAGTATGGACCAAGTACAATAGTGCACAAACTCTTGGAATGTGATAAAAAGATATTCAGAGTACAGAGTACTGGCCATATCTATCTGATGTACCATAGAAACAAAATGAGACTTGGCCATGACTACATCTGAACAAAGGGACTCACTACACTGTCACTGTTTAAGCAATAGCGGAATAAGGAATCGAACGTTGGGATAGTTTTTCTTCCATGACCTAAACGAGCCAGCACAAGTGCCACTAAACGCTGAACAGACAGGACGTCAGATGTAATGGAACTGGGTACGAGGAAGGGGAAAAGAAGAACACGCTCATTATTGGTATTGCAATGGTCTTCAAAGGCTATGTGTGACGGACCTTCGGTTCTTCGACCCACGCACATAAACTAATCTATGGATGATATAGTAATACTGTAACCGTAAATAATATTTCGATATCACAGATGCATCAAGCTCTAAAAGGCCAATTGTCGAAAATGTGAATACCATCGAAATCGCCGAGTCTTGCCATAATGTGAGCACTGTTTCGATTGCCCAGACAATAAATATTGTACAATTTTGGAATTATTTCAACAAGGCTGGATCGAAAATAATATGAATGCGTTATGAATTCAGGTGGATCGTGGCGTTGTGGGTATGTGCGTCGACCCCAACCTCGAGGACGTAGATTGGATCACTGGTCTCTGCGACAAAAATAATTTTCACGATCCCATTTCATTCGAGTTACTGACAATCTGCAAAGCTTATTACCTGTTTAGAAAAAGCTTCTCAAACTTGGCCGTTCGGAGTCGGCGGAAGACTGCAGGTCTCTTTCATTCGTGAGAAAACAATAGCATGCACAATACGAGTGGTTGCTGAGAAGCTACGACCTGGCCCTCTACGGGCTGTATTGTCACCCATAGTTTGTTGGCGCTTTATCGAGATTACTAGAATCTAAGTCAAAACGCCATACACTCAGATTTCCATTTAGAAGCGTTTTTACAATGAATAATTGATACAAAAAATTATTTCCTTACACAAATAATCATCAGTTATGCAAATAGTTATTCAAACCGCCAAAATTGTAAAGTAATAGGTGAATACAAAAAACTACAACGGGGTGAGTAGAGAGTAACTCCACCTAGAAATTTATGCTCTGGCCTTCGATATTGCGGTCTATGAAGATTCAGTGCGCGAAAGCTTAATTGCGATTTAGCCAATTGTTTTACATGTATCCTACTAAAAATGGCAAAGTCGGATCTCTCGAACGAGCAATAGCGACATGGGTTTAACAGAGAAAGTGCTTAATCATATTTTGGGGAAAGTGTAGTACGCTATCTACAGCCTTTTTTTGACTCCCCCAAAAACAGGTCTTCATGCTGGAAATTCTGAAATGCATCAAGTGCATAGTGAGGATTACTAGGCCAACTTAGTAGCGGATGTATGCGAAAGCTTACAGACAAATAACTTACTTAGTTTTAGTATATAGAGAAATGTTTTTAGAAGAGACTTTATATAATATGAAGTGAGTATAAATCCACAGGCATGGGCCTGTGAATCCAGGGCAAAGTTATTGATTGCTCTCAACTTGGCGAGAGCAACGATCCCTATGAATACACAGGTCAAGTTGACACACAGCTTCCTCGCGGCGCCCTGTGTATAGCCTCTCCTGCAACCAATGTATGCAGTGACCCCTTGTCCGGGAGCTTAAACCAGGACCCGGTCCTCCAGGTTCGGGGGTTGCGCGTGGGGCTAACTTCACCATCGTGTAAAACACACACTAGTTCAGAGACGACACCAAGCCTCGGATACGGATGAACCCCCTGCGGACGACCATGGACAACGAAACAATGACAACGTTTTTCGGTTCTGCACGTCGAATGTGGTCACTTAACAGACCACATGCAGCCGATGAACTTGCGAAGGCCCTAGAAGCCTATAAGGCTGACATCACCACCATGCAGGAGGTGCGATGGGATGGACCAGGCAAAAAGAGAATGAAAAATTGCGACATACATTACGGCGATTGCTATAAAGAGCGAAGGTAGCGCTTGTTTGGATGCGGTTTTGTTGTTCGAGGCAGACTTTGGCAAGAAGTCTTAAGCTTTAGATACACAAGCGAACGCCTCACAAGAATACGCATCAAGGCAACATTCGGCAACATCAGCCTAATTTGCGCCCACGCCCCAACGGACAAGGACGATGGTAGTAAGGATGACTTCTATGATCTCCTAAAAAGAACATACGATCGATTCCCTCACCTTAACATTTAGAAAGGGACCTGGCGGTGCCCTGATCAATCAACCGTCAACCACATTGATCACATTGCGATCGACGTCAGACACTCCTCCAGTGTACTCGCATCATTACCTTGTTGTAGCCAAGGCCTGAACTCCGGGAGTAGAGCAAGGCAAAAACAGTTTGACGTCGGAAAGCTACAATCGCAATCGACCGCTGGGAACTTTTCCGATCGAGTCTCCCTGAAGCTCTTAGGGGATCGAACCTTGCCAGGCGAAACAATCGACGAACAGTGGAACCGTTGTCAAAACGCCATCAGAGACGCTACCTCTGATGTGTTGGGTTTTAAAACGACACCTAGTAAAAACCCATGGTTTGACAATGAGTGTCGGTAGGCGCATTCAGCGAAGCTAGCAGCATATGGTATATGGCGACGCTGAATAGAAGGACGAGAGCGGTTCCTGAGCTCTACGAATTTAAAGGAGGGAAGAGCACCGGCTTCTCAAAAAGAAAAAGAAGGAGCATGATAAGCGCGCGATCGAGGAAGTGGAGAAGTGGTACGGCAGAAATAATGTCCGAAAGTTTTACCAGCGGGTGAAACAACTATCCAAAGGGTACAAACATCGGACAGCCTGTCGGAACGAAGAGGGACAACTCGTAGTAGAGTCGCAGTCGTTGCTGAGAATCTGGAAGGATCACTTCTGCAGACTGTTTAACGGCGAAGACGACCAACATTCCGCTGTCAGGCAGAATGTTCCACTCCACGCAATGGACGACAATAGAAAAGAATTCCGTCCCCCCGATCTAGACGAAGTTAAGATAGCGATATCGAGACTTACGTCAAACAAAACTGCTGGAGCGGACGGATTATCCGCGGAACATTTTAAAGCAGCTGGAGATGATCTGGTTGGGCGCATGTATCAGCTCCTCCGTAGGATATGGTCGGAGGAAAGCATGCCCGATGAGTGGATCTCAGTATCGTTTGCCCGATCCACAAGATAGGAGACTCCTTTGACTGCGCCAACTATCGACTGATCAGTCTTCTTAACATCGCGTATAAGAAAAAAACTTCTCTGCCGTTTTGTGTACCCGCCTGAAGCCGTTCATTAATAATCTGATAGGTCCGTATCAGTGTGGCTCCAGGCCAGGAAAGTTAGTATAGTATAGTATATTAGTAATAACTTACTCAAATCGATAATAATTCATTTCTAAGCAGACTCGGACACAGTCAATTTTGTTGTTATTTGATGCTCAGTATTGTAAACACACCTGTTTCTTACCGCTGTTAGTTTTGCAGTTTCAAATTGCAATGTCTGGATAACGAAAAGGTACTTCCTTTGGATTATTTTTAAAGTATATTATCATTAAGGAATTAACTGGAAACCTGAAAATATTAGACAATTGTGTGCAAATACTTGATATGCTTTATGGATTACATCGCATACTGCCGATTTATCTTAATTTGATTTTCAAAATGAACGAGACATTGGTATATATGCATATATGTATATTAAATAACAAAACAATCGCAAATTGAAATTATATGTATTTTATTTGATTTCGTAATATTCTTATCAATGAGTTATTTATTTTTGGACAATGTTCTTTGCTTCTCCGCGTGCTCAATAATTTTTGAGTCTACATACAATCCTTTACGTTTTCGTACGCTGTCCATATAAACCTTTGCACGGTTACTTGAATCAGCTTTCTCCCCGAAATGTAAATATTCTTCTTCAGTTGACGGCACCCAGAATGGATCCATATCAATTATCTAAAATGAAATTTCAAATAAGTTAATTAAACAAAGAAATTGAATGTAATATAATGTTTGTTGATGGTGTGTTGTGATTTTTCTCTTATTCTAATTTCACAAACGGATACTAATTTATTGCAACTAATTTAGATTTTTATTTGTTATAGATTATAAATATAATTATATAAATTTTTTATAATGACTCAAGAAAGCTGTCAACGCAATTCTTTTGCTATCATTGGCACCTTTGGCTTATTAATTATTTTTTTTGCTTTCTCTTTTAATACTTTTGATTATTTCTCACATTGTAAATACTCTCGTTAGGTTCTCATGTTTGTAAATCCTATTTTGCTTCCTCTGCCTCTTTGGGCTAAGAAAGCAATTAGTAAACAAAGCCCTCTCTCGAACAACCAAGGTAATGCTTTACAAGACTTTAATCGTCCCACTCCTACTATACGGCGCGGAGGCATGGACTTTGTCAAAAGCGGATGAAGTTGCTCTTGGTTGCTTCGAGAGGAAAATTTTTCGATTTTCAATCCCATATGCATAAATGGTGAGAGGAGGAGGAGATATATAGACAAACGACGAACTAGAAGGGTTGTTCAGCGACATTGAAGTAGATCCAACGATTGAGATGGCTAGGATCACGTAGAGCGGATCAGGCGACTCAGGTGGCGCACGCAAGTGGAAAGGGACCTCAACCAACCATGCGTGCGAAATTGGAGACAGCTAGCTAAAGATCGAGCTGGCTGGAGACGCTTGTTGGTTGAGACCCAGCCCGGACCCACCCCGGACTGTAGCGCGACCTTAAGTAAGTAAGTAAGTAAGTATGTATGTTCTTGGTATTTCGCATGCGATGACTTGGCTATTTTGTCGCTGAACATTATCAATTGCTTTCTTCTTTGTGAATTAGAACATCATGGTATTATTCAATAAAAAATTAGTACTTAAAAGACTATCGTGGTCATGTTAGAGCTTCATTGATGCGAGCGGTTACATTTACAGAGGAAATAGACGATAATGTACCTTTAGAACTTCTAGAAGTAAGGTTACAAAACTTGAGTAGAATTTGATGGAGTTCGGTGTATTTCAAATGAAGTTATTTGAGCACATGGAGAAAATGATTACCTATTTTAGATTCAGTGTATGAATACTCTGAATATGCAGAGAAATACTTCACTTGACTCGTATACTGAGGTATACTCTATAAAAGATTCATACGCGCTATAAAAATGACTCAAAATATAACTGCTGATCCGTCGGCTGTAGATAAAGTAGCTACTCAGCAACCTTCCATTCTAGACAACTTAAATTCTGCTTCAACCCAATCTACTTCAATTACTTAAAATGGATATACCTCTTTTACGGTGATTATAAGGAATGACCTGGTTTTAGAGACTTATTTCAGGGTGCCATAGACACCAAACTCAATCGACCTACTACACAAATGTGCCTTATTCGAAAGCCTACGTGTACACCTATATTACGAGTTGGTTCAATATTTGCGGGCCTTACTAATGGGCTAACATTAACATTTCTTTTATTGTGGCATAAAATCTACAATACATACAATTTTAAAATTTTGAATTACAATAACTACTATAATTTTGTTTAAATAATATCACATAATTTTTCAAATTAAGAAGGAAAAGCCACTAAAAACCTTCATTAAAACGAAAGAAAAAACAAAAAAGAAAAAGTAATATACATAAGGTCGGAGGGAAGAGAGAAGTTGCGAAACAATGATTATATTGTTAATAGGTATTGAAGATTGCTAATGGGGTTGTTTCATTAAAACTGTTTATTCGCTTTTCGCGAAAGTTTGCAGAATTGAAATGTTACGTCATATCTAAGTTGACATCATTGATTCCTGCGTCTAGGATTACAATCTCGAAAAATGTTTTTGCTTTGTTGAATTTACGGGACCCAGATTTTAAATCGCCAAGGTTTTCAGTATTTTCGAGTTGAGCCCGGACTGCCAGACATTATGAACACAATAATTGATTTAACTGTGTGGTTTGCGGTTATATGGATTGCACTATACATTCAAGCTGCTCTGGTGTAAGCTCTTAGTGTACACAATTGGATAGTTCAAGTTCATTTGATAATGAAAGGTTTTGTCGAATGAAAGAATTTGACCACAAACCTAATCTATCCGTTGAGGATATAAAAGCAGAAGACATCTTCGAAACGAAAACCTACACCCGCTTATCTCTCTAACAAACATTTTGAAATTGAATTTTTAAACAATGAACAATTAGCTTTTGACATACAGGAAACCTACCCACGCAATTCAAAGGTGTTGCAAAATGAATTCTATAAGGATGGTGTCATGACGGGAAGTGGAAGTCATTTCCGCAAATGGACTACAAACTGCTGGTTCTTACTTATTTCCTTGCCAGAAGAGCATCACGATCTATCTGCAATAGAATTAGTTCCGGTCCATTTCGTCCACAACTTATGGCATAACAGACTAAAATGGGACGATGAATTACCTGAGGATCTCGCAAAATGTTGATTGAAAGCGAACTTCCTCTTTTGGAATTAGTAACTATTCATGTGGGCTAACAAACTCAAATTTGAGCTACATGCATTTTGTCATGCATCATTATGATGCTGCATGGATGCCTACTCTACCGTGCTTTATTACCGAAGTGTAAGTTCATAAGGCTTGATAAATGCCTCGCACGTGGTGGCCCGTGGCGTTGTGGGTATGTACGTCAACCTCGATTTCGCAGGTTCGATTCCTGCTCTGTGCGACGAAAACAATTTTCACGACCACACCTCTTTCGAGTCACTGACAAGGCTCAAGGAGTATTTCCTGTCTAGAAAAAGCTTCTGGCCGTTCGGATTCGGCATTAAACTGTAGGTCACTTCCACTCGTAAGAGAACAATAGCACGCACAACACGAGTGGTTGCTGAGAAGCTAGGTCCTGGCCCCCTACGGGACGTAGCGCCATATATATTATTATTATTATTATATATGCCTCACTAGTAGTGTCTAAAACAAAGGTTGCGCCTCTAAAAGTAATTTCTCTTCCTCGACTTGATCTCAATGGAGCTGTTCTTTTAATTAATCAGATTCTGGATATAAGATATATATATAATAATATTAGATTATATATAGGATATATTTACAGGATAAAGACATGTACGTTTTTGCATGGACAGATTCGTTAATAGTTTTACATTGGCTCTCTGCCCTTTCAACGAAATGGTCGATCTTCGTGGCAAATCGAAGTTCTCAGATTCCCATACAAAGTTGGAGTAAGTGACAACAGTTAACAACCCAGCTGACATCGTTGCAGATTAATCTCTTTTGGAAATGTATACCCCTGTCTGAACCTCACTTTGGCGGTCAATGGAAGGCAGGTGTAAAGTCTATAAAGACTCACCTGAAAATAGTTATCGGATTCTAACTTATGAGGAGCTACATACGCTATTGACAGGGATTTAGGCACTACTTAATTTTCGACCCATGTGGCCAACATGCGACAGTGAACCCACTGCTTTAACACCCGCGCATTTTATGATTGGCTTGTGCCTCTATGTGTTGAAGAGTCGACTATTTTGCTGCTGACCATCGCCATCATCAATAAATGGCGTTGTCATTTTTTTCTGGAGACAAGAGTTTTATTCAGCTCTTTTTTGATAGGACTTTTCCAACTCCACCAAACCCTCTTGCTTGTTTGCTGTCACCTTTATCATCTTCTCGACTCAAACAGCTCCCACAAAAGAACAGAATAAAATAAATATATAAACACTTAATCACTGCGAGAAATGACCTTAAATGTATATTAAATTGACCAAAACATTCATCTGTGGATCCATGCATCCAGAGATATAATATTTGACTACACAATGTGTGCACATAGTAAGTATGTATGTGCAACCAGATCCACTATGTTGAATAATCTAAGCAAATACTTTAGGAGGCTAGGTTGAAATTGACGATGAAACGAATAACCCTCGTTAACAATAAATACACTAAAGGACAGAGTGCATGAGGTACGAACGAAAGGAAAGGTAAGAAAGGAGACGACACGAAAACTACTACGTGACATAAAAAGATTAAGAATGCGTCGTGATTCAAGAGTAATTTACGAACCAGCTACCGAAATACGTAAAGATGATTATCTCTTGAGAGCCTCGTCATTTTGACAGCCCCAGTAGCAGTAGCAACGACCCAGGTCGATGTTAACAGGCAGTATGCGCAGTCTTTCAGGATGGCAAGATACTCTAGTCTACAAAACAGGTTATCAGATTATATTTTTCATTTGTTTTCCTTTCCATCCCACTATGCACTTCACAATCTTTACACCAGTAGCAGCGATAAGTGTGATGTACCCACAATCCAACAATACCAACAGAAAGATAAAAAAATCACTAAAGACAAACATTAAACAGATGAAAAGAAAACAAATCTAAGATATTGTAATAAATGTGTGTATAAATAATTTGAATTGGGTGTGTAATACCACACCTCTCTACACGTGCCTTCACTGCCTAGTTTCCTTGGCCCTATCGCAATGTTGTACAGAGCATACAGGCATATGTACATATTTACATTTGCCAGCTCAAGTCTGACCTGTGATTTGATTTGTCAGCTACATACAAACAAAGTCTGGAAAAAATACTGTTGAGTGGGTTTAGTGGTCAAGTCCAAAAGCGATTTTGTTACCTAATCAATGGGTCTTAGTGTCATTCTAAGATGACATTATGTGGATACGCGGTCAGCTTCTGGTTGCTTATGATTTTTGACGACTTTTGTCACTAAATTAGCCTATAAATATATGGGGCAACAGATTCACAATTGATGAAGCCGGATGTTCAGAACCCTTCATCTGAATGTCTTTTAAATTAAATTTAAATATTTATATTAGTTTATTTTATAATTAATTGTAGTTATATTATAGTTAATTATTTTATAATTATATTATATATATATATTATAATTAGTTATGATATAAAAACCACGCCACTTAATACACATTTACATTTGCACATTTTACATTGACCTCAGCTTAAGTTTGACCCTTTTGAAAATGACAGACTCTAGACATGTTCTAAAAGGTGAGAATGAGCAGCACATACAAAAATATAAATTATGCTATTAATTGGCTCTGTGATAAAAAAAACCACGCAATAATAGTGTTTAGGTATAATGTTTTGAACGGAAGTATTTTTTTTAAATCGTAGTGCTCACGGTTTAATTTCTTGAAATGGGAATAAGTAGGTTATCTTGAGAACATTTTTGTCATTCCATCAATGTTGTTGCGATCAGGTGGATACAAAATGGAAGTAGGTCGTAAATAATTCAAATTTAAGAATGAAATGCACAACATGACTTTTTAAATTTGAAAGATTTAGCTTCAGCGGATGAATGTATATGATATGGTTTCTGAGTAGAGTTTAGGGTTGTTCGCTTCATTCACTAAAAAATGAACATGCGCTTTGATGTTGATGTCACGACACTACCAACTACCACATTTTTTGGTCATTCGACAAGTCGTTCAACCAGGTTTTTTAATGTGAACATATCTAATGAAACGCCAAATCTGGGATAGCATACGTTTTGGGCATGCTGCTCTTATTGTGCCACATTGATACCACAAAGGTTCATAAAAATAAATTGATACTTTGAAAGAATGGTAAAGGATTTACGACATATTTCAGATTTGTGTGTGGACTTGATCTTGTTGTCAAAAGATATTTGAAAATTCGTGTTCAATTACAATAATGTATCGACATTTTCAAAGCAATTGTTGACGATTCGAAATGATTCAAATTTTTGTCGGTTGATGGTGTATATTCATGTTTAGCACACCCGACCTCACAAGGTATTATCTGGTAGGGATCTGAATTTGTCGAGGATGTGATGGAGTGTTCAGATCCACTTCAGCTTTAACTCCAAGCAAATAGAAACCGTGATATCGGCAGTTCAAAACCTTTTATTTCTCAATTGTCATTTAGATGAGCCTCGGGTCAAAGAATCTATTTTTAAAAATAAATATAAGGATTGGCTGAAAGAAGTTTTCAATGTAGAATGAAACCAAAATCGATTTTGTCATCGACATAAAAGGTGAAAATGGAACAAAATTAGAAAAAATGTATTTGGAAGAAGAGATAAACTATGCACCAAAATCTATGCATAACTTCTTTCCTTCCTATTATTTCATAACCAAATATGTTTAATACAAAATTCGAGTCTAACTACTGCTACAAATATCCAGTGAACCGCTGTAAGTTATATTTGCTTGATAGCTTTCTTGCAGCTATATAGAGTCGTGCAGGCCGCTCTACTGGTCATTGAGTTTCCATCTTAGTTTCGCATCCAGCATTCTAGCTAAAGGCCGATTCACATGAGGTCTCTACGAACTGCGGACTTGTCAAATTCTGACAACTGATTCATATGAGGTTTTCTCTTTCGCAGAAAATTGTCGGTGGAAACTGGCACTTTATAGCGAATTTTTCCGTCGTAATGGTTGTGAATTGCGTTTGCTTCCTTATGTATTGCGAACTCAGCTAACAGTTCGCAAAGAAAGTTTTTTGCTTGGCTTGGGCGTGCTTGGACATTTTAAGAATAAAGCTTATGGAGATACAAAATTAGAACAGTGTCTCACAAGCTAGTTATCAACCTGTAAAATGCAGATAGCTTTAAATTGGCATTATTGCATTCTTTGACAATTTCTTTATTTTATTTTATTTGGTTTGGTGATTCATCAAAGAGAGGCTTACAAAGGAGCAACGTTCACAAATTTTTTAAAATTGTTCTAAAACACAACTCAAGTCAGTGGTGAGTTAAATACAGTATATATAAATGTCCAGAAAAACCTTCTCAAAACATGGCCATTCGGGAATCGGCAAACAACGCAGATACCTTTCCTCCTGAGAGAACAATAGCACGCACAACACAAGTGGTTGTTGGGAAGCTAGGTCCTCTACCGGCTGTAGTGCCACCCATAATATTATTTTATATTTTATACATGAAATTATGTAATTGACTCACCTCCCAATGACTAAACATCAGTTGTGGTACTGCCAGTCCCGATGTTTGTTTTCGAATTTCTTGTGCAAAATTGAACGATTCAATTACAGGAAGATACGCCATTACGGAAAAGTTTCCACTTCCTTGAGTTAAGTCCCCAGAAATAATTTTACCATGTCGGCGACCAATGACTGCATACATTTTACCTGCGAGAAAAGGAATCTAAATTTAACAACAAATTCATATTTAATGCTGGGTGTAAATATTTTAATAGTTTACTAATAAAAACCGTGCCTACTCGCCGAAGCGAGATTGTTCAAGCACATATGTAATCCTTGAAGCAAATTTCACTAAAATATTAATTTTTTTCAAAGTATAGTTAATCAAAATTTTTTTTAAGATGGAACATTTTGATTTCAGCAAAACCAGCTTATCATTAAAAAAGCAAAACGAAACAAAAATAATAATATTACTCTAGATGTGTTGATATAGCGATATTCGTTTGCGTTTTCTTTGAATTTATGTCAATTAATATCGCCTCTGATTTCAATATCTTTATCAATATGAAATACATAATTCATTCTGAAGACAGCTGATTATCTTTCCATTATATCGTATGTGCTAATTCTGATTGTCCAGAAGATTAATCCCTTCATCCATGGCCTTAGCATTAGACGCTAAATTTATGCGATTGAGGTTCAACGAGTCTTCTTCAAGCGAGAGGACATTTGTCCAGCAAAAAGGGATATTTTTCCAACATTTCGCAATGGCTGAAGCTTCATAGATAAATAGTGTCCAGTTGGGTGTTTTCAAGGCTTTGGTATGAAGTCCAAATTGAGAAGGACGTACGACATATGGACTAACTAATATTTATTGAAAGAGAGATGCAATTTTTTTACAAGCCATTTCGAACTAACGACCAATCGAAACGAACAGCAGACATTATTTGATATCGATTTTCATAATTTGTAAACTTTTTCACAAATCCTAAATTATACGTATGCATTTAGGTACTACACGACCGTTCTTGGAGATTATAATGCAAAGGGATACAGGATACATGGGATTGTCGGAAAACACAGCCTACATGACAACAAGCCCGGCTCAGGCTGGTGGATTTCGTGACAGGGCGAAACCTTTCTCTAGCCAGCTAGCGGTTCCCTCACCTCAACATTCACAAAGTGACCTGGCGGTCTCCTGATCAATCAACTGTCAACCAGATTGATCATATTTCAATCGACGTCAGACACTCCTTCAGTGTCCTCGATTTCAGAACGTTCCGAGGTGCTAACATCGACTCGGATCATTACCTTGTTGTAGCCAAGGTCAGAACTCGGTTATCGATTGTACAACGGAGTAGAGCAAGGCAAAAACAGTTTGACGTCGGAAAGCTATAATCGCAATCGACCGCTGGAAACTTTTCCGATCGAGTCTCCCTGAAGCTCTCAGAGAGTCCAACCCTGCCAGGCGAAACAATCGACGAACAGTGGAACCGTTGTCAAAACGCCATCAGAGAAGCTACCTCTGATGTGTTGGGTTTTAAAACGGCACCTAGTAAAAACCCATGGTTTAACAATGAGTGTCGGTAGGCGCATTCAGCGAAGCAAGCAGCATATGGTATAAGGCGGCGCTGAATAGAAGGACGAGAGCGGTTCGTAAGCTCTACGAATTTAAAGGAGGGAAGAGCACCGGCTTCTCAAAAAGAAAAAGAAGGAGCATGATAAGCGCGCGATCGAGGAAATGGAGAAGTGGTACGGCAGCAATAATGTCCGAAAGTTTTACCAACGGGTAAAACAACTATCGAAAGGGTTCAAACATCGGACAGAAGCCGAGTCGCAGTCGATACTGTAAATCTGGGAGGATCACTTCTGCAGACTGTTTAACGGCGAAAATGAAACCAATACCGCTGTCAGGCAGAATGTTCAACTCCACACAATGGAGGACGATAGAAGAGTATGTTGTCCCCCCGATCTAGACGAAGTCAAGATAGCGATATCGGGAGTAAAGTCGAACAAAGCTGCTGGTGACAGACTGTCTGTAGAACTCTTTAAGGCAGCTGCAGATAAGCTGGTAGGGCGCATGCGCCAACTTATCTATACCGACGAGTGGAATCTTAGTACCACAAGAAAGGTGACCCATTTGACTGCGCCAAGTATCAGGGGATAAGTCTCCTTAACATCGCCTACAATATGTTCTTTGCTGTTTTGTGTGAGCGACTGAAACTATTCGTCAACAACATGATACGTGCCTATCAGTGCGGTTTCAGGCTTGGAAATTCTACCATCGATCAAATCTTCACATTACGGAAGATAATCGGAAAAACCCAAGAGACGTAGATCGACACCCACCACCTATTTGTCGACTTTAAGGCCGCATATGACAGGGTGCATAGATACTAGCTATACAACGCCATTAGTAGTTTTGACATTCCGGCCAAACTCGTCAGGTTGTGCAGGATGGCGATGGAGAACCTTCAATGTCAAAACAGGTTTTAGGCGAGGCGACGCGCTGGCATGTGATTTTTTCAACATTGTACTTGAGAAGGTCGAGCAAAACTCACACACCAACACTAAAGGCACGATTTTCCAACAATCTGTGCAATTGCTAGCAAACGCGGGCGATAATGACGTGATTGGTCGGACTCAGCGAGCCGTCAATGATGGGTTTGCTGGTATTGTAACGGAGGCGGCAAAAATTGCTGTCATCAAGAAAGGGCACACAACATCGAAGACTCGGCCAGAAAGTCACCATAAATAGCTACAACTTGGAGATACTAAAGGACTTCATCTACCTTGGCTCCCAAGATAATAGTACGAACAACATCAGTACCGACATTAAACGCAGAATAACTCTTGCCAACCGCTGTTTCTTTGGGTTCAAGAGGCAATTGAGTAGTAGAGCCCACTCTCGGAAGACCAAGCTCGCGTTATATAAGAATTTGATCATCCCTGTCCTGCTGTATGGCGCGGAAGCTTGGACTATCTCAAAAGCTGTTGAAGACGCACTTGGTTTCTTCAAGAGAAAAGTTCTGCGTTCAGTCTTTGGTCCTGTTTGCGTTGAAGGTTCCTGGAGAAGAAGATTTAACCACGAACTGTACGGGCTGTACAGCGGCATGAGTCTAGCCAGGCGTCTACGGATTCAACGCCTAAGATGGCTAGGCCATGTTGAGCGTATGGACAACACTGCTCCAGCCCGAAGAGTCTTCCACTCCGAGCCAGTGGGACAAAGCAATAGAGGACGACCTTAAAGCCGATTGCGCACTCAAGTAGAAAAGGACCTCAACCAAATTGGAGCGCGAAATTGGAGGCAGCTGGCTAATGATCGTGCCAGCTGGAGAGGCTTGTGGACTGAGGCCCAGCTTCCCCAGACCGTTACGTTATATATATATAAGAATGTAGGGCCTACATATTTTAAGACGCGGATAACTTTTTAACCCCATAGCTAACGGTATTATTTTTTTCTGAATGTTATGGTGTTTTGACAATGACTTTTGTTTGATTTATATGAATTGAACCGAACAAATTTAGATATACAACGCACAATGATTAGTCCCATAAAATCTATTGTATGCAGCTAAAACGTATTCAAAAATCTATGAACGAATGCGGATTCTCGGAACTTAATTCTAAAATCTAGCCATCAAATTAAAGAGTAATTATGTACTGAATAAAAAATAAAATAAATATTTTTTTCTGAGTGCATTTGTGCAAGAAACTTACCAGAAATTGTCTAGATAGCTGACCTATCTATATATGTATATATACATGAACAGCTTTAATTAAATTGTAGATCCTAAGCTCGCATTTAATCTCCAATACTTCACGAAATTCCATTCGAATGTGTACTATCTACAGCTGTGCCCCTCTTTTTTATTTGTATTTCCCTCTCACCCTACACACTCTATATCTCACTCCTTTGTATCCATGTACGTACTTATATAGGTAATAATTACGTTGTGTACGTTCGCGCGCACAGGTAGAATGTCTCTCTGCAGTAACACTACCAGCAGCAGCACCATCATCATCATCATCAACAGCGGCAGCAGCAGCAGCAGCATCACCAGCAATCCATAGAAGCATTCATAGTAGTCCACACCATCGCCGAATAGAGAGGCATCATGTGTATTCCCTTCATTCGCAAGAACTGACCATATATTGCTTACTACTCACAAGTATTTTCATCCCTCTCTCATATCTTCACCTTACCCGACGACGGTCCATTTCCTGTGCTGGTTACGAAGATAAACCAGCAGCATAAGTAACAACAACTTAACTTCATTCATAACATCAGGTCGATAGATACACACCACACACCGTATTACTTACTCTAACTTGAATGCTGCTTCTGCTTGCTGCTGCTGCTGCTGCTTAATCCCGTCACTGTATGGGTAAAATATTTTAACGTACTACACACAGATACCCTGCACACATCGAAAAAATCGAATTTCTTTCACCAATGTATTGGTTTTCATTCAAGTTCTTCCGATGTTGTGTTATTTTTTTCGTGTTGTTTTTAGTTTATTTGATCAGTTCGAAAAGTGAAGTTGTTTGACGCGCGCATTTAAGAGAAAAAAGACGAATAAATATATATTTTTATTAAATTTAACATGTAACTGTATCTAATATTTATCTACCTGTAGTCATACTTTTTTCTACTCTGAATGTGTACATTTTACAAAAACCCCATCGAAATCTCAATCATTAAATTAAACATACGAAAATAAAATCATCAATTTTATGACATTTAAGTCAATAGTAGTTCATTCATTCATACGGTTTACGTAAATTCATTCAGCACTTCGGTGAATTCGGTCTGTAGAAGTGATACCCTCATTCGTCTGAGGGCCTGTGTGGTATTTGCATGTTGTGTTTAAAAAGAATGCAAATAATTTTCGTGAATGATACTGTGTTGTGACAAGTAATAAATTAGTTACTTAAATATATCAATATACATATATTCAATCACTCCCTCACTTATAGATACTTGTTTGTGTGTTGTTGTTCTGATGACGAGTTGTTCTGAAAGATCTTCTATGAGAGATGTGAAATTGGATTGAGTCAATTAATTAATCCTATAAGTTCAATTTGAACTCGATACATTATTCATTGTTATTTGCTATTAACAATCGATGACATCAAATTAATTAATGCAAATCAGCAGTATCATATAATAATGCAATTGATTGTGTCGAGTAATTGGATTGAAGCAAAACTTAACGTATATGCATATAGCGAATAGAAGTGAAATTTTGTTGACAAACGATTTAATACGTTATTTCAATGATCTTTGAATTGACTTTTATGGACTCCATCAAACTCACGATCACGATCGTGTAAGACTATTGATTATATCGTTTGTGTTGTTGCCTATTTGTGAGCAATTATCGTCGCGTTGTTCTGAAGGACGACAAGTATCTCGCGCAGTTTATGAAAGAAGCATATAATACAAGTCCATATATTTATTTTATTTCTGTTTGTTTGTTTAAGTGGTCAAAATGCTAACAATCACCACATTAATAATGGTCGTTTGTCAATTGACCGAACTAACGATTGGTACAAGATTACCACTTGAAGTGTATGAAATACCACAGCCATCGTCTATAAGTTCACATCAAAAGCAAGTGTTCGTAACGAACAGCAATTATTTTAAACAAAAATCTGTCGACAATAGTGCTAGTGATCAATTGGACCGCAGACGATCACGACACATGGACATACTGCAGAAGCAACAACATCACCAACTTGAACAGAATGAGTTACGAGATCATCAGAAAATACAGCATATGCCAACAAAAATTCTATATCAGATCGGGGTAAGATATTACAGAATAAGAAAATCACAAGAAATAGTAAAATCGAGTGAGATACATCTATAGTTTTGTATCTATGAGTGTGACTGGGCACAAATGGGTGCCAGCTCAAACTCTATCAATTGAACCGAGCTTAATTAAGTTAATAACATTTATTGAATTTTTAATTGCCATAAATTCATATATTCGTAGATGGCAGTTTTATGTATGAATGTATTATGTATGTGTTTGTGAGTGATATACGTATTTAGAAGTAACCATAATTTGTAAGATGATGTCTTGTAGGAGATACGAACGTGTGTAACTACATCATTCCTGTTTAAAGTATAAATGTTTATGATCTGAAAGAAGAGGATGGAAATGATGGTTAAGAAAAACTTTTTATCACAGGTCAAGGTGTAGGTAAACTAACTTAACCCTTTCCTTACTGAATGCAATTCCAGGAAATTGAATATCCGACGACGCCTGTTCATGGAATGAGGGCGCGTTTGGAGGCATTAATGTATAGTTAATCTGTCAATATTATAACCACCGCTCTCAGAATCTCGAATTTCTGCCTTCTCGAGGATAGTTTCATCAGTTATTTAATATAAAAATCATTCATAAGGGAGTCTAAGACTATTTCATAGTCACGTTTCCGTCGGTCGAATACGTGATCTTATTGTGGTTGATTTTACAGAGAATAATTTTATTTTCATATCCCACTTGCATGCATCATTAGTTGTTTAAATTTTATTATTAGATATCAAACTGAATACCATAATTCTGCTAATAATTGAGTAGCATAAAATATAGGCAAACAATTGAGTAGCATAAGTAGCTTAATATGAACGCTACAAGTCTTTTTCCAGCTTATTCCAGTTAAATTCAAATTAAACCCCTGGCAGTGAGAGAATATCACGCTCTTTAAAGTTTTCGATCACAGTAATGCCGACGAACTGCTAGTTTTTGAGGGAATTCGATTGGGTGGCTCATATTCAGTTAGTAAATATGTATGTTAGGCAACATTTGAGGACGAAAAGTCAACGATCAGCAACTATGCTATACAGCTGTTGGTCATGCCGCAGTGCAATTGGTTAAAAAATAGGCATTAATCAACATATTCATTATTATATGTCACATAACTCATATGTTGAACTGTCAATGCTTACGACAACGATGAGATGGTAAACTGATTGATTCGAGAATATTGCGCCCTTATTACATACCTCTGTATGGCATTTGCTATACATACATGCAACAAATTGAATAGTTAAAAAATAATAAAAAAAAACAAATAAATGCTTAACAAAAAAACTTCACCCAAATCCGGTGTGAACGAATGAAAATACGCGTGGCATGCCTAATTCGAAATTCCAATTGACTGAAAGTGTGTGTACGCGAACAAACAATATTACCATAATAACAAGAAAATAGTCTCCTAAAGACGACGGCGCGCAACATTATCTCTAGACCAGTGTAACGTATACAATATAGGCATAGAGTCTCTATCGCCTTCGCTAAGACAGCGACCGCGGCCGCCCCAAAACCTAACCCACGATGTTTCGAGGAAAATGCGCGGGAAGATAGTTGTACTACATCACATTTCGCACACAAGCACACATATCACACATATGCATTTCCACGCGTATAACTTAATGGGCCCACGATGATAATACGCGGCACATAAGTGGGAGGAGACCGTTTATACTTTGTACAATACTAGCTTAAAGCAGGCATTAGAGTTCTAGCCATGTATAGATACTCTAAACATATGTGAAGGTATTACGCTGTAGCGTATTTTTTGTATGTTTATTTCCCCGCTCCACACATCATCTCCACCCACTGATCGACTGACAATCTGTTTGTGAATCGTAATTAAACAGAACACAAAAGTTCAACACCTTCGTTTTATTGACCAATATTTCTCGTTGGTGTTTCTGTCTTATGTGGCTTTCTAGGTATTAATCGATACATTTCTAGCTAAACGATTATTCAATCAGAGTATTGTTAACTTGTCTGTACTAAACGTGTTCTTTTCGACACGACAGAATCAGCAATAGCTTATCAACTGCGAGTCGAGAATAGTCAATTGCCATTAGCGAATTGTTAATTTTTAACTCAAAGACACGAAAAATGTCTGATACATCTATGTCTGGGAATTTATTGAGGACGTAAAAAAGTTAATTCACCAACTTAGTTGAAGATAGGCAGAGTAGATAGCGTTAAAATATACAAATTGGATTAGTGTATCTTCTGCATCATTTCTTTTCAAACAGTTAAATTTCACGGTAATTAAATTTTTGCACAACTTTGCAGAACTTTTTTTTATTTTATCAATTTTATGACTTTTTAATACATGAGATAAATAGATCATTTTCAGACCTTACACATTTTTAAAATAATCATATATATAGCTTAGAGTTAGTTAAAAAAGTGATTTTATGCCAAGTTTTGAATAAAAAAAATAACATTATGACTTGCTATTCTCATTTATGGCAGCTCCTCGCAGTTTTGTGGCACTAAGCTGAGGTCAATGAAACGAAGGCCAAGGAAATCCTGAACACGAAATTTGTCCGAATTCAATAGACATTTCTGATATTTCTCTCAACAAGATGTTTGATATGTTCGGTTCACAACCAAATACAACACATTTTTTACACCTATTTTCTTCGATTTCAAATGGCAGTTCGCTGTTTTAAAGTTTGATCCAAGCAAATTTTAATTGTGTATTTCCTCTTGACGTATTTCGCTTTTCATTTCAAGGTTGCTTCCACTGCATTTCAATCAATTTCGTAAATGTGAAGACACTTTTTCTTATTTTGCTAAAATTAGAAAGCTGTGGTGCAAACTTTGGCAATTAGTCAACTGTAGCGACATTTTTTTTATTTTATAACTGATGACGTTTAAATCGCATTCATTGTGTGAGGTAGGGTTACTACTTTTAAACACATAATGTGCATATAGTATCTTGATCTGATTGGTGCCAATTTAAGAAGTAATCAGTTCGACTCTTAAGTGTCAACAACTCTAAAACTACCATACATACATAGATGTGTGTCTGCCATTTCTCATACAATTACCATAGACCATAACTAATGAAGACAGCCATGATACATAGTTGATATAGTAGTTGATTAGAAGTTATTTTTCAAACACACACATTTCCATTAGAATTCAGGATTCCACAAACGAAAACAACCACTGACAACAAAGCAGTTGGAAGTGGATTCAAGAAGTGCGCATGACTATTGCAGGGCTTGCAGTTGCCAATTGAATTCTTGGTCTTGTTGAGCAAACGTTTACTGATAAGTCTTATCATAGGGCCAATTAAGACATACATCTTTTTTACTTTATTAATCACGTCAACAATAAGGGATGCTGTCATTCGCTTCTTTAAAAATTCTAAAATACATTATTTGATGTATTGGATTTGTTTAAAATGTTTGTTTCATCTTGGTAAAGGTGGTCTGTTGCACTTAATCATATTCGAAGATAAAGGCAAAATAAACGCCTTTGACTTTTTTGTTTCTGATTTCATTGAAATTCACTATTAGCACCGGATTTTTGTCTAGATAGGTTATAATTTTAAGTTCATAATTCATGTTTCAAAAGAAGTTGTTTAGAAATTTCAAAGTTTACAAAAATGATTTAACAAATTTCAAATATATTTAGATTGCGCACGAATATATATGTATATAAATAAAATTCTCGTTTATCATATATTTAATTCAATAGACAACATGCATTTCATGGCTACCTCTCCATTCTTAGGAACACATTCGATTGGTTGTGTATTTTTCGAGATCAATTGATCAACATAATTATAATTTAATAGGATTCCCATCATTCTTTTTTTTCTTGTTGAACAATATTTACATAAATTGGAATTATGCTAATATAATCCATAAAAACATAGAAACAGATACCACCACAAAATCCACAAGAAAGAGAATATCTGGAATTATAGTGTGAGTATTTGTGGAGATATGGCGCAAGTCTGCGTCGAATTTAATTTATGTTTTTATGAAAATACAAACTATATCCCTTTTTTTGATTATTATTTGCTCAGTTTTTGTCTTTCTGTTTCGTTCTCGTTGGTTGTTACAGAAAGCATTATGAATTTGAATTTGAGATGAGGTACATCAAGCTAAATAGTTTAGGGCTGTTGATAAAGATACCGTAGGCGGACATTTGTGAACTATGCACTTTGATCCGAAACGTAATTTAGAATCAAATATTTTAGGTAAAGTTTGTATAAAGAATCTTATGCTAATGTAGGCTTTTTGAAGTAACTTTAGCTTACTAAATGAAAAGCAAATATCATGAGTGAGTGTTCCCTAAGAAACTGGCTGAACAAATTTTTATTGCACTTTGAAAGCACGTTGTATTTTTAAGTGAAATTATTGTAAACCTAAAATAAAATATCCTTTAACAAGTAGCCCCTCCATAATCCTTATTTATATAAATTTCTCATCTTAGATCCTAGCAAATCATTTATTGTCTTTGAGAATCTAATTTCACTTCTGGTCCCATCATTTTAAGCATGACACAATGCTCTTGACATGGAAATTGCAATACTTTTAAGTCATACAAGTTCACTGTACACTACTTAGCTTTACTTTTCACATTCCTGTTTAACGATGGTAATTGATATGTGCTAGCAAAGGCATTTTTTCATTTAATTTGATATAACGTCTATAGGTGATCAAATTACAGAAATGCAAAGAGCACACCACCAAGGTAGTTATAATGCTGTGCACATATTCCCAGAATGATCTTGGAATGCTTCCTGTCTGTCACCGGCAGTGTAAGCTAGTGTCACACAGCAATTCAGATAAGAAGTTGTAGTTAATGAGTTCTACCCATCAACGTCTTGTTAAAGTGGGACGTATGCACATGCATTCCATTAGTTGTATTTCTTGGCTTTGCAATCTGCTGCAAAAATGTATATCGATCACTTTACAAAGATTTACTAATGAACGCTAGTATGTGGATAGCTTGGTCCGTTTCCCAATGCAGTTGTTAATATTTTTTGCACCTCCATTCATATGTACGTCTGGGAAAGGAATGACTATGGAGTTCCTTTCAAGTACATTTCGAGTTATGTACGCATAAGCACAAATTGGCGTTCAGGGGTAATGCACGCTTTGTTAGACAGAAACAAAGGTGTGTACGTGTTTTGGAATTATGTAACGCTTGACTTTTGTGAAACTGCCTGACTGACTTCAATAGCATACTCGCACCGTTGTCTGTAGATGTTATGATCAAGTGCTGTCTTATAAGGGAAAGGAATGCGTAAGTTATTCAAGTTATCTCCCTTAGTCCCTTTGTAATGTACGTACAGCGGACATCCGGTTTTTGGGATAATAGGTGAACGATTCTCAGAAGGAAATACACGAATGTCGATGAATTTATATATGAACTTTTACCTTACTAAAATGTAATGACTTAAAGAGTTGGTTTAAGGTTACCAAATGCTTTGTTTCCTTTACTTGTCACACCAACAAATAGTTCAATTTCTATTCCTCTACAATAGCACTCATGTCTTGCTTATCTTCTAAAGTTATGGTTAATCAAGCAAATATACAATCTGTCGAGTGTGACGGGAAGGTATAGCAGACACAGGAGCATTTATTATGGAAACAATGAGCATATAATTTATGAAAAAAGAGGAGCTTTGATTGCCTGCTAACTCATTTTTTTTTTAAGAAATGATGCATACACTTTATACAACTTAGCATTTCTCAAGATATCCAAACATTTCAACGAGGGTATACGTTTCATAACGTAAGGCACGTTTTCAGTAATAAGATTATTAGATCATGGTTTAATTTTGATCTCACAGAATGACATAATCTGAATTAATTCAAAAACAATATTGAAATGAGAAAACAAAATACTTCGCCAAGAGATCTCAGAATCTTTGTAAATCCGTTCGCACGCGACGTTTTGCATTTAAATGGGAAACAAAAAATTAGCGAAAACAAAATGATTATAAAATACAAGCTTAAATGAACTAATCAGCGAATGACAAAAAAAAAAACGAAACGTGATACCTGCTCATAATTTATACAACAATTAGTGCATATATTGTGGAAGTGGAATAGATACGTGCTTGGAAGATTACTGATTAACAGTACCTAATGAATTCGTGAAAAACATTAAACATTATATAAGTTTGAATCTCAATAGGGTGCGATGTATCAGTCTGGAAGTATGTTCAGTATGTGTGAAGTTTTTCAAACGAAACAATTGTAATTACTGGCCTGTCGACAAGTAATTTTTAAAAATATGAACGAACAATTGTCTATTGGTTATAGTAAACAAACCAAAGCAAAAGAGCAACAAATCTTGATATGAGGAGAATATTATTATAGTCGTTGATGATAATAAGATGATGCCAAGAGAGCCATCACATCTCCGTTGAATTTTGTCAAAACAGAGAACTACCATCCAGCGGATGTAACCATACACACACCACTGGGTATTTGTTTAGTATACGTGAAACTAGTTTCACCGCTTATTTGGCAGCAGACCGACTTTTTTTATTTTTAATGAGATAAAAAAGTTTTATAAATTCCGGACAAACGGACACAAAACACGCATACACATGTGGCGGATATAACCAGAAATAAAAATAAGATACCAACACTGAAATGAACAAGAAAGGTAGGTACAAACGAGAGCTAGTAGAATGTTCGTACGTATACGCACACCGCAACGGCGGCGTACCGGATAACCGGCAACAGTGAAGATGGCAAAATTCCTGAGTATCCCCAACAACATGCCGAAGAGGTATCATAAAATTAATCGATGAATCGTTGTAAATCGTTTCTCGTTCATTCATAAAATCATAATCTTCATATTATCAGATTTTTTTTACACATTTTTTTCTTTCGCTTCAAAAACTGATCATACAGAGGCACAACGAAACAACTATTTGATACAGACATTTGTTCCTCATCCGTTTGTGTATACAAGAGAGTAATTCCTGATGACGATTGTATATATCTTCAGAAACAATACCATCACCATCGTCATCGACCATCTCCACATCTCAGTCATTCAAACATTCATTGATGATCGACCACGCCAGAGTCTTTGCCATCTCCATTCAGTTTTGTATCTATCTCAATACAATTTTATTTCATTCATTCATACATACATTCATTCATAAAACCTTGCAAAACCTGAAGGTTTACTCCGCGTCGTACTCCGAATAGAATGCGTTTGTGGTCTCGTTTTATTTTAATTTTTTTTTTTTTATGTTTTCGTTTGTTCCTTTGGTGCGGCCACTCTCGGGTGGCTCAAAAGCATTTCTTTCGTCTTCATTACACTGACGGTAACTCGATTGACCTTATGTTGTTGGGATTTAAATTAATTTTTTCCTCTCCTGCTTCGTTTGCTCTTTTTCTTTTTTTTCTGACTTTTGGACTTTTGGAAAGGAAACTTGTGGTTTCCTCAAATGAGGATACATTGACAAGCAAGCAAGGATTTTTTCAATCGACATGTGGAACAATTGAGACCAATGAGATAGAAGAAAATGGACCTTTAACCACATAAGTTAAATATAACTTTCATGCTATGTAGACGACATATGTATGTATGTATGTATGTATGAATTTGTGCACGTATGCACTGGTTGTGTAGCGACAATGAGAGCCAATAAAAAGAGAATGGCTAAGAAGAGACAGAGAAAAAGTTGTAATTCTTGCCTAGTTGCCCGGAAATCAACGTTTACACTGCATCCGCATCCATTTTTAGCCACGAGCTTCATTCTGTTTGTGGAGTTTGAATGATTGAACTGGAAGATGATCGATTTATGTATGTAATCCAGACACATTTTTTTATGCGGATGAGTAAATATTTTAGTTTTGAGCTTGTGCATCGGTGGATATGTGTGAGTGTGTGGATTTTGTAGTTGACAAGTGGTCATATGTACCTTTCTATTCAAGGTCGGTTGCTCGTAGTTTTATTTCAATTCAATTTAAGGTCATCGGCTTTTCACATTGATTACAAGTGCAACGTTCATGTCATCTCAATTATTAAAATTATAGAAAATGCAAATTGTATGTGGATATCAACGGAACTATTAGAAACCCATTGACTCTCAAATTATAAATTTCAAAGATGAAACTTATCGGACATGGGGCATGGGTATGTTTTAGGCAAGTAAATAATAAAAGAATTTAATTTATATTAATATATAGTATCAGAGAATAATGTACGATGGTCGGGGTAAAGTATTTTAATTTAATGAACATAACTAAATGAGGCATTAATGTACATACTTGAGTCTAACAAATTGATACTGATACAAGCACGTCTGCATAATTTATCTCACTTCATTTCACCTCTGCTAGACAGTGATCGATCATTTTTTCCAAAGCAAAAAAAAATAAAAATGTTGCATGTATCATGTTTTAAGAACTCCACCTGTTGCTTTATCTGCTGTTTTGGATGATGCAAAAACATGAAACCCTCCACATGTCTCAAAAAATATAACAAAAAAAAATTCATGGGAAAAAATCAGATCCTATTCCAGGCATAATATCATCTGTCTCGCATGGCATAAGGGACCGAACGAAACTGGAAATTATTTTTAAAAAAACAACACTAGTGTCACCACCTGCGCATATCGGCCTAATCAAAAAACCATAAATTTACTCGAACACCGACAGCATATGGGCATCACGAAACTAATCCTTGTATCCGTTCGAGAACTTATACGTATTCGAAAGTATCTACAGACAGATTGATATTTATGTGCATGAGATGAGATACATGCATACATGTGTGTGCATCCTTTAAGTTTTTATTTCAACTTTTCAGGCCAATGTACGATGCAGGATGTGTGGGATGCAAGCAGGTTAAATTAACACGTATGCATGTGCATACATTGTGAAACTTTGCATTCAAATGACTGCTCTCTCAGATAATTCTGAGATTCTCACATCAACATCCGATGACCTGCTTATGTGTCGCGCCTCCTGAATTTTCACTGCAAGGTTTCCTCTGTCTATTTCCCTGAAAGTGTAAAGTGGTCGTCCAATAATTATCATCAAAACCTAGAAACATGCGACAGGCAGACGGGCAACTATGAACTCGCCATGAGATACTTAGAGAGCAGGTACACAGGTGTCTATAAGAATGTGTGTGCCATCATTACTGATCTACAAAGCCTGCCTCAACTCAAACACGTTTTTGTCATACAAATGAACAGATTTACTTGGGTCTTGGTGTGTCCAAGATGTGATTTGATTTCAACTTTATATGTATTTCTGTTATCTTCCCCGGAAGGAAGTTACATTTCCAAAACTCAATCAAATCATTTTACATCTATCTTCTTTTTGAAATACCTATTGTTCAAAAATACACTGTGCATAGATATTTCTGCAGCAGCATGCACAAACGAAGGCACAAGAGGTTCCGGAAAGTCCACACAGGCTCAAGCGAAACCAAAACGACAAATTTATTTCCGTATTTTGCTACGTTTCCTTTCTCCTGTTCCTCATTTTGTGTTTTTTGTTGTTCACCTTTTGACGTCGATTCTTTCTTTGTTCTTTCGAAAAGGGGATATCATTCCACCTGCTGGTATGCGGGTAGGAGAAAATAAAAATAAATGCGGTATGTACGGTGAAAAATACCGGAAGTCCGGAAGTGATTTAGGTGTGTATGAATGTGTACCTTTATCTCATTCAAAAAGGATTACTTAAATGTCAAGAATTATGTTATTATGTCCAGGGGTCCGGATGTACACTTGCATACACGCACTCACACATGTGCGCTACTTCCGGATTTGCTGTTCTGGTAATTCCTACTTCCACAACAAAATAGGAACTTCATAATGAGTACGTAAGTGACGGAGAAAATACGAGAACTGTTAATAGATTCGAAGTAAAAAAGAAGATGTGTGTATGGGTGTATGTTTGGACACATCTGGTGATGGGATTACCCTAAGTTTAAAGTGATTTCGATTGGATACCCTTGATGTGCGCACATATGTTAATGCGCCTCTTCCGTTTCTTCTTATTTCTTCTTTTTGTTGTTGCTGCTCAAAGCAAAATGTGAAGGAACTGTGATATAAATTCAGTTCAATTTACCGGCACACATAAATTATAATAATTTCTTTTGTGTATACGAATTCAATAAAAAAAACAAAATAACACAAAAATATATAGGGGGATGATGAGATGGCAAACATATGGATGGAAGGGTGTCTGCAAAAGGATGTGCGTAATCATAATCCATTTTGATCATGTGTGCAACGCAATCATCGGTACAATTTGTTTATTCAAAGATCGAACATTGAGATTCCCTTTACACACAGGTACGGTGGGAATGAATACCTGTCCGCATATGTAAGTGGTTTGTTTTGTCTTCCTGTACTGTCTCTTCGTATGCCATCTGAAGCACTTGGCTACGGATGGTTATGAAAGAAGCATGTGAAGAAAACTGTACAACGACTCCTTAATGAAGGCATTTGTGAAAAATGTTTGAGTGACGTCCTTAGCGCGAAGTACAGACCGATCTGATTTCAACCCTTCCCATGGAGATGTAAATAAGGGGGAAAATTGTTTCCTGCTTGAAGAAAAACATAAATGCTTGGTGTGTTAGTTATGTGTGTGAGAGGTTTTTTAAAAATTGCATACAATATGTTCACGAACGATGAGTTCTCAACACTTCCTTAAACTTTGTAAAATGTAAATTAGGTAAATTATTTTATTACGAGCACGAATACTGCTCTTTAACGAGATGACCAGCGATAGGCCCTTTAAGATTTTTAATTTTAAATGCGATTGTGACTTCTGGATTCATTAGCCAAATGGAATCATTCGCTTAGTCTTATACTTTTCTATTCAATACAATACCATTTAGTGTTGAAAGCAATATTAAATCAAAGTGCTTCTAATGAAATAACTAACATTGACTTATCGGAATTAAGACAAACTAAGTAATTGCTTTACACCATAGTTTTAAGCGGAATGGCTGGGTTCGAACTCAACACGCATAATCGTAAATCCAGGTTAATAGATCTTATCAAAACTCATTTTTAAGAATATATGTACATATTTGACCATATTACTTAAACTGCACGGTCGTCATTGCATGCTTAAGTGTATTATATTTTTTTAATGAGTTCAGAAAGTTCTACAAAGTGCGTTGAAGATTCGTAATCAGCAGATTCTTTTTTCCCGCAGTTTTCAATCCACGAATTTCATGCCCGTTTTTGATTTTTTCCCAACCAATCTTATGAAGATACACATTCGTTTAGCTTGCAATGCAAAAATATTCATACGTCCCTGCATCAACCTTAGGGTTTTCAACCTGTGTACGCTTCTCCAATCCGCTCTGGTAGTTCCGATTTGCTGTTAATTTCAAGAACCGAAGTAAAATTCGTTTGTGTTCCTATTTTACGGATTGTAGATACATAGAGTTGAAGCATAATAGAGTTGAAATAAATGAAAATAAATTCAAAAATATAAGACGTGTTTGGTTATTTTACGAATGTCAGAGTGAATGCCGGTTATTTTAACCATTTATATAAATATTTTTTTTCAACAAAATAATTATGCTTCCAAATGCAGACAGAGCAGTTGATTCAATTTAATGGGTCAAGTTTCTGAATTTTGCTTTCTAACCGAATAAAACGAAGTACGTTTTGCGAGCTCTACTGTTAAAATAAATTCAATAACACCTAGGAGTATGCACTACTAATGACTTCCCTCTCATTTTTAGGAGTCCGAAGATGATCTTCCCATTTGTGCACCGAACGCTGTATGTTCAAAAATCGATCTTTACGAAAACCCATGGATAGAAAGACAATGTCGATGCGCCGATTTAAATCGAATTCCAAATGTTATCCTTCACGAAAGTGGCTCCAGTGCATACTTAAATCGTGGAAAAGTACATACGTTTCTGGAAAATGAAAAAATTCTTCAACACAAACGTTTGTTGGAGTTTGATGGTAATACCAGGAAAGGCGAAAGTATTCATTTGAAGAAATTGATGCATAAACTTCATGCGGTCTATCAAGACGATTTGGAATTTGAAGCTGACGATGGGTTAATAGATGATGAAATCCATGACAATGAATTCCCAGTGCATCATAACAGCTATAAGGCAGGAGTCTCACCGCATATGAGACATGCAGGTCACAGCAATCACAATGGGCATAGGTCGAAAGATATCTTATACATTGGCGGATGTCCAAGTGGCCTGGGAATCGATGATGGCCATACAATTGTCGATAAGACGAGACATTATAAATTATGTAATCCTGTACATAAGCTACCAGTTTGCAGGTATGTTTATGTTGATTTTAATTTATACTGCAAATTAACGAAAATCAAACGAATATTAACTGATATGCAATATTCTTCTTCTTCTAGACATTTCCGCGACTACACATGGACTTTGACGACATCACCAGAAACAAATGAAACCGAACAGATTGTGCATTGTAGATGTCCACGCAATTCAGTTACATACTTGACAAAACGTGAACCACAAACTGATGGTAACAATGGTTACACTTATTTATTTGCCTGTTCCCCAATAACTGTGAGTATTTTTTTCGTACGGAAGTAGCCATTTATTTATCGTTAAATGTTTGTAATGACATCGAAAACCATCTATGGGTTGAAAGTTGTGAAGTGTTTTTATCTGATGGCGCTAAAAAATACCAGATTATAATCAAACGTTTTTTTTTTCAGCGAATAAGGTGTCAGCGAAAAGAACCCTGTAAGCTTTTTACTGTGAGAAAACGACAAGAGTTTATTGACGAGGTTAACATCAATGCACTCTGTCAATGCCCGAAAGGTCATCGTTGTCCCAGTCATCATACGAACTCTGGAGTGATCCCCGGTGAAACTTTTGAAGATAACATTCAAACTTATTCTGGCTATTGCATGGCAAACGATTGATTTTCTTACGGAAACCAATTTCTTTTTCATAAAGAAAAAAAATATATAAGAAAACATCAATAAAGAAAGCTATTAGAGTTACCAAAATGTTACTACAAATTCAATCGAAATTAGGTATTAAGTTGATAATAATTATCAAAGTAAAAGGGACGAATAAGTCGTGTCGTTATTAATATTATTTCTTTTTAATACTTTACGATAGTTCTGATTGCCTTGTAGTAAGTAGTATTTATTCACGAAAATGTATATTAAATTTTTCTGTTTGCAAATAAACATTTCATTATGTGCCAAATGTTGGTGCAGGATTCAAATAGAAAGTATGTATTTTTATAATTTTTTTTGTGAGATTATAAATATTTAATGTATGTATAATAAGTTTTGTTAACAACAATGAAGTTAATTATAATAAGATGAGTAAAATGTATGGTAAACATTGTATAAAATAGATGTACCTGACAACAATTATTGTATATTTTCATTTTTGTTTAGTTTCGAAACAGCAAAAAAGAAACAAAAAATATAGTAAGCGAGTAGATTGATATCATTAAACAGATGGAATCGATTTTCTAAAGCTTTCACGAATACAAACATACCCCTAATCACCAAGTGCAATCGTTATAATGGCTAAACTTCTACGTGACAAAATACATAACACCTTTGCATATTTAAAGAAAAAAAATATTAATTTGTGTATAGTAAACAAAAAAGCAATGACAAACAAGCAATATGCTTTTAACATGTATAGTTATATAATAATTCAAATTCGTATGTATCTTTCTAGAGAGTAGTATTTATTGCTTATGGAAATATGAAATTTATATAATAAAAATTAGCTTTTTAGACACCTAAGTGTGAAACGACAACGAATGTGTGGCGAATTATATTAAGTACTGCATAAATTAAATATTCCATTTGAGTGTTACAAATAAATATGTATGTAACTAAGTCATTTTTTCTTTTTATTTCAAGATACTTTGTAAAAGTTTTTTACGATTAATGATTTTCAAAATTAGTTGGTTGATTCGATTTAACGTAGAGTTTCTTAATTGGAAAATACAAGACATAAGTTAATTATTTTCATGCTTAAAGACATTTTATTCCTTTCAATTTAAATAGCATGGTTTTTCTCGCAACTTCATCCTTCTACATACCGCTTTTCACTATATGTCATTAGTGAAATTTATTTCTTGATCATTTTTCTAGTAACCTAGGAATTTCCAATCAATTTTATTGAAGGAAGTTGAATCTACAAATATGTAAATCTTTCTACATAAAATAATTGTCGCTGTCATCGTTATTATCAGGCTGCGCATATTCGGATTTAACTTAACAATTCGCACTGCACTTTTCATATGTATGTATATAAACTGAGTGTACACCTAAGTCTGTTTTTACACGGTTTTGATATAACACGGTTTGAAAATTGAATATTTTTATTTTTTTTACACGATTTTATTCCATTTAGCACGATTTGAAATTTTATGTACTTAAATTTTTTTTGTCAAATTTAATTTTTGCGATGTATGTTCATATCACAAAAAAGTATTTATGAAAGAAAAAAGTCTGAAACCATCGATAGTATCGATAGTGCTATCGATAGTTTGCGAACACTAGCTTAAAGATGTAAGTGAATTCCCTTTTAGCGCGTACAAGCAATTTTTACTGGTCAATGCAAATGTGAATAGCACTAATTTAGGGGAATTCCCTTTTTATGCATACAAGCAAATTTACTGGTCAGAGCAATTGAAATGTGTCAATATTTTGTGAATTATCAATGCCATCAGACGTGCTTGGTAAAGACATTTTTTATTTGAAAATTTGTTTTTTTAACGTGACATTTAATTTAACGCATTAAGATAAAAGGTAATAATCTTAATAGGTTTTCGAGATTAGGAACCAATCACCTATTTTTGTATACGATCAATGTCTTTTTTTACACGGCTTCTTCTGGAACCAATCTACCGTGTAAAAACAGACTTAGGTGTATTTGTTTTTTCCTCTTAATGCTTTCTTTGGCTTCTTGTATAAAACCCTGATCATCCCAGTCCTGCTCTATGGCGCAGAGACATGGACGCTTTTGAAAGCGGATGAAGGAGCTCTTGGTTGTTTTGAGAGAAAACTTCTGCGTACGATCTTTGGTCCTGTTTGCGTTGATGGCGTTTGGAGGAGAAGGTTCAACCACGAACTATACGGGCTGTACAGCGGCATACACCTAGTTAAGCGTCTTCGAATCCAACGCTTAAGATGGCTAGGTCATGTAGAGCGGATGGGCACCACAGCTCCGGCCCGAAGAGTCTTCGACACCGAGCCATTGGAACAGCGCAACAGAGGACGTCCTCGCACTAGATTGCGCACACAAGTGGAAAAGGACCGCAACCAACTTGGTGTGCGCAACTGGAGGCAGCTGGCGAAAGATCGTGCTGGCTGGAGACGCATGTTGGTTGAGGCCCAGGTCCACCCCGGACTGTAGCGCCAATCAAAGATTCTTTGGCGCCTACTATTTTTTCAAAAATAAAAACTTAGTCCGTATCGATGAATATATGTACCACCTACATAGTAATATGGTTTCGCTTACCAATTGTGACGAAGTATTTACAAAACAACACGGGCATTTTGTGTGCAATCATGTGTTGAGAGTTTATCATTAACATAATAAATAACGAGACCTAGACAATAAAAGAGCGGCTATGATCAGCATATCTCAAGGACTTTCTAAAAGAAAAACTGTTTGAATGCCGTAAAGTGCTGGGTAGGTGTGTCGACTCTTTCGACTTACTGCCAATGTTCAAATATACATTCATACATATCTATAAAAAGCTTATCAAATGTCGACGTTCGGAGTCGGAATAAAACTGTGGACACCATCAATTCATAATTAAATAATAACACACAAAACTCGAGTGGGGGCCGTAGGAGCTATGACCATTTTTTACTTTGGGCTTAGGATTATTATTAATATAATTAGCCGATATTCCTGACATCAAACACTACACTGAAAAAAGTCCAAAAACAGCATTTGATTGAAGATGACCTCACAATCAGAAAACTAAAACTAATGCCTAATCGATTTTGATACCTCTTCCTAAGTTGATAGGAGAGTTGCTTCCTCGATAAATCTTGAACAAAATTGCTATGTAAGTGCTAATGCTCATATGAGGATACTACGGATTGCAGACTCCACAAACTCTGATACTGTATTCATATGAAACCTTATCCTTCGTAGAGTTTCGGGTAAAATTTACGAACTTTTTGGCAGCGGACTTGTGTCTTGTTCTTAGTTTGACAATGAATGATCATCAGTAATTGGAATACTTAAGGTAATTTTTATTCGAATTTTTGGATGACAAAAAAATATAACTTTGTTTTTTATATTTGATGGAAATGTAGTACGAATACTCTTTTTATTAACTATTAAACGAATTACAAAAAATAAAAAAATTACAGGTTTTACTTTGAGACACTATATAATAGAAGCGGAACTCGAGACGTTTGGAGTTTATAGCAACGACAACAAAATGACTTAACCTTACTGAACTAGTCGAATAATGAGACACCTACCGGCCCACAATGATTATTCCTCGCTGGGATTTTTTTTAGAATTAAATTGGCTCTAATTCATATGGATGTTGAGAAATGGGGAGCTGGGAATTCGCAACTAATTTTGACCGGCATGCTAGCAGTTCTTTATATTCCACTAATCAGCGCGTTACTAAGCGATCACTTTGACTAATCGAAGCAGCTAGATCATCGATAAGGACATTTATGTGGTTAAGAGGCACAGTGTCTGTGGTAACCTTAAATGAATAGGTACAAACCTGATGTGGACCTCGGTTACTTAGTTAGTTAACTGCAGTATGCTTTAGCATTTATTTAGTCATCTTGGAACATAATAAGTTTCAGGCAATGAAAAAGAATGGTTTGCAGAAAATGTGTGTACATACATATGTACTTGCTAAATTCAAATAGATTTAAAGCATCCATTATTCATCTCGTATACACCTCTTATTCCCTGTCTACAGCCTTCGCAAATAAAACATTTGCTACTTGTTATTTTTGATTACTTACTTGAATATTTTTGTAAAACTAAATCAAATTTTAATCTTAGAAAAGAAACTGATTTCAACAACGAATAGATACATAGTTAATGCGTAGGATTATGTTCTTCAATATTTTAGAATGCCCACAAAGCCACGGGCCACAATAGGCAATTGGTAAATGGACCACATTAATTATCTGTATAGTCCTAGAAGTATGCAACACATTTTTGTTCAAATTAACTTAAATATGGAGAAATGCGGAGCTACGAAATATGATTGGTGTTACCAGAGGTAGTCATTAAGACGTGCATGAAAATTATACTTACTAAGATGATTTATTATTTTTGGAGAACTAGTAATTCAGTCATTAATTCAATATAATCAATGAAATATGATCTAAGAATGTTTCCGTGTTCAATTTTTGGCGTACAAGGAAAAAATATGGCTGCGTTCCTTAGCAAAAAATAAGTAAAAAGTTTTGCTTTATTATACGAACGAACTGAAATTTTGGAACATTTTTGGAGCTGGAGAGTAAACAATTTTGACAACAGTGAGTATATAAAATCCTAGCCTAATATTTGCATTTTCTGTCACAGTGTGAGTCATCTCTTGCTCAGATAATGCAACATGATCGTCCGTCTTAAATAGAATCAAGCCACGCACATTCAATAGTCAGGCGATCTAAAACCGTTGCCATTTCAGGTGGTATACAAATTATGCATATATGTATATTAAGTCATGGAAATCGGGTGTGAAATGTTTGGTCTATACCAAGGGTGTCCAACCTTTTTGTGTCTCTGGGACACATTGGCAGAGGAAACTATTTGTTTATTAGAGGTTGCTAATAATCGACTATTTGACACTTGTAAGTGTTTGTTTTCTATTTACATGTTGATGTTATTAGTGCAAATCTATAACATCAAATAAAATATGTCTCAGAATTAAATTTCACTTATTTTTTACATTGGAGTATTTTAACATGGAAGACAAATTTAGCTCAGAGAATAGTTTTGATTTTTCAGCGATTAAATTCGCGACTACATAACTAGCCTTCACAATGATTTAGTCTGAGTTGTAAAGTTTCCAAAAATCTGTTGTTTAGATGTAAGCTCTTTTTTAAGTACCATTAATTGGTCTTTGCAACATTTTCCTTGATATGCATCGAATTTAGAAGTATGCTTTTGTACATAATGTCTTTTCAAGTTATACTCTTTGAAGACAAGTATTGAAATACGACAAATTTAGCAGAGCGCCTCAACTTTGACCCCAAAAAAAGTAGTCCTCTGCTCATTTTTTATTGAATAACCTTCATTAAATAAGGACAGTTATCACTTAAGCCACAAAGTGACAAAGAACAGCACTATGTAGCTGAACGAGCAACGCAAATAGAAAGATAATTTACTAAAGAATGAAGGATGATTAGTGATTACTATTAGCTAAATTAATTCACGATGAAAGATGTTTTCGCATTATCAGAATAAAAAGCACTTGCAAAATTTGATAAAATATTAGTTTTCCTGCAGTAGGTGATGAGTTGGGTACACACAACGAAAGAAGGAGTTATGCTTTTTTCAAAACGAAAACTCAAAACACACTTTATGCGAAGACACTCAGACCTTATGTATGTTTATATGCACATATATTTCCATTTGAAATGGCTCCACTGCTCTACCTGGCTTATTTCTGCTCAGTTCATGTTTCTGTTGTTTGTTACTTGGTACATTAAGCACAAAAGTGCACATAGCATTCCTCAGTAAAATATTTTATTTAGGAATTTAGAGACCTTAAATATTTTCGGATCTCACTGATACCTGTATTGGGCCGACTTTTTGAAAGCTTTGGTCTATACTGTGGTACAGAAATGTTGAGTTTATTGCCTAAACACAACATTGGTGGCAACCGTCAACAGCAAATTCGAATGTGATTTCATCAATTGAGAATAAGATGTTCTACATATTTATTCAACTTAAGATAGACATTCGTATTATATATTCTTCATGACTCAAATTCAACTTTCCCAAGACCTCATAATTCGAATTCTACATGGACTAAACGGTCTTCGGATAAACGGAATAACTCAAGGGAAAGAAAATCACTTAAGACCTACATATAATATTTAACTGAATGACCAAAGTACCGCGCCATGGTTCTTTTATCTTTTCATCTCACCCAAGTCCTATCCCACGATCCAATAAAAATGAAATGCAAAAAACTAATGAGCTCGTTTCGCATTCTCCACAAAAAAAAAAACCCACAAACTTAACAGCACCGTACGATTCAAACTTTTACCTCCAACTTAATGAGATATACATAGTCTCACCTCACCTAATAATGTTCAGACACTGAGTTATGGCATAAGTGCTACAATGAATACCATCGTTCTAGTAGCGTTGGAAAGTTCTTTTGCTATTTATGTACATCAAAACCAATTTCGTGAATCTTAAATTGCGGGACAAGATAGAAGAATAACCGTTTGTAATGCAGTACTTTGGCTAGGGTAACTTTACGAGTTCACTGCTACAGTATAAATGAGTCACCGGGAAATGGAGTTAAATTCTCTGAGATAACTCAAGTCTTCTGCCACCTACGTTTTAATTGGTATTTTGCACTCAGTTTTAGATTTGCAGAATTCAGAGAGCCAACACCTTTTTTTGATTGGATGGAATGTTAATTTTATTTGAACAAATGAATAGTAAAGATTATTACAGATACCTATAAATAGGAGGTTATTAAGGTTAACGATCACAATTTACGTGTTATAGTTTAAAAGTTTACGAGCCTAATTTCCATAACTTGTATCCAGTTACGCAAGTGTAACAAATGTAGTATCTTGTCACTAAGGGCATATTTAGGCCAAATACTATATATGAGTACATATCTGAGACGATGTCACTGTATGTAATGTAATGCTTATTGCAAATTCCTCATTTTTAGTTTCAATCAAGGCATTAGTCTTAAAACGATCACGGCAAGTGAGAGTCAGAAATAGAACAAACAATTTGCTATTGTCATAATATTGAAGCTGAAGTCTTCCTTTAGCTACCTCGAATCTAGCTATTCTGATAGTACAGTCAGTACATTAAAAGGCTGTCTACCAACGTGGGTAGGTTTCATTTCATTTTATTTTCATTTTTATTTCATTTATTATTTTCTTAAAATCTCTGCACATTAAGAATGTAATATTCTTTTATTGTACAGGTCTTAAAATATAACATTGCTTGCATTCACGAGTGACAATTAAATATTTCAAAATTGAATTTAAGAGTTTTGCAGATTATTTCAAAATAGCTTAGTATATGAATTTACTGATACAAAATTAAAATTTAAATTGTGGGTATTATTTCAGTGCGTATTGGAGAGGTGTGAAAAACAGGCGGAGAAAAAATATCTGTTCAGTAGGTTAATTTATTAATATTGCTACCTTCACTTGAATCGAGTTGTCTTCGCCATTTCCCAGGCTTAATTCTTTTTGTTTTATTTTAATTGTTGGTTCATCCTTGTACAAAACATAAGCTATTTATGTAACACTCTTCCAGCAGTTAGTGCAGTTAGTGCTCTTTAAGTAACAAATTTAATGTAAACGAAAAAATAAACAAAGCTCATTACAACAAAAGTAATGTTTTCGTTACAGACATGAGAAATAAAATTTAAATTTCCCTTTCATTTCATTTTCCCGCAATGAACCGTACACATATTTCACAGAAACAAAATGACCAGACAAACCTTTACGCACTTGCACCTACAGAGTATCAATTAAGAATGAAAGAAAAAGGTAAGGCTTCCTACACGGTCTTCAACACCTATGCGCGCATTCATTCATGCAAATGACCTGACCACAACAACCCGCTTATTGTATCGATAGAAGAAGTCCAAATCATTACTCATCATTCACATCAGAATCAAGGAAAGTTATGACTTCTCCGCTCAGAAACCCATTCTTCAAGATCAAGGTGTAAAGTTGCGATGCAACAACAAAACCTCGAAGTACATCACCGAAACGCGTGTTTGGACACTGTTTCAGAGTGCCCTCGACGTGATAACTATCTCAGCGCTATAGCAAACGTGGAACAATGGAGCTGGGAGGTAGTCAAAACGGAACACAGTTGAATTTGTGCTGTTGCTGGTGTACTTTTCGTGGGGTTCCATATCATACATTGAGCGATGTCATCTTCATCATCAGCGTCTAAACGTTTCACCGTCTGCACACGATGAGCTATGCGGAAGGAGGCAAAACTAAACAATTACCACGATTGACCTATACCACTACTAATCTTCACTACTTTCTCTGATCTTGAAACCATAGATGATGCTGGTGATTACGGTGATGGTCTGCCATTTGTTATTAACTTTCTTTACCAACAGCATCGTCTCGGGCATCACTGATAGATTATATTTACTTATTTATATTTATTTTTTATTATTCATTTTTTTTTCATTTACTTTGTTTTACTTTTTTCTTAAAGTTAACTCTTCCATGATCTCAAGACAACCAGCTGAGAATCTTTAAACTCTGAACAACATCGAGAATGACCGGTTCTAGCGACATGATCACATTTGACCACATCTGCCGTAAGTGTTATTTCTTTAGGTACGAAATTCACCATATGTTTTTCACTGGCGAATAAAATATTCTCGTGAAAAATCGTTAAATGCACAACAAACGGGCATTGTCATGCGAAGTGTGGTCTTTATGGGAATTGTGACCTTTTGAAAACTTGCTTCGTGTAGAATGGCAGAGAAGAGTGAATTTTTTTATTTCAAACTCTGTTCGTAATTACAGTACTTTTGAGCAGAAGAGACATAATATCATAGTCTGCAAGACATGGTTAGTTCTCATCACGTCGCTTGGACCATCGTCTGACGTTTTGCACAAAGTTTGGCGATTACTTGAGACGGAAGGAAATGACTATTGACATCAGTCATGGCTAACTTCGAAAAATAAATAACCATCATCTCTTAGAAAGCCTTTGCAGTTTCTATTAATGGTTTTACGAGTTTCTTCCCTGCAAAAAGCTCAGGGTCGCATATTCTTCGGTGAAATCCTTCGGAATTGCTGGTTTTGATGTTGTTAATCCCCACATAATCGAAAGCATTCCCATTTACCTCGAACATAGGAAGAAAGAAATGCACATTATCAAGTCATGTCTCATATAATTAAACTACATTTCAACAAAAATCAAATTAACAATGCCTTACGTCGTTTAGGTGCGTAAATTAAGCTAAAATGTAAAAAAGAACAAGCACATTACTGCGTTCTTAATTGCACTCTTAAAGGAGTTTTTTTAAGACTTTTATTTGTTTGAAGATCCCGAAAGGAAGATAAGCACGTGTTAAGTTCGTCAGTTTCACACCCAACAATGGCGTGACATGCTCATGTACAATTTGATTCTAAATACAATTTCCGTCGATTGCGCTTCACGATGGCGCGGTGTCTATGCAATGCCATCATGCCTCTTGACTGAGAGATACATTCAAGCTTTACTTTCGAAGCGATCAAATGAATTAACAGCACGCGGTAAATTAGCTTCGGTTATTTGTTAAAAAAAAGCAATTCCGTAACTAACTATGTTTAGCTCGGTCGAGTTTCGATTCAGATTGTCTGATAGTTGATTTATTTCATGTTAATTACACGTCTCGATTTCAAATGTATAAAGAACAAAATTTCAAAGCAATCAATACCAAAAAGCCATCGACTAGACAAACGTTTTATAAACTTGAAAGCGCAATGATGTACAACAAAGATGCGAGCGGCAGAGAGATTTACTAAATAAAGGATGAATGTAATGAGATTACGGGTGTGGTTCGTTCTTTCAATTAAATGATTAAATGGCGCCTACTTAATTTTGAATTTATTCGTTTCATAAAAATGAGTACGTAATTGTATAGCCAATAGCTATAACATATAACAGTTGAACCGGATTAAGCCACACAAGTCTTCCCATTCACATCAGATGAATTTAATCTGTAGAACTTCACAAGGAATCTCACTGTTTGTAGTTACTACTTTGTATGAGGGTTTTCTTTTTCGTAGTTTCCTCAATTTATATATATATTTGTTTTCAGACTTAGACTTATCAGACAGAGTACACAAATCAAAAGTTGCACAAAGTCTATGTTGGGAAACAATAAACATAATTGAGAAACTGAATTTAGTTACTATTTTCATATAATTATGCACATCAATGTGGAAGATGAATTGGTTTAAGACAACTGTGGTGACTGACTATGTTATAAAAAATTAAAATTTCATCTTTTGTTTTTCATAAATCGTTATCAGAAATAACTTTTGCAACAAAATATATTACATCTAACTTTTGAATTTTGACATTTACTGTATGGGAGATACCACTGTGTGCGGTAATAACATTACACAGATGAGCATAGTGCTGCAGTGACGAAGAGGTGAGCAAATACCAACAATTGGTTTTAGAAGTAGTATTCGCGTAGATATACAATCTCTGTAGTAAGCCGATAAAGCCTAACCTAAGCAAAATCGATATGAAAGAAAATAAATTGATAGATAGACATGTTCTGATTGGAAGGTTTGAAACAAAACAACGAAATGTTTTGTGCGACAACGTTTCTTAAGTTTTACATTTTTTTTAAACCTTTAGACAGTTATTCCTCACGATGATGGATAAGAGATGTCCGTTGATAGATATCAAGATTCATAGATATACCATACATGGACTGAAGCTGCTGATGCCAACAAACAATTTGAATTAGAAAATGTCATTAAATTTAAAAGCTCGCTTTTACGGAGGTTGCTTAAAATTCCACATATTTTTTATCAGCGCATTTCGCACACGAAATTCAATGCTAAGAGCTACACAAATTCCCATCCTAGATACAAAAAATAGTAGCGCAGAAATGTATAATTTCACCAAAAGCATTTGAATCAGTGTATAAAGCCGTACAGTTTGTAAACGTTCACACGTTCCTAATTACAACCCCATTTAGAGACAGCAGAGTCTAGTGTCAAATAATAAATGAGAATATCTATCCACTTCCTCTTCTGTGAAACTGTGGTTTTAACTACTTCCCCATAAGTTGTGATTTGTAGGTGTGGAGGAATGAAGATTTCTCTTTTTGTTTCCTTGGATTTTTGTTCGGTCAGATACATTTTCTGGGTCTCTGCCCGCTGCCCATTAAAATCAGTCTAGATTCTACCTAACACCCTCACAAGCAATATGCATGCTGCGATCTTCATATATGAAGCATTTCGTTATGAGAGCATAGGAGGGATTATTTTCATTGGTGCTGATACCGGGATGGCGTGACATCTTTTCGCACCCTATAATCCCGAGCTGGAAATTACAACTAATCTCGTGCTTCTAATGACATCAGGCAGCATTATCTACTAATCTTCATATTTATTTTGCCATTTGGAGAAAATGAAAGTCTGAATGTTTGTTTTGACACGAAGCTCAAAACGTTGTCGCGGTAGATGGACATTCAAAGAAGAATTATAATTTTGGGGTTAGATTTCTTTGTTGGTCTTAATAGGGTGAAGGCTACATTTGTTGTGTGTTTTTCTTTTTCAGAGAGTAAAATATTTGTTCAGCAACTTGCTGGTAAAATCTGAATGGAGATGAAATCACAAAATGGGTTGCCCTCGTTTTCGTTCAGAATGTGGTACAAAGAATGTGAGTGAATATTTGTGTGCGAACATTAAGTGCGCATGACAGTGTTAGTTGTGTGAATGATGCAAAGGTTTGGTGTTGTAGGATTTTGGATTATGTAGGAAAATCCTCTGCATCTCACATTAACATTATTGCTAATTTTTTATCAGCTCGTAATTTGAAGAAGATAATTATAATTTTCAGAAGCAAAATGCTTATTCTATTATTACTTCATCTGTTTCAGAAAATGTAGAAAATAATGTGATGTACTAAATACTGTTGAAATAACTTCGCTATCACTTAATTTATAGAACAAGTTAATGCCAAAATAATGGAAAAACCGTCTCATTCGTGAACACTTTTAAAAATGAATATTATTGAAGTTCATGTGAAACATTTTGACTCCGTGAGTGTATCACCGTTTGAAATAGCTTTCACCCAGCATAAGAGTGTCTTTTATCGCTAGACATCGCAACGTATTTGGCACACTATGAAATCTGATCACCCTTACGAACAGGACCCGATCGACAGTCGTTAACTGAAAGAGACTCATCGGTTATAGCAACAGCAGCACTTTGTTTGCTTCACTAGCTGTACTATATCTCACATCTTTTTAATGGCAGACATCGAATCAACATCATCATTCGATGAGAGCGAACGCGAACCATGTCAAAAGTCAACATATAGCTCATTTCTCTATTGTGCATTTCTTACTCGCATATGACGAGATACTTTTACGTAGTACCAGTATATCAACTACTTAACCACAGAGGGAAACGCTTTTTTCACATGCACGCCAGATACACCCATTCGTTCTCCTCTCATAAAATAAAATTAATTTTATGAAGAGGGCTGATGATACCTGCCTCCTGCTTTGCAGATACATTCTCATCTTGCATTTTATTGTACTTTATTGATTTAGTTAAAAATGCCGATTTGGCCTACATTTTTATACAAAAAAAGAACAGTACACAGTGTTATATATCTGAAACCACACACACAGTTTCCACACTGCCAGCTTTCAGCTACAGCAACGGGAGCTGTGAGGGGGATCCACGGGTGTATGCAATGACTGGGTGTACCTAGATGTATGAAACTTGAAAGATATATAGTTTCCCACTGCACTTGGATGAAAGTCATGGTGGTTTCGTCGTTGGTGCACAAATTGCTCACACATCTTGCGCATTGTGAAACTTTTGGAAAAAGAAAATTCTGTAAGCCACCACAAAGTGGTGGAAACAATAAGAAGTCATTTTTCTCACGGCAAATTGATGGTGGCGCTGCATAATTTACGAGTGCATTCTATGAACTACAAGAAGGAAAGGCCTCAAATCGCAAGTCGACGAGAGTAAAAACCATGAACACTGTCTACAAACTTAGGTGGCTCATTAAAACCGGATCACACGTCTTTGTAGGGTCTCGCTGTGAAAACGTATTCCTACATATAATGGACCACTGGAGGAGATAAGCAGTAGGGGAGAGGTATTTGGCCAGCAGCAGAAGATAGACACTCTGCAGGAGAGTGCCCTAAATTACACACAGAAAATTAAAGCTTAATTTACCATTTTAATTGCCTAAGTTTTGTTCGGTATGTGTTGGATGAAATAGGCGTGACTATCATTTGTCAGCTCTTGAGTTTTGATGAACTGGTACGTGGTCGTAAATCTCAAAACACACATGTCGACGCGGTTGGCAGATAATAAGCCAAATGAAGGTTATATGTGTCTGTAGGTGCGCGTTCGGTTATGATATATCATTTGATTGCAGTGGACTTTTTGAGGTTTATTAGATCCATTTAGTGGTGTAATTTCAGGAAAATCAAAGTAATCATGGCTTCAGTTTAATGAGCCTAGTGAGAATGGGTTGATCAAATATGAGGTTAGAGTGATGGAAAATTGTGTAGGAATGGACATTAGTCAAATGAAAACCACTTCATTTTGACAGTTTTCGTGTTGAAATTTTGGAGAGAACTAAATATAAGAAACAGGAAGGCATGTAACAGCTTAATTTTGGTTTGAGTGTTCAAAATTATAACTCAATTATCGACACGCACACAAATTTGTATCTTACTGTTCGTCGACAAGATCAAGTCTCAAAGGCAGAGGCACTGTTTTCTATAGGTAGTGAAGAATGTGAACATTAAGATTTTTTTTTTATATTTTTTGAAAGGCTTATGATGTCTTAATTATTATAATGTATTTGAAGTTTAAAGTCCTGGCGAATTAATATATATATATATGTAATAATAATATGGTTGGCGGTACAGCCTATAGGGGGCCAGGGAGTGGCTTCTACACAACAACTCGTGCCATTGTCCTTTCTACAGGGATCTACAGATGTATGCCAAATGCGAACACTTGCTGGTCAATGGCATGTCAATATGCAAAGCAACTGTAGATGGCCTTATTTAGCCCATAAAATTAAATGAAAGGTTGTCAAAAACTATGAATTATTATAAAAAAACAAAAACTAAATTATCTTTGAAACACCAAATACTCTTTTGACATTTTTGCACTTCCAGTTACCAATATTTTATGTCTCGACATACTTATCTGCGATGATTTCGAAGCGTTGACAAGCAACTTATGCTGGCACAGGCGTCTGCACTAAGCATCTGTCAATGAACTCCTACTCTCACCTTCCCGTGGTGAAATCCGAGAGCTGAGCAGCTTCGATTGAAGTTGGGGTACCCAACCCTCGTGGGAGGTCATTGCAAACGAGAGAGGGGGAGAGTGGTTAGTCTGTAACAGGGCTCATCTCTCTTTGCGGTTGGCGGCGGAGGAGCTTATCACCAGATTAGCCAACGGCGACATCCAGAGCTACCTGGTACACCCCCTTTTAGAGGTACTCTAACATATTCGGAGCTCAGATCTGAAGGGTTGCCTTCAAGGTTATTTCGGGATTTTGGAGTAGAGTTTGCGGCGGAGAAACACTATCATACAGGCTCAACGGCGGCACTCACAACCTCAACGAGGTTACCGATACCGGAATCAATCAGCCCTCACCACATAAAAACCAAATCGTTCATAAACAACCAATTTCCTCGGATACTGACGGATTTACTGTTGACGACCCCAGTGAACGAACAAATGACCATGCTTTTCGGTTCTGCACATGAAACTTGAGGTTTTATTGGATGTGGATTTGTTTTTCGACTCAGACTTATGCAAAAAGTCTTAAGCTTTTTCTGTAAAAGCGAACGCCTCATAACAATCCGCATCAAGACAAATATGACTTCTATGATCTCCTAGAAAGAACATACGATAAATACCCCAGCCTCGACACCAAGATCTTTCTAGGAAATTTCAACGCTAAGCTGGGTGAAGAAGAAATCTTTGCTAGTCACAGGAAAACATAGTCTACACGACACCACGTCCAGTAACGGACTAAGGCTGGTGGACTTTGTCATGGGACGTAACCTCTCTGTTGCTAGCACGCGGTTCCCACACCTCAACATCCATAACCAACCCTCAACCAGATTGATCACGTTGCGATCGACGTCAGACACTCCTCCAGTATTCTTGATGTCCGAACGTTCAGAGGAGCCAATGTTGACTCGGACCATTTCCTTGTTGTAGCCAAGGTAAGGATCAGGATTTCAAGAGAACAACGGAGTCGAGAAAGAACACCACGGTTTGACGTCGCAAAGCTACAATCGCAGCCGACCGAGTCTCCCAGAAACTCTCTGTAAGTTCGACGACGCCTGCACAAACCATCGAAGAAGAATGAAGTCGTTATCAAAAAGCCATCAAAGAAGCTGCCACTGATGTGCTGGGTTTTACGACACCACCTAGAAGGAACCCATGGTTTGACGACGAGTGCAGGCAGGCACATGCAGCCAAGTAGGAGGCCTACAAGGCAACGCTGCATCGAATAATGAGGGCAGTTCGTGAGATCTACGAACAGAAGAGAAGGAGAGAAAGACGGCTTCTCAGAAGAAAAAGGAAAGAGCATGAGAAGCGTGCGGTCGAAGGGATGGAGAGGTGCTATGGCAGGAATGACGTCCGAAAGTTTTTTCAAAGGGGAAAACAGAAGCCTGTCACCTGAAGTCTAACAAAGCTGCTGGAGCGGACGGTCTGTCCGATGAAATATTTAAGGCAGCTGGAGATGGTCTGGTAGGGCCCATGCACCAGCTCATCTGCAAGATATGGTCTGAGGAAAACATGCCCGACGAGTGGAATCTTAGTATCGTTTGTCCGATCCACAAGAAAGGAGAGTCCTTTGACTGCGCCTACTGATCCCTCGACAGATCAGTCTTCTTAACATCGCATATAGGATCTTCTCTGCCGTTTTGTGTACCCGTGTGGCTTCAGGCCAGGAAAGTCCACAATAGATCAAAGCTTCACACTACGGTAGAGCCTGCAAAATACCCAAGAAATGCAAATCGACACTCACCATCTGCTCGTCGATTTCAAGGCCGCATATGATAGCGTGCATAGAGATGAGCTATACAACGCCATGTCTAGTATTGACATTCCTGCCAAGCTCGTCAGGTTGTGCAGAATAACGATGGAGAACTCCAGCTGCTCCATCAAGGTCGGTAATGAACTCACAGCGACTTTCAATGTCAAAAAATGTTTTAGACAAGGCGACGCGCTGTCGTGTGATTTCTTTAACATCGTCCTGGAGAAGATCGTGCAAAACTCACACGCCCATACTTTAGGCACGATCTTCTAGAAGTCCATGCAATTGTTAGCATATGCCGATGACATTGACGTGATTGGCAGAACTCAGCTAGCCGTCAGTGAGGCATTTGCTAACATTGAGACGGAAGCGGCTAAAATGGGTCTGGCGGTGAATGAGGGCAAAACGAAGTATATGCTGTCCTCAAAGAATTACATACAACATCGACGTCTTGGACAGAGCGTTACAATGCGCAGCTATAATTTCGAGGTAGTCAAGGACTTCACTTACCTCGGCTCCGGAGTAAACTGTACTAATAACATCAGTACCGAGATCAAGCGTAGAATAACTCTTGCCAAGTGCTGTTTCTTTGAACTCAAGAGGCAATTGAGTAATATAGCCCTCTCTTGAAGAACGAAGTTGGCTCTATACAAGACACTGATCATCCCAGTCCTGCGCGGAGGCATGGACAATCTCGAAAGCGGATGAAGAAGTCCTTGGTCTCTTTGAGAGAAAAGTTCTACGCACGATCTTTGGTCCTGTTTGTGTTGATGGGTCTTGGAGGAGAAGATTCAGCCACGAACTGTACGGGCTGTACAGCGACATGAGCCTACCTAGTCGTCTACGGATCCAACGCCTACGGTGGCTAGGTCATGTGGTGCGGATGGACACCACAGCTCCGGGCCGAAGAATCTTTGAATCCGAACCTGTCGGGCAACGCAACAGAGGACGCCCGCGTTTAAGGTGGCGCACCCAAGTGGAGAAGGACCTCAACCAACTTGGTGTGCGAAACTGGAGACAGCTAGCCAGAGATCGCGCTAGTTGGAGAGCGCCACACAAAGAATATTTATCTGCGAACCTTGCAGGTAAGTACATTAAACAAAATTAATATGTTCTGCTTTCCGGAAGATGTTTGTAAACGAAAATAAATAGGAATGAGAGATCAAACATACACAATAAGGTGCAGAAAAGTTTCAAAAATAGGAAACCAAAACCTAATAAGAATTCCTTCCAATTGATTCCAACCTGCACTACATTGTACTTTATCAAAACTCGGATTATACATACACTAACATAGAAACTAGTTGATGATGCATATATGTAAATGTAAAAAAAATGTTCACCTATATCCGATGCAACTTTTTCGTTTATGGATTTCTGAGTGAAATCGATAACCCACAAACGGACAAGTTGTCTTGAATTTTAAAAGGGTTTGATAAACTGTGGAATAGGCCGGCATTAACATTCTCGTTCGACTGAAGATGTGTGGAAGTATTTTAAGTTTCAGGTTCAGTCATTTAAGCTTTATGTCAGAGGGCGACGACCTGATCAATACGGTTTTCATATTTAATAAGAAACCGCTACTTGTTCTTTGCCAATGAGTAAGATTTACGAACCACTATGAAAATATAGATTAGTCAGAGTTACTGTCTGAAGTCATTATAGCAACACAATAGCACCTCGAACGTCAGCAGACGCGAGTGTCTGCATTCAAGTTGATTTGACATGTTGAACGAAGGTTATCGTAATTTCCATATTGCATTGTTTACTGGTGATTGGGAGTTTATCTCAACATTTATAATTTGATGACTAGTATACTTAAAACTGTAATTCCCTGCAACTGATTGATTTCTATCAATGGAAAACGAAATATGTTTGTTTTAAGATCTATAAAGGTTTATCTGTTTGTGTTGAGTGTCATCAAAGTTGATTATTTTCAAAAAATTGGGTCAGTTTTATGTTTTTGGACTGGGATTATTGGGGTCAAAAAGTTTATATGTTGTGAATTGAACCAAAGTCTACAGCTAACGCGTTAGGGGAAATTAAACGATTTCCGTGTCGACTTTTGGATTGTATACTTCCTTCGGCCAGACAACTTCCAAATTGTTCAAAATCAATAATCGCGTGCCCAATGTGCAGTAGTGGAAGCGATTGAAAGACAGTCGAACTGTTCCGTTAAACACAACCTGGGCAAGCAAATACAAACGACAGTGGACTCCACAAATACCTTTCCAGGGGAGATCTGACACTTAAAACCCGAGTCATCGGTGCTTGGTCTTGCTCGAATCAGATTCTACATGGATCGCAGAAATATGTATTGTTACGTATGGGACCATCTCTTTCGAGTCACGGAGAAAACAACAGTGTGACTATCTAGAAAAATCATACAAATTGCCATTCCGAGAGGGATATGCAATAGCACACACACACAAGTTATTCCTGCGGAAACTAAGTCCAAGTCTACCTTAAACTCTAGCGCCACCGTATTATTATTATTATTTAAGATTGGTATAGAATTTAATGGTAGTCTACGAGTTAGTTTCACAATTTGGGAACATCTTCCAAAAGTCAGAAAATGCAGAATTGGAGTGGTGGTGGAGCTACGAATTCATCCAATTTTCAGTTGTGGTACAATAATCAATTTATATTGTCATTACTGGCAGAATATAATTATTAATGTAATAATTTGATAGCAAACTAGACAGTTTTAAGACTGTTAAGGCCGTAATATGTGGCGGCCAGTGGCGTTGTGGGTATGTGCGTCGACCCCAACCTCGATTCCTGCTCTGTGCGACGAAAACAATTTTCACGACCTCACCTCTTTCGAGTCACTGACAATGCTCAAAGAGCACTTTCCTGTCTAGGAAAAGCTTCTCAAACAAAGCCGTACTGATTCGGCATTAAACTGTAGGTCCCTTCCACTCGTGAGAGAACAATAGCACGCACAACACGAGTGGTTGCTGAGAAGCTTGGCCCTGGCCCCCTACGGACTGTAGCGCCGCCCATATTATATTATTATTAAGGCCGTAATATGTCGCAATAGGGAAATAACAGCAACTAATGAATGCACATGCAGTTTGCCAGATCATTGTATCCGGTCCAATGATGCTTTTCTTTTTACTTTCCGGTCGATGCTGATTGCAGAAAACACATTTGAGTTACTGGAAAAAGACGATTAAGTGCAGCTTTCGACTCACTTTCTGTTTCCGACAGTTTGCATGTGACTTGTTCGTTAGTCTTTCGTTGAACATAAACAGTATAATTTTACTTCTCATAATGTCACAGTCCGTTCTCTAAAACTTCTCAGTGGTAACCGATAAGTGACAAGATCAAAGAGACAAGTTCAATTAAATACTCATATTTTTAAAAGAACAATATTTCCTCCATCGGTTGATAACAATTTTCGCACTTCTGCATAACCAAAGTGGATACCACAGAGGCTACCATCGACTCTGTTGTGTTAATTCGATTTAGAACAACGATAATTTTTTTCCCGCTCCGCATTCCATTTAGATTGCTTTGTAATGGACTTCCGTCGTTAATTCCCAACAGAAGAAAACAGAGCAGAACCAGAAGATTGCTTTATTCTAATCAATACCGCATTGAATGGAAAATTCATTCCCATTGTGAAGCGGCTAGAAGCTGCCTATACTGTCTTTCCATCCCGGAATTAGGATTCCCGACATCATCTGAATATTGAGAGCCAATCGTGTGAACGCTGTGAACGTATACCGCACAACAAAGTACTAATTATTGACAACTCAATCGAGTCCAATGTCCAGTCACTTCACAGACACTAATCATACATACATAGTTCCCAGTTGATTACATCAATCAAACAGCATCCAGCGCAAACTGTGCCAATGTATGATACTCCAAAAATCCGGAATTCGCTTAATTGGACACGCCGGAGCAGGCGAAGATACACAAAACCAGACTCCCATACCGCTGGTATACAGACGACAATGGGTGCAGAGGCACTAAACATATATTTTGTTGTTGCAGCTTCATTGAAGGTGGTTGTTGTTATTTTTGAAGAATACAACAGTACACTATAAAAGTGATGGACGGAAAGCCAAGTCATTGTCGTTTTTGTTAATTAAATTCCCAGGAATTATGGTTGAGATCCACATAAAACCGAACCCAAATAATATTTCTCTCCGCCTATCCCTTGTGCCTTGCCGAAGCGACAGGTAGTGGTGGCGGCTAGCGAAGAGTGGCCCAGCAATAGGTGAGCGATCACACGAATTATGACCGGATTTGCAAAACGGCTTAATGGGTCTTGTGCGGGATTAAAATTAACACAAAAACCCCCTTTGAGTACCAATAAAATAGACAAGTAGTAAAGTTCAAATGGAGGTCAAAATATTCAAATATTTCGAAGTACTTAGAAACTCTTGTGACAGATTGAATCATAGAATTGTGAATATTTTACGCTGGCCCCAATCAAATGTGTTCGATTTGTTATGCCATTGTTCCAAAGTGGTCTCGGTGGTCTGATCGCGAAATTGAGTGCTATCTGTGTGGTTTCATGTGGATTGACGGTGCTAAAAACTAACCACAGTCACAGTCTTTAATTAGGGAAATTGTTTGAATCTAAAGAAATGAAGTTAATGCTGGAGGAACTTTTTTGCTTTGTTGTTGCTTCCAAAAGCCAAACCAAAAGTGGAATCTGGTGGCATATTTAAATTTCATATTTTTCTTCCTCTAACACTTTCACAAAATTAATCGTTCTTTCAAAGGTGTAAAGGAACAATTAATTCTTGATTTTTTTTCCAAAATAAATCATTAAGAGAAAGACAAATAGCATTTTGGTAAAGAAAGCTGCTAACGACTACTTAATCACTGCAATCTTAGTTTAAGAATTGTGTGGAGACCCCAAATCGAATTTAAACGCTGGTCCAATTCGGGGAGAACAATTTTACGGTCCTGTTACATGATCCCCATATGGATGTTTTTAGTACATATCGCTGGTACAGTCTTGGTGAATTTGTACCTTCTAAAATGATTTGTTTGTTCCTAATAAACAAACATACTACAATAACTTGCAGTAAATGCATGAAGAACTTCAGAAAAGCACCAATTCGGCCACCAATACACATGTGGTCATGCCATAAAATTGAAATTATAAGGCTTTGAACTCATGTTCAAAAAATAAACTTCAAGTTTTCCCCTTTGGCATATGTTTTCAAAAAATATAACCCAACCGCGCCAGCTTGTACAGCTAAAATATAATTTTCTATGATAGTTCCAAACAAATTTATTTAATAAATTACTTCTACGAATATGTCTCACAGTCATGTTTATATCAATTCAAGAAGCTCAGACGAATTTAATGTTAATTTTCTTGAGTTCTATCGATCTAGTGGAAGCTAATGCCAATTTTACGCTCACTCTTTTACGATCTTGTAAGTTTTAAATAATTCATCAAGTTCTTAACTTTTCATTTTAGATAAAACATCTCTGGTTCTCATTAAACCCAAACGACAATTTCCCATTAGACGTTCATCAAGTATTTAATTGCCTTTTCCTTTCAATATCGTTAAAGTTGTTGGAATGAATAGCGTTCGATGACATAAAATCAATACCCACGCCCAGGAACGTCAATCCCAGATGGAAGCATGGTTTTTACAAGAGAAAACCAAAGCAAACAAATTAACGAATATTTTTGTGAACGCAGGTGAAAGGTACATACATGGACGTTTCTTGTTTTATAAGTATTATTTTGTCTTTTCAATTAATTTCATCAAATAAATCGAATTGGAGTGTTATATATAGTGTGATTTAATTTCAGTCGATTTTTGTTCAGTTTTTTGGGAACCAAATTTTAATGCAGAAAAACATATGTACATATTTTTGAGAACTAATCTGAAAACAGCGGTGGCCCGTGGCGTTGTAGGCACGTGCGTCGACCCCAACCTCGACGTCGTAGTTTCGATTCCAGCTCTGAGCGACAGAAATAATTTTCACCGCCCCACCTCTTTCGAGTCACTGACAATGCTCAAAGAGTATTTCCTGTCTAGAAAAAGCTTCTCAAACTTGGCCGTTCGGAGTCGGCGTAAAACTGTGGGTACCTTCCACTCGTGAGAGAACAATAGCACGCACAACACGAATGGTTGCTGAGAAGCTAGGCCCTGGCCCTCTACGGGCTGTAGCGCCACCCATATTATTATATTATTAATCTGAAAACAAATTGAATTTCTAATCCAAGTCTTATTGTCACACATTGATTTTCATTATTAACATGGATTGCATTACGCATACACATTTATTTATAAACTACAATACACTCTTTAAAGATGCATTTATGCATTTCCATTTATAATTTATTTATTTCCTCTTTTCCGTATTGTTGCTTAGTACCACAGTGGAATTGAAAACCACACACGGACCACTACAGTCATATAGCATGATTAGATTAATGATGGTGTCAGATGATTGACATTCGTACGTTGCAACTGCCAATCTGACTTCGATCTGATTCTGATTCTATTTCAGACTGTTGTATATTTTTTAGGAGGCTAATTTCGAGCTTAATTATGTGCGGTTTTGAGGCGTAGAATACTTGTGGTTTAGTCAGGAATCCAAATCTGATTACCGCTTTCAGGAGCCCATGAATCGCTTTATGCACCCTGCACGCACTGACAGTTAGGCATAAATCGACATTAATTCTATCTCAACAAATTGCACTAAAGCGCCAGGTGATATTCGTTTGTGCATACTCATATGCGTAATCGTGCAAAAGATAGAAGATCCATAAGCACCCGTGAAACGAACATCTATATATTGTAAGTATAGCTATGTATCTCAGCATGCGCTGAAGATGTACATTTATGTTATCGGAGGAGCTCTGTGATTACCGGCCATTAAACATCGCCTTCGCGCGACTTTTGTTGCACATCAAGTACACATTGGCTTGGTTTGGATGCACGCAGCCGTACCATCCCATCGCGTCTTACCAAACACAGAGTTTGTGTGCAAAGACTTAATGGCTCATTGATAGATGCTGGAAATGGTCAGAGTTCAAGCTGTACTAAGGTACACATATTTGGCTATCAAATTATCTACCAGATTCACAGGCATTTGCGAGAGGTCTACAGATTCAGCAATGTTCATTGTTAGGATAAAGAAAAAGAAAAAAAAAACAAGTTTGCACACCCGTTGAAACAAGATAGACGGTATTCATGTCCCATTTAGAAAGTGTGGAATGGGCCAGGAGGAGAAATGTTAAGAGATTTACATAGATAAATTGTTAGAGTGCAGCTGTTGACCTTTTAACTGACAAATTCGTTTAAGGCTGTAACACGTCTACGAATGATGTTAACCTTGCCAGTTTTAGAATCTTCGAAGGTACATTAAGAACCGATTTTGTAAAGTGGTGAGAGTCAATTTTGTGCATTTGAGGAGCTTTTAATCACTTCATGTCGAGGATTGAGAGAATTACAGAAAATGTCAAAAGTTTGTACGAAATAATGTAGCAAAATAATGAAGTTGTTATTGAACTTATAAAGCGGTTCCTATGGCATCCTACTCTATTGGACGAGGTATAGAATCTTGAGGTAAGTTTATGGAACCTGACTAAAATTTAAGGATATAAGCGAATGCTTTGTTCAAAAAATATTTGTTTTTTTAGAAAGAAGAACAATTACGATGAATACAATCAACACCATCGACAGATTTAAACAAATTATTATTCGTGATGAAGATTGCCGTAAAGCTGAGTAGGTAGTAACCGAAAATACACAGCTATCGATCAAACATGCTTGTTCTGATTTTCTTAATGGCTGCGAAGCGCATATGATGTGAGTAATGTAATTTTCGCTATACGAACAAGTACCAGTATTACAATAAGTCTTCTGACCACAGAACAAATGGGAACAAGTTATTAATATGTAATTACGATTAACGCATAATGTTTGGGCGACCGAACGTGATGGCCAATGGTCCAAATATATTCACATTTCCCCTCAATATTTGAGAATTTCATCTTCACATGCATTTTAAAGATGAAAAACTGTTTTGTTCAATTTAAAAGAACTGAGCAAATAATCCAATTTTCAGTATGAACTTTTGAGAAAATTTGAGTACAGTCAAGAAAAAAAAAAAAAAAAAAACAGTTGAATGGCGAAGTTGGTTGAAGGCCTGTCCTTAGTGAAAGGTTAAAATGCTTTTATGTATTGATCAGGGGTAGTAGTCTGACTATGGGTATCAAAATGGACCAGCAATGTTCAAAATGTGCTGGCAGCACAATAACGCAACCCAAACTACAAGAAGAGGACAGAAATTAACACAACAAAGTTTACATACTCTGTTCAGTTAGTTTTAGTGATGGTGATCTGCAGAATAATTACTGTTACATTTCTAAAAAAGTTATGAGTAAATATGCTTACAGGTATATATTATATTTATATATATATTCTTAAAGTATTAAGAGAAAAATGCCCATTTAACAAAAAATTAAAAAAAAAGTTCGTTTCACAAATTCTACAAAAACAATCAGACACCAATTTGAACTAACATTTTTAAAATGTGGATAGAGTGGATCTATGACATGACTCAATGCAGCCAAATAAAAAACAATTTGTGATTCAGAATCCTCTTTCAGCTAACTTCACTTTATTTGTAACAAGTTTATCGTCACCTCAAACCTAATATTTGAAATGTCATAAGTCGTGGTAAGTTAGATGCCATTATATCAATGTCCTATCTCGAAACGGATTATAATTAACAAAATCTTCCATTCAATATATCGCAACATTTGCGACTTACTACCACATTTTCCGAACAGCATTCTCGTGAATTTAACGTTTTTATTCGTTCGGGGCTTTGCGCGACCACCACCAGCTATGGCCAAGGTCTATGATGATGCACAACACGACAAGAAGCACAACGACCAGCGGCCTTTACATGTTTACCAACGATGGTGGTGGTGATGGTGATGAAGATGATGATACCTGTGATGACGACGAAGAAGAAAATAACGAATAGAAGCATACGAAGAAATTGAACAGAAAAGAATATAAAGAAAAGAATAATATACACACCACTAACACCAACAACAACAAAACGAAGTAATAGGCGCAACAGAGAAAGATTGTACTTTTGCGGCTGCAAGTTGGTCATGAAATTTTATAAGACGCAGCAAAATCACTCCATGGAACATTTGTACCTCAGCGGTGCTTCTGGTCTGTTGTGTGTGATCAAAAATAAAAATAACGAAGAGAATCATAGACGGTAGGAAGTCCTAGAAATTTTATGAAAACATTGTTTTCTCTCCCCGAAGCAGATTGCGTCCGATTTTGTGTGTTGTGTCTTTCCGATCTTCCGTGCAACCGTTTGTCTGTGATTCGTGCTAAAACACTTGTGTATCCTGTAATCATCGAAATATTATATGAGCTCAGAGTATATCTCATTTGTTTTGTTTTAAATTCAGACATAATTCTCCGTAGATTCTCGATCGGTAGTTCCGAGATTCAACCAAACCAAACCATTTCTGAAAGTGAATTCTGAACCATTCTAAAGTGAGCAGTTTTTGTGTGCTTTTTTTTTTTTTTTTTGCAAACAGTGACGTCGCGGTGGACTCTGGAAACAGTTGTTACTGTTGAAATTTGGAATTAAAAAATCGATCGCAAAAATAAATACAATGAATTTAACACTAAGTATCACGTATTTGCTGTGGGCCTTGACCGGATTACTAGCCGCAGAATCGGCAACTGTGAGTGAAGAATATCCCGGGGTTATAGAGTTAGTCGGTTTTAGTAACCGTCGAGCCAGAACACACTACAACCCTCCCGAAAATGAACAGTCCAAGACAAAAATGGCAGCAGACATTGAAACTGTAAAGCAGAATATTGAAAAGTACAATAAGCTTCTAAAAGTTGATACAAGAAATTTGCCTGAGTCTCAGAAGGAAATCCTTGAGAGAATCGTTGAGCGGGTGGCACGTCTCAAGGAGTCACTTGATATAAGTCAAAATGAGGAAAATGCAACGAAGAGCAACGAATCATTGTCTGCAGCCACTGAAAGTCTCGAAACAACTGTTTATGATAGTCAGACTACAGATTCTGATTTGGCCTATCCATCGTCAGACTCATCTTCCATGGAGGACACGACAAAAAATCCTGACGCGATTACAACTCCAACAGATGCACAAATTTCGCTGTCCACTGCCGAGGAGGATAGTGATGAAATTGCTGCAAAAGAAATGCCTAGCGATGAAATTGATGGGCAAACTGTGGAGGAAGAGGTGAACACTGAAAGCGATACAATCAGTGATGATGTGGAAGATGGCGAAGAAATTCCAACATCAACCATCACCTCAGAAGAAAGTGACGATGATGAATTTGTTGCAGCGAGATCGAATAATAATAATCATCGAACACTAGTTTCCACCAGCAGTATAATTGGGAAGACAAAGTCACGACCCAACTCAACAAAGAGACCAGGCTCGTCCTCAACTAAGTCATCATCATCATCGACATCGTCTTTAAAACGTGTTAATGGTCAAAAGCCCCTATCTATGATTGGGTCATCAATGAAGCCAACAATATCCTATACGACGGGATCTGTAACAACCGTGCAGCCAATTGTAAAGATACAAAAGCCTTTAATTCAGCAAAAAGAGCCTGAGACAATGATGAAAGTGCAACATCAGTTACCACAGAAACAACAACAGCCCCAGCAGCAACAAGCAAATAAATTGCAAAACTACCAGCAGGAACAGGTGACCGCCTCTTCATTAGCCGATAGTCAACAACAACAAACTGACCAAAAGACGATTTCACCAACAATTCAGCAATCAGTGCAAATTCAACAAAGGACACCGATCCTAGGGGCTGCCATTGGTAGTGTGGGTAACAGCAACACAGCTGCGAGCAGTCTAAGTTCGGACATGCTTTACGATTCGAATGTGAATACGTCATCAATTATCGAAAGTTTAAATAACGCTCGAGAGGAATTTTACAACAAAGCCGGAATAAATAACAAGGATAAGGTGAGTGATAGATTGATTCAAATGCGTGATAGTTAAAACAAATGTGATTTACAAGCAAACCCTTTCATCGATGAGATGAAAACCTCATTTGCATTTGTAACTAATGTATGCATTGTAGTATTCCCGTACGGCACAATCAATTGAGATTATTAATGCTACTAGGATACACACGAACAGATTGATATTTCCCGGCATGAACCATTATTGAGGATTATGGGAATTTATGAGTTTAATAATTTGAATTAATGACATCTTTGAGAATTATGCCACATAAGAAGTGAACATCTCTCATTTTAAAATTGTGGGAACATGGTAGCGTGCTTCATGTTTCAGCTACATTGTGCGCCTAATTCATGTGGCGCAACTGTTTAAAAAGTTATCTTTTTTTTTAATTTGTTAATGCAGTTGTTACAACTGAACAATTAAATCAGAAATGTACAATCCGGCTTACAAACGGGATTAATTCTTAAAAAAAATATACATAATAAAAATAATACAGAAGAAATACGGATCAATTCGCAGTAAATACGACTGTGTATATTAAAGTATGTATATTAAAGTATATTAAAGTGATATTTCTTTCGGCATTTTTTGAAAAGCATGTTTTATCATTACAATTACATTGCTTATGCCATACTTTGTGCATAGTTATTGTCACTTCTTTTAAATTTTCCTCATGAACACGCGGCTTACTTAAAGGAATACCAAGTTTAGTTTCTGAAACTCTATCTCTTATCCAGAAGTACATATGAAACTGCTCTTGTTTCTTTTGCTTCCAGACGACAATATACACTTTCAGAACTGAGATTGAATAAATTTTATATTTTTTACCACCTGTTTTGTTGAACACAATCCAACCCATAATTCAACGTTTTTCTTTAGAAAAAACACAATATTTTCCACTTGAGAGAGTCACAATTTTAAGAAGAGGAAGAGGAACTTGATGGACTTGTAATATGTGTATTCGAATTTTAAGAACGAAACTGATTCCAACGATGCGAGACCCGATAAGTATGCACACTTGGTCAAGAATTATATATGTACATTTAGTGAAAGGGAGAGCGTCCACTTCTTTGGGACATGTCTAACGAATGCGAGTGAAGTATTTACATGGTATTTCTATTCTTAGTGGAAACATGACTGCACGTTACACATCTTTTGAAAATGTTATGCTTCGTTTCTCAAGGTTATCAGAGATTTTCGATGACCTCAATTGAGACCCGTTAGTTTTTTTAAGTACCATTTTAGATATCAGTTTGAACTACTTTAAAAGCGGTCGGATTTCAACTCAATTAGTGAAGGAATCAAGGAAACAAGATTCTGTCGTTGCTTTATGTTTAACATAAGATGTTAAATGGGTAAAGGTTAACTTTTTTTATTTTATGTTGGGAAAAGGGGTGTTTGAATGAATGTAATACACTTTTGTAAATCACAGACTCTATCAAGAGAAAGTCGTCCCATCGATAACTAAGTACATATACAAAACTGGCACGACAGTGTTGGATCGCACATTGAAAGTTCTCACGAGAAGTTGGGGAAAATACTACATAGACTGTTAGTTGCTAAAGACTTATTTAAGGTTTGGATTCATACAGCTGACAGCTATGGCTGCAGCATATTTGCTGTTACCAGTTTCTAATCTAAGCACTATCTTAATAATTTCAAGATACACTTTTAAAATTCGTAACGTTTAACCTATCTTAAACAGTCAAGCACAATTCACTATTGGCAGTTTAAAAGTATTGGTTGCAGCGTTGCTATTTCATCGGTGCTGTTTCTTGTCGAACGCTAGAGTCGATGTTATTTTTGTGAACATCTGGTTGTGGATACACAAATACCAATCTGGAAAAGTCTACCCAGAGATTTACAAGAATTATTTTAGGTTGGAAAACTTTGGGGTTGAGGTTGTGCAAAACTCAATGACAATCTAGAGTAGAGGTAAGAAATTCATGACTGAAAGGTGTAGTTCGACTTTCTCTGCGTGAATTGGCAATATGATGGGAAAATAATGCAAAAGTGCAAAATGGATCACATCATAGGAAACATTTTTAGTACCAATTTTGAAACGCTACGACGTTTAAAAGAATTTTTCCATTTCTTCATTTTTTTAATGAATCAGTAGGCCAAACATTATAAATATGGCCTAAAGGTGGTCACCCGAGTTCTATAATGAACCGGAAGACCGCACTGAGAATCACATTAAAAGAGCACTTCACATTAAAAAAAAAAAACATTAATGATAATGACATACATACGGCGTTTTGATACTTTTTATGAGACCTTAATCGGAATGTCAAGAAAGTGTTCAGTCAGTTCAAGTCATTAAGTTTACTGGTTCGTCTGACGTTATTATTAAATCATAACAAATCTCAAATTGCAAGGTGAAACAAAAAGTGATTATCGGTTTTATTGATTTTTTTATTGATTTCAGTTTTTAATAATTAATAAAGTTATATTTTAGGAGTACATATGTAGGTTTCTGAAACCGATTTAATATGACCATTAAAAAGTCGTTTAATTCCGTGCTATCATTTCATCTGAATATTCATTACTTCCTTTTTAGCAGCTAAGGGTCAGCTTTCTTTTTTACTTGAGTTTAACCTGTTTATTTAGTTTTGGAAATCAGATTTGTGGTGGATCTGTACGACATATAAACAAATTTTTTTTTCACGGCCCCACCTCTTTCGAGTGACAATGCTCAAAGTGTACTTCTGTCTAGAAAAATCTTTTTAAACTTGGTCGTTCGGAGTCGGCATAAAAGTGTAGATTCCTTCCACTCACGAGAGAACAATAGCACGCAATACACAAGTGGTTGTTCTACGGCCTGGATCGCCAGCCATATTATTGACCTGTTTATCGAATAATAAGGTATTGAAGGTTCATCAAATTGTGAGTTGTTTGACATTTTGTCATATATTTTTTCTATTGCTGTATGAGATAAATGTGCTATTAGTAACAAAAGTCAGAAACGTTTCTGGTGGATAGAGATTCTTTTCGACATTATAAAACTGATCATGATGATGATAAATTTGCCTGTGTGGAAATTTGTACATGGACAATTCTTTTCTCTTAATTTCTAGCAAATAATATGGCTAAAATTCTTATTTCTAACGTCATTTGTAACAGTTGGTGGGTGTTACATCCAAAAGATATTAATATTTTCTCTGGTCAAGAACTATAAGAAATTTTGTATAATATCAAAGCAATTCCTTTCCAATAATTTGACCGTCTGTATATTAACCATCAATAGAATCTAGCATCTACTAGAAACTAGAGACATAGCTCAAATTAATTGATAACATTGCATATACAAACTAAAATATATAGGATATTAGAAGCTAAAGAATTAGTTCAAATGTATAATTGTGTGTCTTGAACATCATTGTTTTCTCTTAGTTCATCTGAATTAAGTAACTTCGTCATTAATCTCAATCTGTGTAAAGATGTCATATTCCCATTCCCTCACTCAAAGACTTTTTCACAAATGCCAAGATAACACAATTGGAACAACTACTGTCGATAGCAGTATTTCCTACTTCAGATAGTTAAGGGAACAATTAAGCATGAGTGTAACGAGGCCCATCGCGGTGGTACTTTTGTTTGATGACGGCTTCTTGGTACCCCGATCGTTGGATGACGTATCTAAGACAATGTTTCTGTACGAGTGATGCAAATGACATCAAACAATATGTGATATGACACAGACAACCCAAAGATGTCACGGAATAAAAACAAAGACCTATAAATATGGTTATTATGGTTTTTTTACTTCTACGCAGTCTCGGTCTCATTCATTCCGATGTTATGTATTTTGATTCTCTTTACTAACAGCCAATGAAAAGATTAATCTTGCTAAGTGTGTCCGCTTGATTATTAAGGAACTGAAAAGAAAATGTGTATTTTTACAATATTGGAGGTAACTTCTTAGAGAGAATTATCTATCAGAGAAATATGTTGCATCCTTTGATTTTCTTTTGCAATCTTGGACATTTTTAAACTGATTGTACCATCTACTGTTAATCTTAACCAAAGTAGTTGTTGTAATTAAAAATAAATTAAGCCCAGCTCTAACTTTGTTCCAAGTACTTTTTTAAACACACGGTTCACGTGAGGCTTAGTAACTCCGCTATCTGTAGCGCTCGCAGTGAAAACATAATTTGATAGATTCAGTCGGAAGCATGTTTAATGATTTCATTGCAAAAAGAAATAAATAAATATTAAATTAGAATTAATGTCAAGGCCGTCCATTTGTTTTGTGTGAAGAATAATGTTTGATATATAATATGCACATATTATTATAATCAATTTTACGGGAATACATATACATATTTAAATTTCTGGAATCAATCTACACCGTAGCAACATTTCTTCGTTTGCAACGATTTCTCCCGGTATAAAATTTCAAATGGGTATCCGAGATGATCCGAGAAATTGCATTCAATAAAATAATAAAGAATATATACATTTTCGCAACTAATAGCGAAAATTCCAGCTTTCATGTGAGACTACGTTGTGATGCTGTTAGCTAAAATCACATGCTTTATCATCTGGCATATAGTAAATTCATACATGACCGGTTTAGTGGCATCGTTTTAACGGGTTGTGTATGTTGATTATACATAAAATCATGTTTGATATCATTATTCTGATCAAGATTAAGAATTCCTTAAGGAGTGTTTTTTATCTTCTATTATTTACACCTGATGTTGGTACAATGTACAATATTAAGGTGAAGTGGTTTATGATTTGTTTTTCCACCAACGACTGAGAAATGGAATCTGAACAAAACAAGTAATTTCCAATGCGAGAAGAATTAAACTTGTTGGACAACAATTAGTTCTAATTATACATCTGTTTTAAGACTGGCAATTTTCTGAAATTCTTGGACGGTATTCGATTTTCAAGCGATAAATTCATTTGGAACAATTTGTGCGATCTAACAATTCTGACGTCAAAAAACCATGAACCCCAGCCACAATTTAATCGATATAAAGTTATATTTGCCACACGTTATATTTGCTTTCTTTAAAATCAGATACACAAAGTTATGATCTTCAGAAAAGTGTGTCTTTGAATGAATCACCACCATTCTCTAACGAAATTCTATAAAAATTACCAACTTCCGTACTATGCATCAAATAAACTTATTTCACAGTTGGCACCGCAATGTAATCTACAAGTTGGCAACGAAGATCCTATCTTTTTCAGCACGTCCGAGAAGCTTGTTCATGAACACATGAGGAATCTTCAATGACCGAACATATTCTGCAATGGTGCAGCTCCATGCTTTGTTCTGGTGACAGAATATCTGGGATCGTGCAATTCCAGTACTTTTCTTTCTGGCCACTCCCGTTCGGCGCTACATTCTTCGTCACGTCGGTACGTGAAGCGCTTTGATAAAAATTGTTTTGTCTCGAAAAGATCAAGAGTTTATTCATCAAGTTCATCAAGATGTTCAAGGTGTTACACAAATTTTTCGATTTCAGTTTCTGCTCAAGACAGTCGCCTTTGTATGTCAACTACCCAATTTCTGTCGGCGATATTCTAAGTCAAAACGTAATGCAAAACAATTACGTTTTACGCACGGTCACTAGCTGACTACTTCCATGCATACATAGTTAGGTAATTTAACATTCTTTGCGGCACTGCTTCTATGTATGTATTTTTCTCTAAAGAATTATTTTTTATTCAAATGTCCACATAGTTGGTGCGAAGCACTTAATTCTGAAAAGGTACAATTTTCTTTTAACGTTCAATTCCAGTAGCAGAGCAATTACCGTGTCGTTGTGCATGTTTGTAAATAGGGTCTTACAAGTGTTACATACTGCAATCGTTATTAAGTCTTTGTCGGCTCCAAGAATGCAGAACAAACTATAAAAAAATCATATGAATGCATGCCACTAGGCAATCAGAACACTATCTCAATCAGTGCAACCAATCTTCATGATCATTTAGCGTTAAGAACGTAAAAAAAAACTCACCGCCAGTATAACTAATGATGACCAATTGAGACCCCTTTCCGCCCTTGGACAAATGACAAATTAAACGACTACAAAGGTCGATCGCACTAATGCAAAACATCTTTCCGGTGATAATTGCTCTCCATTCGTTCACATGCTCATACCTAATCATTATTGCACCTATTTATAGAGATCCATCACAAAAGCTGCACACAGCATGATGGAATAACGTAGTAAATTACGCTGGTCGCGTTTTTTTCTCGTTTACGAATCTCATGGTCGGTTTTTTTCTTTCTTCGTATACGAATCTCCGTAAAGATTGTATTTACACGCCCATTAACCGATACACGGGCCGTCATTGTATGGCTATTACTAGTACACTGCATCGCATCGCACAGAGCCATTTATAGTGTGTTACGTAAATTACAATAATCCGATCTCAGAGATCCTCTCGACAGAGCACGGACATTCGCATTTTCCATTCACTGTGTCATATTAAATTATTGGCTCTGTCAATGATTGCTAGACAGAGAGTAATTTTAAAGCCATAAGATTAGAAAAGAATAAGAAATCTTTCAGTCGGATAAGCCTGCATACGAATCCGGCCCTATTGCAGTACAATTGGTAAATATATCCATTCACTCAACAGAACAGGCAGGCAACCGGTGAAGCCCACCACCGCGGTGGGAGACGAGTGATTGCAATTTGAGTCGCAAACGTAATTGTACTAGTTTGTTTGTAGATTTGGAAAGAAATATATATATATACGTATATACATAAATATATGGATGGGGCGGGTACGCTCTGTTCTGCAATTTGAACTGAATGTTGGAAATCAAACCTCATAAACTTTTATGCAGTCAACATAGTGAATGAGATAGATCAACATCATCCTTTCATTCATAAGTCAAGAGAAAAGCTATTTTCCATCATGGCTTGTTCTTTATAGATGTGGGTATCTCGTTTTCTGCTGCAATCTTGAATTTGAGAGTAATAAGCGCTTTGAATCAGAAAACAATTATTTCTTGAGTGCATGTTCAGTTGAATCTATGACCATTTGTTTTTTTACGGGGTGCACTTGATTTTCTTGGAAGTATTTTACTGAAATGATTGTGGTGCCTAATGGGAAGAAGTGGCGTTTAGGACACAACTGTAATTAATACTATATATATATACTTTTTTTATTAATACATTTAATAAATATACGTTGGGCAAGAGAAAGGTTGTATGCGATTTAAGATGTGCATAGAGCTGTTTACCCTTTGAATTATTAACTCCGATGTTCTATGTGAGATAATGTTGATTCTGACGTTTAAACATATTCTTTTAAGGGTTGAAGGTAATGATATTGCATTTACCAGCTTGAATAATATTTAGTTAGGAATGGTTTTATATTTTTAGATCTGTATTTGGTAGTACTCTAGGAAGACTAGGTTACGTAGACAACAAAAGTTTTGTTTCGTTTGTTTTTTTTTTTTCTGATATTGGGTAGTTCTATGACCCTGTCTATAAAAAAAAAATACTGGGAGAATTTGAAATTCATTCATCATATTAGGATTTAAGCATTCTCGCATGCATTGCATTAATGCATTAATAACCAAAACATTTATTATGTAAATAGATTATTATGTAAAATAGAATGCATGTAATCCGATAATTGTGTTTACCTGTTGATATAACCAGCTGGTTTCTAAATTAATTTGTTTTAGTAGTTGTGTTAGGGTGTGACACCGAGCCTCTCCTCGACACCGAGCCATTGGGACAGCGCAACGAGGACGTCCTCGCACAAGATGGCGCACACAAGTGGAAAAAAACCTCAACCAACTTGGTGTGCGCAACTGGGGGCAGCTGGCGAAAGATTGTGCTGGCTGGAGAGGCATGTTGGTTGATGCCCAGGTCCACCCCGGACTGTAGCGCCAATCAAAGAAGAAGTTAGGGTGTGAATAAATCGCCTTTAAAGTCCATCCTTAAAGTAATTTTCTTCTCTTTATTACGTTTCCTCCATTTTGCATTTTTGTGCGAAATTGCTAATGTTTGGTTAGGTTATTGGCTAGCGAAATTGCCAGCAAACTTAAACCATTGTTGGTCCCTTGTAACGCTGTGCCATTAATTTGATCCCAATGGCAAACGGTGGTTGGATCAGATTTAAACACCGGACAAAAGGAGATTAACACTTGCTTTCATTCATTGTATTCGAGCTTGGGGCCTCTATAACCAAGGGAAGGTACTCAATCATCTGCGCCATCCAGCCTTTAAATTTTGCTAATGAAATAGTTTGGAAATCCACTCCAGACATCCAATACTCTTTAAACTTTGGCAAGGAGTCGAAAGATGTAGCACTATAAGTTCAAGAGCGTAGAAGCAAACGTACAGACTCAGCAAGCCGCGACATGATTATATTGGGCGCTGCATATAAAAACTAATGGATAACGCCAAGCAAAAAGTCATTAATGAACTGTTTCGTTAAAGCGAACACAAAATTCTATATGTATAAAAAATGTCCTCTAATTATGTCCTTTTCGTAAAGTTTACTACGGTCTTATAAGAAACAGTTGAACAGGAAGAATTCAACCGACAGTCTAGTTGATTTCAGGTTTTTATAGACAGCATTTCCTCTTCTACATATAATTTGCAAATAAGGTTATAGATTGTCAGTAGTAACCAAATCTAACCAAATCTCTGTAAATTGTGCAATATTATATTCTATGTAAGATTTATTTATAACGTTGAGCTGTTTAAATAAAAGAAACCGACAGTCGTGGTTACACTTAAGCTTTTGCTATAATATCTGATTGGTTCACATCAGTAAAGATTTTATTTAGATGGACTAAAACTTGGAAAATGAATTGGGTATCCACTTCCTTCCATTCAACATTCAAGTTCTAGTTTTTCACATTTCATGCAAACCAGCTCAATGTGACCAAATCTTATTATAATTTCCAATTGCAAATATGTAAATCCGTACTCAAACCTCTCCATCGTATATGGCTATTTGAGCTTGCGCAGAAAATGTATGACTCTCGTGTCTTACCTGTTATAGAACGACGGCAGCCCAACTAATTCTCCACGCAGCGGTGGACAAGGTACAATCAAGTTGATGCGAATCAAAACGAAAAACAATTTCCATAACAAAATGGAAATAAACAAAAATTCATTTTATGCTAATCCAATTCTGAAGACCTTGCACAGTGACAGGCAGACCGAGAGAGAGAGAGAGTAAGTTATGTACGCCGATTCCTTAGTTTCGAGATAGAATTTAATGTTGGAACACTTTTCTAACCCAGAAAATCACATCTGCGTGAAGGAACAAAAGATAGAAAAAAACAAACAAAGCTTAGAGACACATTGCCTCGCTTCAACGAATGAAATTTCTGCACCGAAGCAACTGGATGTCATGACTTTATTAGCATCACCAGCCATGTTGCAATGCAGTCGGAGAGGAGCTCTAACCCACTCGAGACAATTGTAGAATTCTTATTGAAACAAGACAAAAAATCACACAATCTTCCGCATACGAACAAGTTTATTATATTTCCTAGCCACATTCATTTCCTCCATAGGGTGCACGTCATCGCAAATAGATGAACGGACAGGTAGAGATATCCGTCTGTTGGTATATTCATAAAAAAAAGATTTGTTCCAGATTGTGTTACAAACAATGAATCGGTGAAAAATTGTGAAACCAATAGTTGTGATAAATCTTACATGCAGTGATATCTGGTCTTTGCCTTGAGATGATGCCTGTGTATGCCTACGCTTAAGTCGCCTGCAACATTACCATCGCCTGCTCCGCCGCTCAGAGTCACCCGTGCGTCAGTGGGAGTCTGGATCTTTGTACGCATCTCTCACCAACTGTGACGGGACATGCTATGCGTTGCTCCGACGGACACGAGAGTTTGAATTACTTTTATTTCTTTATCCAGTTCGAATAGTATTTCGATTTATTTCCCCTCGTAAGAATCTATCAATGAACCACACATAAAAAAGGTATCCCTCTCCCCGACCTGAATAGGAAAAGTAAAATAAAAACCGATCGAAAGACGAAGAGAAAAAATGCTTGTGTACACACACACACACTTGAACTTCAATCACAAATTGCATGGTCCAAAACAAAAAAGAGACGTCTCGGCCAAACCGCAACTATCAAGGGGGCAGAGCGAATCATCGATACAGGGAGTGAGAGGTAAAAGTTGCCTAGTGCTAGGAAATTGGCGGAAAAAGTTACGAGACCTAGAGCAAAAACTGTGACTGTGTGTGATGCCTGCATTGGTCGGATTCATTGCAAAGATTCACCAAGTATTGCTTTTGGATATACTCACCGAGTTGTACCTTTTTGATTGTGACCCACCAGGAGAACTTTCACTTTGCTCCAAGATAGAATTGTGTGTTGTTTTGGCTTTCGGTTCATATTAAGTGTATGGACCATTTGAAGAGGTATTGACTACCCAACGACTACAGGATCCAATAGGTGACAATCCAGTAGGTGCTTGAAGTTGAAACAAGAAGAATTATGGACAGATTCAGGTATACTTTCGCATAGGGGAGATTTGAAAATAAGACATTCGATCCCACTTTCAGCAAAAATGCTTGTTCTATGGGATTGGTTGTAATTTATGGATTTAGCAAATTGACATTTGGCAAATAGCGGTTAAATTGTTTTGCAATTATAATGAGTTCTGCTAAATAAACGTTATTTTTGGTAAGGCTGAGTGACCAAGCAGACAGATTTGAACAAAGTTCCTGAATGATACGGAAGATCCTAGTCTATGAATTAAACATCCACATACTAGTACTAGTTTGTGTAATTTGTGATCCAGGAGGCGTCGCCCGTTTGTCACATAAGTACTCATAATGCCGCTATGATATTATATTACCACGATTATCTTACGTAGTATACAACAATTGCGGTCGAGCTTTCTTTGTCAATCATATTAAATAAATGCCTAGATTATATTCTCATAATCTTTGACCCTGCGCAGACTTCCCGCAGCAAATTTATTTCTCTGCGGACCCCTCTATACAACTGTAGTGGAATAAGAATAAAGACGTATTGTGCAGTGCACTTGCTTAACACATTATTTTCTTTTCAATATATCCAATCGGCAAGCAATCACGACTCAAAAAAAGATGATGTAAGAATATTTATATTTTAATGAGTTCCTTATTTTAACCCACTTTCCCAGATATGTACATCCAAACAAACAATGATTAAAGTATTCACACTGGCATAGGACTCCACCAACCTGTCTAAGCCAACTTTAAAGACCCATTACTTAATTGTTTGACTTTTACTATCCATGAACCAAGGATTTTCTCTCTTTCTCTCTGAAAATATTAAACACAAAATCAAATACGTTATGTGAGAAACGAACATTAATGCTTCCATAATTAACGATCATGCCGATGTCAATACTGTCGGTACTTTATTCTAACGTAAAATTCCTATTTTACGAGAATGGTAATATTTAATAGTATATAATTATATGTGAGAATGTTTTTTTTAACCTGGCTAATGGAACAACTTTACCTACCAAAAGTAAACGCGACACGATCCATTTAACAAGTGACATTCTTTAAATGGAATAAACTTCCAGACTAATGAAGTTAGCCCATTTTTCCTTCCTTGCACAATCAATTTGTCAGTTCATATGTTTCAGAATGCTCAGTCTTTTTCATACACATGCAAAGTTACGCTAATGGAACTAGTAACTAAGAGCCCTTGGAATCACTACTTAAATTATATGATTTACGTATCAGACAACTAAGTAGAAGAATATGAAACTCAGGTAGAACTTCAAACACTCAGTTATTTATTTTATGCGTGTGTCTTAGGTCAGGAATACATTTTTATTTATTTTATTCAAGGAATAGATTTTTCGTTCAATGACCTAAAGCCACTAAACAAGGTCATGATGATATATGAAAGCACATGAAATCGAAGTCTGTCTACCAGCTTCCCTGTCTAGCAACTTTTAAAAATAACCTGCCTCCAACCAGAAAAATAATCGCACAAAATATCTCTTCACACTACCATCAAATCGAGGTCACAAGCCTCGTTTTATCTGAAATATTATAGCAAATATACTCCCCTCTGGCCAACTTCTTGCCATCTGCAACCAGAAATTCATGACGTTCAATTTGCTGCAAAATTCATCTCAGCCTCGCGGAATGTTCTTGATTTTATTTCATAACTGGAATCTTACTGCCTACACCTTGTCCAAATGCCCGTAAAATTTGTTACAATTTCTTCGGTCAATTGATATGAATTTTCCGCTTCATTTCGACAGCGATTGCATTCGTAGTTCACTTTCGTATTCTTTCCGGTCTTTCTCTTGACATATTTTGAGTGGCATACCACAGACAACCGAGGAAGGCTAACAATTGAAAAACGTAAATTGGGACAGTGGTCAATTAAATTTCGCACGCCGCACGCCAATTTTGCTTCCAAATGGTATTTTTTGACTTAGGACGAACAGGTATGTACTAGTTGCAGAACGGTAGCGTGTGCCACTAGAAAGTTGTCGGTTCACGAGTGTATCGTATCGAGGAATGTACTCGTCGTACATTAGTTTCTGCCAAAGTGCCTAATACATAATTGCCATCATCACCGCTCTTTTCTTGGCAATATTCGCGCGCGCCCAGAGCTAATTGCAACTCTTTCTCTTCAGATACAAGACTCCTGCGACCGTTTCTTTGAATTAGCTAACCAATAGCAAAGTCATTCGTGAAGAGATAGGTGCGCGGAATGTTGCTTTGTCGATGTTTTCCTTAAAGTAGTTGGTACCAGTTGTTATTGTCCGATGCAAATATTGCTTGCTTTGGCCGACTTGAGCCAACAGGCTTGCAAATCTCTGCTTGAGTATATAACCATCTAGCCACAAGGCAAGGCTCATTTTTTACCTGGCCCACGAACATACGCATCATTATAATTATGGATTCATTCGAATTGGTCCAAATAGCATTTCACATATGCTGAGTACTGAGTAAGCTTCTTTTTTGCCGCCATTAACTTGCGGCTGACTGGGCTAGTTGGCTGCATGAGGCCGGTGGAACATCTATGATGAGTGGCTTTTAATTAGGTGAACTGTGGTATCGGAGACCGGTCTGCGTCTGCGTGAGCACTCGATGCAGTGCAATCGTTTTAATGACAGCGATGATGTCGAGGAATGCACACCTAGATGGAGAGAGAAAAAATATCCACTAGTGGGATAGAGATGGTCCATTAGCTTGATTATCGAAACCGTTTGACAAAGGTGTTCCAGACGACAGTGGCGTAGTAGATTGATGATTGTATTCACCCAGGGGGTTAGTGTTATAATTGCTCTTCTATGATGGTCTTCATTATTATTATTTTTTTTTTGCTTTCTTCATTGATGTCACAGTGATGAAATGGCAAATCATTACTTAATGGAACAAGGCTTTAATGTGTTTGATAATTTAAGTTTTTGTTTGTTTAATTATATTTTCTTAAGACTGCTTATGAATGAAAGGATGATGTTGATCTATCTCATTCACTATGTTGACCGCATAGAAGTTTATGATGTTTGATTTCCAACATTCAGTTCATATTGCAGAACACAGAGTATATTATACAAATGATTTGTTTGACTGTTTAAGAAAATACTGAATGAATAAATTAGACTTAAATGAATGGTTTTATTTTAAAATATGTTAGGCGTATTTGCGGTGCTTACTCTACCAATTAATCTATAATTAAAGCAGTATCTCAGTTTAAGAAAAAGTAACTATAATTCACTCGAAAATTATTCCAAAACTAAATTGTTAACAATTATGGAGTGACTATAAAGTGAGTCTGTAAACATTGTTTTTTTGATGCGCATGTAATTTAATTTATAGTGCTATATGTATGAAACAATATCTTTATTATCTAAACTTCGAATATAAATGCAAATTAAAAATCAAATAAAACCACGTTTAAAATATGTCCAAATGCATTACTTTATTGAGTATTTGCACACATGATTTGTTCGGATGAGAACACAACCAAAATATTGTCGTAGTAGTGTATGTGATTTCTACACACAACTATGGGTTTACATTGTACCGGCAAAGTTCACATCTTGGTTTAAACCTGCCTATTACTTATTGGAACGTACGCACCGTCACTCTCTAATATTCGTGTGCTTCTCGGGTCTATGCAAACACGAATTTAGAAGTTTGATATCCACTGCTGCCAGAATTATACCATTTCGTACACGAATGCAATCATTGTGTGTCTATCATTTACCCTTATGTGTCGTGTGGTGTTGTATAGATTTCGTACGCAACTCACGCATTGCATTGGACGCGTATTTTCAGTGCGGCAACTACGATTTTCGTGGATAGTAATCGCAACGCACGCAACGTATTCTACGGGCTTGGGCCTTCAGTCGACTGAGTTGCACAATACCAAAATTGATATCAATCAATAAACTTGTATACTAACTGTTCGATCTATGGACGACATTCGCAATAAACAATGCAGTCCTAACAATACAACCTAACCTAACCTATGCCAATAGGTGAATTTTATTATATTCACCAATTTATCATGTATATGCACCGAAAATACTCCTTTGCACAGACAATTTATATTTCCGCTTAATGCTGATGATCATAAATTGTATCGGTATAGATTATATAAAATAAAATAAGTTATCCAATACTTAATACATTCGATAGTGCATCGAAATTATGAGTAATGTGTATGTAGTTTTCTCATTCAAACACTTTACTAAGCATACCAGACTATAGAATAGCGAACAATTCCATATCGTAGACTTAAATAATCCTTCTTAATTTTACTATATATATCATACACCGTGGGGACTAATAGAAAATACATTCAGCAACACACTACTTTAGTCAGAATCTTTCATAACCAGTAATTGTTAAAATGTCGGGGTCACCAAAATGTATACAGTGCTTTTACTGTATATTGTGTTTGATAGACAACGGTTCAATACCGTGACTATCGGCGGTATTACTAGTACAGAACTAGAACACCAAGAAATTGAGATATTATCAGCCTTCCAAGCAGACTCACTTGGAAATTAAAATAAAGTCTTTCTTAGCTGTTGAATTATATCTGAACTGTTCAAACTTTATTGGGCGATATTTATACAGAAAAAATGCTTACTCTAACAAATTACAACAAAAGAAGTTCTTGCGACATACAATAAATCAAATACAATTAATCAAAATAAAACGGGAATGCAAAGTGCATACATTGCACAAATTATTTCAAGTGCGATACATGGAGTAAAAAGTAAAGAAAATTGAGGTGTTGTCTTGCATTGGGGTGAGCTCAGTTCAACTGCGAGCATGTAGGTCCGGTATCACATTCAATGTCAGGTGCCATGCAATTTGATGCTGACGTACTGGGAACGGTAGTGAACATCCTGCCCCCCATTGAACTATGTTCAATCGTTGTGTTGTTTGTTGATTGTGGGCTCGTCTCCGGCAAATTGTTGTGACGTGCTGCGGAATGAATAGTTCTCACATTTCTTGGGGCAGCAACCGGGTACTCAGTGAACACACGGAATTTCCGAAGTAGAACAATTGCTATGACGATAACAATAATTATTCCTGATGAATTTATAATTGTGTGGGGTATCGCATGACGATGCACAATGTTTGGTAACTCCAACTGAGTGTTATTTATCTGAAACGATATTCTTTTTAAATGCATCTCTTGTTCGTCGAACCGAACTTGGTATTGATGTGCTGGGTTCATATGATTATGTATGGACTCGAAAATTGTATTTTGTGACAACTCACTGAATCTAGTCATCGATAAGTGTACAGTGTTGGAATGATTGTCGTGAGCTCGGAAAGTGATGAAGTCGCTCTTTGCGATGCAATTGGGTTGTAATTTCAATATGCCAGATCCCTCAATCGTGACTGATGTAGCCGAGGCTTTGCATGCTATGTTTAATGATGTCCTTGACGTTACTGCGTATATCCATTGATTGGCATGTAAGAATTTGGTCCATATTGTAATGTTGGGAATTATCTTTAATTGACATGATGATAGATCCTCCATTTTGTTGAGAATATATACTTCGCATTTACTTATTGTAGCTCCTCTTTGATAAATCGGCTGAATTTGTTTACAAAGATGCCTTGTTTTTTCTACAACAATGCAAGTTGATATTTCAGATTCCGTTAATGGGTAATACTGATCATAATGACGGTTGACCGCTAAAAATGTGGATGATGGCATTATATGTATAATTGTCGAATTGATGACTACCGGAATTGGAACTAGTCTATATAGCTCAAGATCTTCAGAATTTATCAGTGGTAATTTTATTTGAAATATCACATGGTTATTTGTTACTTGTCCAGCAGTTATCATAACTCTGTAAAGTTCCAGTATGTTGTTAGTGCTTACTGGCAGACGGTATATAGGTGATAAACTATTCTTTATCACAATGGCTTGTTGCTTCATCTGTTGTGGAGAAATTATTGAATGACTTATTTTTCCTTGTCGGATATCTGACAGGGCGTTTGTTATTGCTGTTTGAGTGCGTTGAACATTTGATATAAGCAGCGTGATATATAAAGACCATGAGGAAAAGAGTTGTTGAATCTTGAGTTGATATGATTCTTCCGTGTTGTTGTTAATTCGGTTGATCACTTCATTCAGTTGGGTTTGTAATATATTATGTCGTCGATCCAGTGTTTCTTGATTCTGCTTCATAGTATTTATTGTTGACTCTACAATTGATGTGTGATTCTTAGAGAGTGCCAGGAGGTAGTCTTCATTGGTTTGTATCTTTCCAATGGTTTCAGACATCTCTTCCGCATACTGAGAATCCAGAGTTCCAAACAAGGCATTTGCCATGTTACCAATTAAGTTAAATGCTCCCCTTTTCGACCGACGTGAGTTCGTATTCAGGTAATGCTATCTTCGTATAATTCATCATGAGTGCGTTGAATGGAATTGGTTAATTGAGTACATAACGTTTTTTGCCGTAATATTTTACAGAGGTGTTGCAATACTCTAGTGCTATTCTCAATTGCCTTTAATTCGCTCCAGTATGGGCTGAGATCATAGTATATAACCAAGTTCCATGTATGAGTTACTAAATTCGATGTTCCAATATTGTCGAAATAAATTCCTGGTTGAGAATCAAATGTGGTGATATTAATTCCATTATTAATATTGCATTAATTGTAGTTGCCATTGTGCAAGCGATGAACAAAGTGACTAATGCAGTACCAAGGGACATAGCCTTTTTTTCGTTTACGTGGTGTGGGGAAGTCCTCGTGGGGCTTGTTGTCTAACGATAGTCTATCTGAATCGTCCACGACATCGTTTTGACGTTTCAAATGGTCAGATGAAGTTGCATCATTAGTTGGATCCGATTGCTGGTGTATTGGGAGCGGTGCTAACCGATGTATGGCCCGACGGAACACCCCGGCTGCTGTTTGCACATCTGCCACTCTGACTAAACCATCTTGTCCCTTTATGGCGTTAATTATTCTGCCTATCGGCCACTTCAAGCTTGGTTGATTATCCTCTTTCATTATGACCATCATTCCTGGTTCTACGTTGTGACATCTTTCTTTCCTCTCCTTTCTATAAACTCTTTTAACACACAACTTATTGAACTCATTGAAGCACAAACGCCAAATCGATTAAAATATATCCATGCCTCTCAGCTAAATGAAGAACTATCTACATTGATGTGGTTCCTCTCAGCGAAAGTGGAAAAAGTGAATATCAGTGTTGATGTAGATTTTGTATCACAGAACCGCCTCAATCTGGATTTGCACCTTTCGTGCACCACATTGCAGTGGGTATGTGCCACTTTTAGCCAAACTTGCTCAACTTAGTTTCGCTAAAGTTGTTAACCTAGATCCGTCCTCAAGGATGCCTCAAACACAATACTTTGCTACATATATCTATGCAACAACTTTGTCATTTATTTAAGTGGAATATCAATTTAGGGCCATTTTTTTGTCGTACCAGGAATCGAACCTATGTTCAATTGCGTATGAGTCAACGCACACACCCACAACGACACGGGCCATGACAAATAATACTTAATCCATCCACCAGTATATGTACATATTTAGTCGGTGGGTTATATATAAACTAAAGTGCTTGACAAGAAAGTGATGTTAAAGCACAACTCTTTTTTTTATCATCTTAGCTAACAATAATACGTAACAAGACAAGTTTTTTTATATCAACAGCAAAAAACCGTGTGAAAAGTCCATCAATTTCAATTTTAACTACGAGCAATTACTTTCTAAAGTAGCTTTTACTTTCAAAACATTAATTTTTGATGGCAAAACGAAACTGCTTGAGTAGTTAGGTACAATCATCCATCACATCCAACCTTGTCCCTCCGTTTTAGTTTTGTTAGACCCTCCTCCATCGAGCCGAAATGTTGCGCTTAGCAAATATATTGCAAAATTCTCTGACTTTCATTCCTTCATACACATCCTAGATAAGTTAATTTAAATGAGTCTTTAGTTCGTACTAAGCTAATAGAAAATAGAAGAAGGTTTCAACCAGAAATCGGGTGCTATAGAAACACATTACACAGCATCATTGATTTTGAAAGACTGACAGTTGACAATTCATACCTATGTATGTATAATAGGGTAGAAAATGAGAACTACCAAGTCATTCACATGGATCCAATGGTGTTATCAATTTTCTCTCGATCACTCCTTTCATCTATTTGTCAGATTCCCAACTTCCTTCTTCCGACAATCTATCAATAAATATCTTTGTGCTTCCATTTTGAAGGAACGGATATAAATTATAAAAAGATCCATGTCTTTCAACACCTTTCACAGATCCACGCTTTGTATAGAACAGCGAACAGATTAAGCCACCTGTAGGAGTAGGACATCGACTCCGTAATGTCAATTAATACTCCTCACACACTCCGCCATTGTCATCAGAGATGATAAACTGTAATGCGGATTATAATAGTAGTGCCGTCGCCGTCGTCTGCAATAACAGTAAACGCATAACACAGGAAAAGAACAGAACTAGGAAAGGTGGGAAAGCAAAACCAGTCCACGACGCAAGCACTTACGATAAAAGATGAATTATGTACATGCTCGCATGCGGCTGGACTGACGTCTGCCTTAAGTCGAAATCGCTATTATTGGTGCGGTACGACTTTCATCCAGTTTTTCCCGCTTGTTCGTCACTAGCTGAGAGCCACAACTTTGTGGCTTTATGAATGAATGACCGACCTTAAGCCATTAGGATGACATTACATGGAACGCACACGTAATGTGTTCGACGCGAGCACACAAAGATGATGCAAAGGCAACACGTTTTATTCGTTTATAAATTTTATGTACGCCACGAGTTACGTAAGTTTCAATTGTTGCTGTGAGACGAAACTCATCCCAAAGCGTGACATCGGCATGAGAACCACTACACATTTCTGAATGCGCCGCAGCAAAACAGTACCAAAAGGTAAGTTCCGTCGTATGACTGAACTTACTTACACGCATACGAAAAGCTATTGCACACCGATAAGGGAAGACATTGACCCCTTAATGGGCTTTCATGGTAACTATGTCTGTGATGAAACCAAGCGGAATTTCGCAGTGAACATGTTTCTTTCGGGAAAATTAAAGTATTTTATATATTTTTTTTTGTTTTCTTCTTTCATTCAATTCTTTTAGCCGTCATGTAGACTGTTGTAGCCAAGTCAAGTCGAGTGGTAATTAAAGATCTTTTAATCGGCTTAGGTGTGTTCTCGGTTTGACCGTTAGATACAAAGAGAAGTCAAAAGTAGTTGTTCGTTAAACATTATATCATATTCCAGCAAACCAGTAAAACAAAAAGGGAATGTTTGTGTTCAGTGGAATCCTAATGACCTCGCATGAACGGGTCGTAATGGCAGAAGTCAATATTTTGACGTGTGTGTGGCACACTTTGAAGAAAAACATTACTTCTCCAACCTTTTAAATTGTTTATGGTATGGTAAAAAGAGCTGAAGCTTTGAAATCGGCTCCATTGCGAGTATCGATTAATTTGGTACTATGATTTTCGATATTGATCGATATTTTTATTGTGCGTCAGAAATCGTAAAATATGTATTTATATTTCTGTAGATATTGTTGCATAAAACTATTTAAACACCACTGTAGCAAGGATAGTTGCATTAAATGTTAGCAAACAAATTTTGTTTCGATACGCAAAAAAAGAATGCCCTAATATCTCTTTCTCCTTCTGCGTCTCGTGTGCTTGTGTGCAAATGACAGACTTGAGCAGATTGAGTATATATTAAAGACTTATCCTGATTTCACCTATTTAACCCATTTGAGTAAGGCCTTTCCAATTATTATATATGAGTTTTTATAACGACCTGTTTCTCTTCCTCTTCATTTATGAAACTTCGGTAAAGTCATTAGCGAAATTCACACTTTCCTAAATTTGCATTCTACGCTGTTAGTCACGAACCATCGAACCATAAGTATAGATAATGAATTTCAAGCAAGTAGCTTCCTCTGATAGCACAGAGTCATCGTACAGTACTTGACATTTTTCAAATGTATCCACATAAAAAAAAAATTCAATATTTTTCTGTAAAATTCCAAATAAATAACCCTTAAGGAAGTAAGCTATCGCGGACGCTTTCACCGTAAACGCATAAAAAATATTAAAAACTTTCAATGAATTATAAGCAGTTCCGCGAATGGCATCTTAGATTGCCTCTTCAATCGTCAGTCAGTTGATGGCAAAATGCAAATTTCTAGAGTGTCCCTGTGTCCCCTTACTTGAAAACATAAAAACAAAAAATAGCTCTACACACATTTTGTACTTGAAAAACCACAAGGATACTACAATCATTCAATTGATTCACCCACGACAAAACTGTCCACAAATAATATGCGCTACGACGATCGTTTGGCAATATCCGTAGATCACCAAACCCACCGCAAGCCAAGTGAAAATAATCTCCAATCATCCTCCAGCTTCAAGTAGAATTTCATGAAACTTCCCTCCCACTTTAGGGTAACTCGAGTATTTGTAGAGTTGTTCACCACTGACAATGTGAACGCCAGGCACCATGACCACCACAAGTGGTATCATCCACAACCCATGGGCTTTTGTTTTGATTCTCAACAAATAATTAAAAATGGAAAGTTTTTTTTTTCTGTTTTGTTACCTTTAAATTGGAATCACTATAGGTAAGGCGGCGGCATCCGCATCGGCACAAGCATAAGAAAGTGAATAGCTGCTGTGTACAAAATGAACTGAAGGCATGGCATGGCCTGGCATGGCGTTCGAGATCAATTAAGAAACTGATCGAAGCCATTGGACGTGGAAATCTCCTTGCATCTTCGACATTATTTGCGACCTCTGGTGCTCCTCACGACGACATACTTTTTAACAATAACGATGAAATGGGAAGAGAAGAAATCACTTTCTTCATTTTTTTTTTCTTTTTTGATGTTGTTTCTTGTTTCTCCCATCCGTAGGTACTTAAGTATTCATGTCCTCCCTCGATCGCACTTGCATTAGATACGATTTTCGTGCAGTTTTCATGATAGGAAACACTCTAAGGCGGTAAGGTACATAGTCCCACCATTGTGTAGATGTGCCAATAGGTTTTTTTTATTTTGCTCTGTAGCAGGCACCATATGATGAGGCTTATCAACCAGATTGGCATCAAGCAGTGGCTTTGTGCAGTGAACTTTCATCGACGAAGACGTTCGTGTAGCATCAACGAATGTGCACTCTATAAAGGGGGAAAGTTAACAGGATGAAATATGCTAGCGTGGCAAATTTAATTTTCAATTGTTTTTCACTGCTGGAGAGAAATATATATTCTTTTTTTCGTTTTATGTTTCTTCCTTTCCAAGGAGGGTCTTGATTTTGATTAACCTCTAGTGATTCATTACGTCGGTTCCGGGTTTTAACTTGCTTTGGGAATCTGAATTTTTTTTATTATTGTTCTTTCGAGCACATTTAAAATTGTGTTTGCATTTGAAACGGTAGAAAATGTGTTATTATTGAAGCTCTCAAGAGTATATGCAAAAACCAGGATGGCAAACTTATTTGTTCATAACTTTTTTCTACTGCCCAAACGAGAATTATACCCGATTTGATTATTTTTTTCAATAATGGCATAAGAATATATTTTTACAATTTTCAAAATTTTAAATAAAGTACAATCTAGTAAAATTGATCAAAAAATAATAATAACCCTCCATTTTAGTAGTCATTACATGTCTGCTAAATTTCAAATCGCAAATGACAATAAACTGGGATCCACAAATTTTTCTTTAATTTATTGTCCATACTTGTCGGAATAATCCTAAATTGAGAAGAACTTGGGCAAATCATGCGTAGTTTATTTTAATAGGCAATAGACACACGGCATACGTATGTTCGTTCGTTCGTTCAACATACAAAAACCATGCTAACTGAATTCCGAGTATAGAATGACATTACCTGATCAATGTGTATCTTAATTTCAAAAGTGGTGTTAAATGAGTCATTTTATCGACATTTTAATTATTAGGCCAAGAACCGCACATAAATACTCAATAGAAAATCGTATGCAAGAATCGAATAACGTGTCACAAATTTCAACAGTCCATACATAAAATAAAAAGCTTGAAGCTAATATTAAACAAGGTTCTGTAGAAGGTCACTCCTAAGCAGAAAAGTGACTTTCATTGATAGCAGAACTATCTGCTCTTTCTATTCTATTATATCAGAAACCATTTATCAAGCTCATGAGATAGACTATTAAGAACCAATGAATGTACTTTTTTCATCTTTTCATACTTATCATTCACGGCCAAGAAACTCTCGCTTCCAAATCGCGTAAGTCATCTTTAATACAGCAAACTTATTCATTGTATTCATTTAACATGGTTGAAAAAATCTACACCATTCTGTTTACTTTGCAATTTATTATTTTAATTATTAGGCCAAGAACCGCACATAAATACTCAAAAGAAAATCGTATGCAAGAATCGAATAACGTGTCACAAATTTCAACATTCCAACAGTCCATACATAAAATAAAAAGCTTGAAGCAAATATTAAACAAGGTTCTGTAGAAGGTCACTCCTAAGCAGAAAAGTGACTTTCATTGATAGCAGAACTATCTGCTCTTTCTATTCTATTATATCAGAAACCATTTATCAAGCTCATGAGATAGACTATTAAGAACCAATGAATGTACTTTTTTCATCTTTTCATACTTATCATTCACGGCCAAGAAACTCTCGCTTCCAAATCGCGTAAGTCATCTTTAATACAGCAAACTTATTCATTGTATTCATTTAACATGGTTGAAAAAATCTACACCATTCTGTTTACTTTGCAATTTATTACTGCGAAAGAAGAAACGATGTATTGCTCTTGAATGTACGTGGTATATATCGATGGATCTTTGAGGGACGCTCGTGCAATTGCTATTATGAAATTGTGTACTTTCTAGGAATTCTCAATCAATTGCCGATTGGTGATCACCGATGTAGCGGTGATCTGTGATATAACCGTGGAGAGATGAGTTTCGGCTGCGATTTTTGTATTAAATGATTAATTGGTAACAGCTTTCATCCGAAGGCAAGAAATCCTCTCGTCGATTTGCTTACTGAAATGCGATTTGGTGATGGTTGATTGATTTTGACAGGTTGAATTAATCGCTTGTAAATTGCTGATGCTCATCCGTCATCGCCTAGTTGATTTCGCTCATCTTCGGACAACATTTTTGGAAGTATGAAAGAACATTTAAAGGATGGTTTAAGACTGCCTCAATAAAAACACATTTGAAACAGCTCTCTCATCAAAAATTGTTGATTTTATTGATAATATTTTTGATTATTTGATTTATTTATTTGATTTAATTCCATATACTTTTATATTGTAGTGTAATGACTATCATGTCTTAATTGTACGCCCAAATAAATTGAAATTGAATTGAATTAAATTGAAGGTAGATTTGCTAACATACACAGTATTTTGTCAAAAAACAGAACTGTTTACGTGATTCTTCTCATCGATCCTTGAATCCGTGTATGCAACATTAAAAGTTGATTATGTTGCAACAGTGAGATTATCAGGAACAGCCACATGTTCTGAGTTCTTTATATGTATTCTATTTCAGTGACAGTTTTCAATTACATTTGAGTTGCAAATTTTGATGAACAATCAGCAACCGCGTATTGTCTTTTCATTCAACTAAATCTATTCTATTAATGCTTGAGTCAAGTTTACTTTGTATGCGTGAACAAATTAAAAACTTATAAGAAATATACTGAAGAGAGAAGTTGTTATTGTAGCCTCTGAGTGCTTGCATCAATACGTTCCAAGTTCTTTTGGTTATATAAATATCATCGATTTTTTTCGTATATTTTGTGTAATTCGTGTTAGTAAAGAGCCTAACCATACTGTCAATAAGAATAGCTTGATATTCATTGTTGTTCTAAAAAGAATAAGCAACTACAACTATTCTTACATATCAAACAACATATATTTTGGTCTATTTTAACATTATTTCCACTCACTCTTGTCAGTCAAAACTTATTTTCAACAAGCCTTTTTCCTCGATTCGGTTTGATTAAGTTGTACTTTGGGGTACACCAAAATTAAATAAAAACCATTCTATACTATGGAATTGCTGAGAACCATTATTGCTCATGAGACTGAACGACATATACAAATTACCACGGTTGAATTCGAAATTATGTACGTATATAGATAATCTATAATGAGGAAATTCCATTTGGACCTACGCCAATAAACGTATAAGTAGTACCAAACTTGACATATTTCCCGCATGAATTCTCCAAATTTCCTTATTTTATTTGTCAAATACCATTAAAAATTCTTGACATTCCATTCGCCTTTCTGGGACAACAAAAGCACCAATTATCTTTAACAAGCTAACAATTGAGAGAACACTCATTTGTTTCTCCAAGCTCATAACGATGCCAGGCACTTTTTTGGGTCAACCAAGTACCCAAGTCTAACTGCGTGGATCATCACCTAATTGGACATATGGCTAACGCCTCCCCCCTCCCACCACATCATTTCTACAAATTCATAAATGATATATTGTTTTATAAATGCTTTCTGACACTGAATCCATGCTACCGATTACCATAAGAAGTACTTCTACCAAGTGGGCTATGTTGTTGGAGCAGACTTTGCAGACAATTGTTGCGAATCATTACAATAATGGCTCTGTACTTCGTGTTGAGAAACAAAAGGCCCAATAATGACAAAGAATTACCGAATTTCACGGACGGGCATACGTTCGTTGGCCATAACTGAATGCCGGTGTGGAGGATGGTATGTTCTTTCTTTTCCATACTTTCACATCGTTTGCTTGCTTTGGTTAGTGCGTGCCGTCAGATCTTCTATGAACTGAGTCTTCCTATGGGTGAAGAGAAAGGTGATGACCTCTGTGAAGAAGTAATTCTCACAGCCGACTGCACTTGAGGCACAAATACTGATGATGCCATCATTAGAACAAGATATCGAGGTATTTATTTCCGTATACGTTTTGCCTGCATAGCAATTGCATGCCCCGTGAATCCATTGAATAGTACATACCTGAAGCTTGATGGGATATATTCGAGTGGCTATGGTAATTATCATTAACCAGCAACCTCACCAATCGGGCCTTAGTTGAAAATGATTTGAACAAAAGTGCAGCCATATACCCCCGTTGGTAATTGGAACCTTTCGAAATTAAGGCGTTCCATAGTGTCCATCTACGTTGATGTAGGGAATGAAGCAAACGTATACTTGAGCGTATTTAAGCGGTTTCCTTGAGAAAAAAGGAATTATTCAACTAAAACGCAATGCTTACGTAAACTGTTTAGAAATGGAAAAAGCTGCAAGAGAAAGACTACATTCCTTCATGTCATAATTTTCAAGAGATCTGGTCATTAGTGACGTGCAAATAATTGTATTCTTTCTTCAAGAACATAATACGAATGAAATATTCGACTCGTATAGCGAGTTCTTTTATTTACTGCTCGTCATTTACGCTTTTATTGAAGATACTGTCATTCGTTGAAAGTTGTCATTCGTAACATGTATGCCAGGTCTATTAGATGCTAGTTATTTTATTAAAAGAAAATTGTCTCTGGTGGATAGACTGCTCACTCGGTAGGATGAAAGATGACATATTAAAACGAGGAGTCGAATGGATTCTGTTTTAATTATGCTCACGGTTTTTTATTGAAGGGTATTCATAGTGATTTAGTAATAAGGAAATTGACTTGTTATTAGACTACAAATCACTTTTGTTCTACGCTAAAAAAAAAACAATTTTAACTGCGCAAAGTGTGAATTAACAACTCTCAATTGCAATATGCCTACTACATGTAGGCTGTTAGCATATGTTGTAGCTAATACAGTAGATATTATCTTTAATTTTTAACCAAAAACCATCCTACCGAACTAATTTCGATATAACGTGAACATTTTACTTGTGGGTAGTTCCCAAAAATATTCAACAGACGCCGTTCACAAGAACTTGGTTCCTATTTATTTATAAATAAATAAATAAAAATTGCTTTGGCATACATGAGAATGAAGATTTGGTCTCCTTTGTAACATCACAGCTGGTTCAATATTTGAATGGTAGTATGCTGCAGGTTGTGGCCCATTGGTTGTTGTATAGATTTGAGTCCTGGTAACGACAAAAATGTTAATGTTCAGTACACAACCTCTTTTGAGTCACTGACAAAGCTCAAAGAGTATTCCTGTTTAGAAAAATGGTGCAACAAAAATTAACATTCGCCTATACATGAATGAATTTGTATCGCTTCTAATCACTTGAATGAACTATTACGTTGCGTTCTTAGAAAAAAGGTTCCTTGCGAGCGTAATCATAAAATGTACCAAAGCCTCTAATCCATAGTACACGATAAATTGCCCATACAGAATATTTTTTAGCTATGTGCCCCAAACTTTCGTTTTGATTGGAAAGTAATCAATTCATATTAGTACCGGTTCATGACCCTGTGCTTCTGTATTTCTAGCAATCCACTCCAACAAACTAACGATGCTCATTTTTTTTATTTCAGAAACCTTCACCAACAGCGAAGCCCACCAAGTATCACTACTATCCACACAATCAACATATATACTTGCTGCCTGAATGCGCAATCCAACAAGTCTGCAATGCTGTCTACGTTCGACTCAACTACACCCAACCGCTGTGTGCATGCCCATCAAGGTAATTTTACAAACAGAAAAAAAGAAAGACTCCTATGCAATTATGCACCAAAGGAGGAAGATGTTAGCTTCAAGAAATCAGCCAAATACACTTCCTGCCTCCTGCATGTTTGCATGAACAAACGGCAACAAATTCAAGAATTAATGTGAGCTAAATTGATTGTTCTACAGGTACCGCGATCCATGTTCGGCCAGCTTGAATGAGGATGATCAGCACACAACGAAATTGGTCGGCGATGGAAAGAAGAAGGTAAGTTTCTTTCTTCACCATCCTCATCCTCATTTTTATTCTCATGTCCATCAGCCTTCTCTCCGCCTTCGATTTCAAGATGCAGCCAAAAAAACGAAACGAAATAATTGTCCCAAATAGCAAGTTACTGTACACTTGTGTGCACAGCATACTACTGATACAAAATTGCATTTCTATACACTGAGATATGTTCGTTCACTACTAGTACTGGTACGAGAGTTGTCCGTATACTTGATTTTTTGCTAGGAAGACACAATTCTCTCTCAAGCAGGATTCAGGTTTTTTGCACATGCAAACGCGCAAACCGATTACCTGGGGACAGGGCAATCGATTCTTTATTTTTATTAGACAGTTACACACAGCTTAACCCCTTTCAGAAAACCGAAGAAGCCTAAGGTGCCGCCACCTTGATGATTGGGACCAATGATTTAGGAATCATTCAATCTGCAGGTGTGAATTTAGATAACCGTTCACTGGAATTAGAATATAAAGTTCAAGACGTTCTCCATTCCTCTCAATTGCCGAAAACTTTAATGAGAAACATAATGAAATTTCAAATTTTTCAATTTTTTCACGTCATGAGGGATACAGCAGAATTAGTTTATGACAACTCAACGACTTCCCTGCATTAATTGTGGACTTGAGGATATACCTTGATACAATTTTACACTTTTCAAAATCTAGCTTCTCAGAAACCGAGAAATAGTCACGTTTCAAGAGGAATTCAATTCTTCTTCTTTGTGTGGCGCTACAGTCCGGGGTGGACCTGGGCCTCAACCAACATGCCTCTCCAACTAGCGCGATCCCTGGCTAGCTGTCTCCAGCTTCGCACACCAAGTTGGTTGAGGTCCTTCTTCACTTGGGTGCGCCACCTTAAACGCGGGCGTCCTCTGTTGCGTTGCCCGACAGGTTCGGATTCGAAGATTCTTCGGGCCGGAGCTGTGGTGTCCATACGCTCTACATGACCTAGCCACCGTAGGCGTTGGATCCGTAGACGCCTAACTAGGCTCTTGTCGCTGTACAGCCCGAACAGTTCGTGATAGAGTCTTCTCCTCCAGAACCCGTCAACACAAACAGAACCAAAGATCGTGCGTAGAACTTTTCTCTCAAAGAGACCAAGGACTTCTTCATCCGCGTTCGAGATTGTCCATGCCTCCGCGCCGTATAGCAGGACTGGGATGATCAGTGTCTTATATAGAGTCAACTTGGTTCCTCGAGAGAGGGCTCTATTACACAATTGCCTCTTGAGCCCGAAGAAACAGCGGTTGGCAAGAGTTATCCTACGCTTGATCTCGGTACTGATGTTATTTGTACAATTTACTCCGGAGCCGACAACATCAAAAAATTGCACATGCACCGCATGCAATTGAGTGCAGTTTTTAATATTGTATAAGTTGGAAGTCGTCCCTGCCTTTTCAGGGATAAGTTATAAAACAAGCCGTTGAACACTTATACACAGGCAACATATTTTTACTCGAATTTATTGGACCCTATCCACATCATAAAATTGCACATACACCAACAAATTACACATACCTAGACTTTTGCTTGCTTGTCTAATGTTCTCGGAGCTTATTATCAAAAATGTTCCAGAGATGTTCGATGGGGTTTTGGTCTGTGGATGGTGGAAGAGGTGGGCAACGTATTTGGCAATTTTGGAGCTAACGGCGTTGGAAATCAATTTGTTCCTACTTATAAACTGCATTCAATTTCATGCAGTGTACGCTCAATTTGTTGATTACAAACATCATTGACTGCACTCAATTTCATGGAGTGTATGCGCAATTTTTTGATGCAGTGCATGCCGCATTTCCAACGACGAAAACACAAATTTTATACACACATGAACCAAAAAATAGATAGAAAATTTTTTTTTTGGGGAGCGAACCAAAAATGCATTAATTTATTTGGAATTGATTGTTAGTTGTCCTCGAGCGAAAAAAATCTATAATTACAAATAAAAAAATAGCGAAACTATTTTTTTAACCGATATCACCCGCCTTGTTTACATGTACCATGGTAAGCTGCCTTACGCCCGATAAGTTTGGCTTTTTGAAAATAAAAGTTCAACTAAATACAGAATAAATCACATCACCTTTAGCGAATAAGAAGACTTCGAACAATGCCTTGCCAAGGGCTTGGTCAAATCAATCCACAGACCTAAACGCTCTTGAAAACCTGTCGGTGCATCTAAAGAAGAAATTTGCTAAACAAACAATTAACAATAAAGACAAATCGTAGCAATTTGTTGAAGAAACTTGGTATAAACTACTAGAAGAGACATGTCAAGCCTGAACTCATATAAAAAAGGAAGGCCATAGTTGTTTAAGAAAAAGGATATTTTTAAAGGGTATCGCTGTAATTGGCTTTGCAACTGAAAGAAATACGCATTTGAGCTATTTATTTATAAAAACTATATGGTGCATTTGAAGTGCATTTATTTGTTTGATGAGGTGTGAATGATATATATTCAAAAATCGAAAATATGTCTTAACGGTTTCAGTTCTACCATATATGGTATACGCGGAAAAGGCTCCTGCAGAAACTTGTTTAAGGGTAATCTTCTTTCGTCAGAGATGTATGCCAAATGTCATATCCCATGAACAGTTAATGTATAGTGATGCCCTGAATATGAAAGTTGTTGCGCCGAGAATCGGTCCACGGCTACAACTAACAACTTTATTATTTATTTATAATGATAAGACTAGCACAACAGTCCGAGGTGGACCGATACCTCTCGAGTCACATGAGATAAATTTTCTAGAGAGGAATGATCTTTTGGCAGCGTAAATGAATCGAAAAAACTGTGACCGAGTTGAAACTTAGTAAATTCTGGGATTGAACATGGTACCCGCGCCTAGGCTTCGTTGCACTACCCATGCCCCGACGGCCACCCATACAAGTTGCAATAGTATATTCCATCCGCATCTATTGAAGCTTTCGTGAATGGTTGAATGACCAAAACAACAAAAAACTAGACCAAAATTCAAAATGTTCATATATTTGTTATTCTTTCAATTAGATATATACGACAACGTATATACCGATACGATCTAGAAATTTATTTTTTAAAATTTATTATTTAAAATTACAATATTTTCTCGTGTTCTTTTTGTAATCGCAGTTATACTCTCCGATTGGTGTCATGTGGTATATGTTAGCGATGGGCGATTGCAATTGTTAAAATTTGAATTCGATTGTCGATTTATTCGTTCTCATCAGAAAACAATATATTATATTATTATTATATATATATATTATACCTACTACACATATTGCCGGGTACTAGTTCCTCAATTTATTCATATGTTGGTGTCAGTGTAAAAAATCAGCGTAAGGCTGTGTCTCCAATAAGAAACAATACCTACCAAAATAGGAACATTGGGAATGGAAATCCTTAAATCGAATTTTCTATAATGCAAACCAAATTTCTGAAAAATATTGGTTTCCGTGGCTATTTGAATTTTGGGGGTTCGATTGTATTCATCGTCCATCTCACCCAATGAGTGAGAGGATTGTACTCTCACTCTCATAAATGTACAGCTTAAATTTTAGAAGTGAAACGAAATGAAAAAGAGATGGGCAATTACCAGAATCGGCGGATACACACAAATTAGTGATCTCCTTCCGACTTGAAGAATCGACGAATACACACAATTTAGCAATCTCTTTCGGACTTGAAGAATCGGCGAATACACACATTCGTTGGCGATTGGAATCAGACCTACAAGAATCGAAATTCAACAATCGACTCCGCTCAATTCGAATTCGAATAATTGCGACTGCTAGAACAATCGAATTATTCGATTGTTTTTATTCGCAATTGCCCATCGCTAGTATGTCTCTTTAATTTCTCATTGATAAAAGCGACAGCCAGAAAATTTGCAATACGACATGAGGATATTTTCCAAAAAATACATTAGCATTTTTAATCGAACACAATACTAACTGTACTTTTCATTTCTTCATCATGTACAAGGTCTGTCTGAAAAGTTTCCGAACAAACAATGCTACAAGACATTTTTTGTATTTATCTACATAGTCTCCAAATGTATCTGTGTTTTTTCTCTGCAAAATAATTGTTCACGAAGGTGAGCCTCCACAATTGGAAAATATCTGTCATCTATAGTTTTTAGATGAGGAAACAGAAAGAAGTCTTGTTTGGGGCTGGGACTGGTGAGTAGGGCGGATGTTCAAGCAGTTCGTTATTCAAGGGTTTGCATCCATGGGAACCAGTGAGGTAATGTTCATTCGAACACGTTTTTGGTCTAACGTAAGCAAACTCGCCCCCAACGAGCGGACGACTTTCTCAAGCACAAATCTTGATTTGATGTAACTTGTATGTTTTTTTTGGACATCTTAATAACGTCCTCTATATCTCTTACTTTAATTCGGCGATCGTCTAACACCATTCGGTGAACTTTAGTAATGTTATCGTCAGTGGTTGCAGTGCGTCCCGAGCGTTTCAGCTGCCCAAAATCTCGCTATGGTAAATAATGGTGCAGACCACTCCAACTTCGGTGAGTAATTGTCAAAAGATGCACAACCAGCATTCACTAGCTTTTATTTGTGGTCGGAAACTTATTTTCTCTATATACTCTGTTAGAATTTTCCAGTACTGTTAAGTAGAAAGCAGAATTTCAATAAAAATGTACCTACGAAATTAAGGTGGTAAACCTGAGATGACTTCTTGACATTTAGAACAGTTTCCTTCAATATGTGAATATATGCAATTATATTTAACATGCTCACAATGATCGGCCGTACAAAAATGTTTTTAGTCATTTTGTGATAATTTCATTTAAAATGTTTTGTTTTCTACATTAGCTACCGACCACACGTTTCTGTTTATTCTTGAACCTTATAAGCCTCTCTTATATTTTTAAGGTGAACACCATCAAGTGTAACCATTCGAAAGAACGATCTAGTTCTCACGAATGAAAAAGATGCATTTATTCACAAGCAACGCCAGAAATCATATTTCAAGCTGAATTCCATTCAACTATAAATGCATAAAAAGGAAAGATAAAGTTAAAGAAAACGGAGTTCTAATGAATTATTTATACTTTTATCTGGATGTATGAAATCCGGGCGAACTTTGGTAGCAGTACAGAATACTTAATTTTGTAAATCCTGATTTATGAAAGCGAGCGAGAACATCAAAACAAGTTAAACGATACATGGTCAGACAAATTTGATTTATTTTCTTAAACCAAAATTGTTCATCATGCCTTGCAATGGAAACTACAAGTAATATATGCATAATATACAGGCACAGTTTCGCCAGATTTTGTACGATAATTCCGACATCATCACATAATTTAACAAAATTACATTTTCGATCTGATTATCGCATTAATCGTCATATCATTAACCCCAAAGTCATTCATCATAACCGCTGAGTAACAACCACTGAGTTTCCGTTAGCATTCCATCTCGTATTGTTTTTGTTTTTTTCTTGAGCCCGCAATCTCCACATCTTCATTGCTACCACTAACACCTCCACCGCAATGTACGTCTTTGCTGTTTAATTCGCAAAGTTACTGACTTTAGTCAGAAGAGATCTTGAATGCTTCTTTGAATCTTTATGCGGTCATGTGACCGACTCGCTTTTTTCCTGCACATCTCTCATTTCGTTTTGTTTGGTCTTTCTTTGTGTTGCTTTAGGATTAGCTTTTGCTTCTTTCTAATTTATCCATGTCGTGAGTTGGTTTCCTTTGAATTTTTTTTCAAATACACACGCGCTAGATACTCTTACTCCAATCACATGCAGCAGCATCTTTTGGTTTTGCATAGAAAATGGAAAATGAAATCGTGGTGGTGGAGACAGAAAGGAGAAAATAAAAAATGATCACAACCCATCCATGTCATGGTGATCCGTTCTGATATCGTGATCAACAAAGAGCCTGCAGAGTATCTTTCCCTCCTTCCATCTTCCACCCGAGACAGTACGGTATCTTGACACAGCCAATGTACCAGCCAACCTAGAGACCAATTGCACTCTCTAGCCATTGTAACTTAAGAGTTTTGTTTTCTGCCAGAGGAAATATTTTATGTATGTTTGTAGGTACATAGGAAAAAAAGTAAACACCCAAAGACCTTAAATCCCATCGATTCTAATGCTGGTGGCAAAACCCCGTAATCGATGGAGAAACATCATAATGTTGCTCTGCTGTATCTGTGGTGTCTCCACTCTAAGAATTCGCATTAAGTGTGCTCTCTACATCCAAACTGCATTAAGCACGTTTCCACATATATACGTAGTATAGTCAGAAACAAAAGGAACACCAGCACGGATAGCATCCACGTAGTTTAGAGATAAAACAATGCAATTAACCTTTGGCTAATTTAGCGGCCTCAGAGAAATGTAACATGAGATGTATGCCTCTGCCGATCAGAACATGCAACGCAGGAACCTTATATACCCGGACTTACAACAGAACAAAAAAAAATGAAAATAATGCAACGTAGACGCCGCAGTTGAGTCTACTTGATTCTGTTGTTATCCGGTGAGAAATTAGAAAAATTACCAAGGGCCAGCTTCGACTATAACAATGAATTGATCTATGTACGTGGCATCTGCTTTATGCAACATTGAGCCTTTAATGCTTAATTATGACGGAGTGTTGTTTCCAAGCAAGCGATAGCTGCATTTTGCAGTGAGCAACATTGTTACGTAATTTAATTGTCTTCAGGCATGCAACATGTGACCTTTTGAGATACATGGATTCTTTTCCTCATCTTCATCGGGAAATCCAATTTCCGTTTGCTGATCTTTTTTTTATTTTCAATTTTAGTTCTTGTTGGCAGATTACTTCCTGCCAGTTGATTAGTTTCAGGTTATAGAAAGAAAGATTTTTTTATATGAATGCACGCGGGCAGAAGGTTAGAAGGGAATTTCCGAAATTTGCTCAGATCATCGGTACCGAAGGCTGTTGGGCGTTTGTTTCGATTTTCGAGCATTCTTGATCTTCCTGGAGCCTATGAAATTCTTAATAATGTAAACTGTAAACTTATATATATGTCATGTTTGACCCCTTTGCACGAGACTGATTGTGCACGGTTTTAACCTATTCCACAATTTTGTAATAGATTTGATTACAATCGAGATATAGTAATCAAGTTTGAATGATTTCTCCTACCCAGCGTCTAAGATCACTGACATTAATTGTCAATATAATTCAGTTCCGAAGAATTTTGATCTTGATGATGATAAATGCGTTAGAACTAATGAAGTATTAGTCGAGCACATTGAAGCAGGTGGATAAGTTCAAGAATCTCGTTGTGATTTTCACATGCGATGGAGGCGTAATGCTAGGTTTTTCTGTAGGCCGAGCTGGATCAATATTGATACAGGTTGGAAGACCTGTAATCAAAAATGAGAATGGTTTCAAAGCCAAGTTATTGATTTTCAGGTCACTTCTGACCGAAAGAAAAAGATCGCGAATACAAGCTGCCGACATGAGATTTTCTTGTGCCGTTGTGGCAGTTATCCGCCGGAATAAGATGAGAAACATGGCAGTTCGCGGGGAACTCAATATCGAGCAGCTACTTTTCTGAACGCTTCGCATGGCTGCCGAGACGTGCATTTATTGCGACTCCATCAGTTAAGAATCGATGGCGGAGGGTTGAGTGGCCTTGAGATCTTTAATGTGCTTTTGTGTTTTACCCCCGTGACCCCTTTACTTAATCATGCGGGTCAGAAAATAATTATGATGAATCGAGTACGACAATAATGGCTGTATTAGTTGTTTAAAGCTTTTACTGACTTTTAATGTTATTTATTTATTATCCAGGCAATTACATTAGCTAAAACTTGCGAAGCTACAACAGAAATGCGAGAATGTCGATCACCCAAGGACTGGTCCCTTTTGGCATTGCAAAACACAAGGACTGGCAAATCACATTACTTAGTCATTTGCAGATGTCCGGATCACTTCAAAATGGGTAAAGAAATTATTTATATTTTCTTTCTTGTATATTAATTACGTCAATTTACTTTCTAGAGGGACCAATGGCTCATGATCAACCTACATATGCCAGTGTTCCTGGAATCCGAGTGTTCGGAATGATGTGCGTTAAGCCAGGCTATTCAGTGCGAAAACCATCAGCGCAGCCACCTAAACGTTATCAGCTCCAAAAACCTTATTATATCCCTAACTCGCAAAACAAATACAGCTCTATCAAGGACCATAGTCGACCCTCATATGGCTCATCGTCATCCTCACTCGGTGGAAGCAGCAGTTTAAATTACCAACCTCAAAATCATCATACTCACGATTCCTTCCAAAACCAGCATCAAGCTAATTATCAGTACTTAAACCGTCCCGACAGCGGCTCATCACACTTCGCAAGTTCGTCCAATTTACATGGTCACACCAACCACAACAGTCACAATGACTTTCCAGAGTCAATTAGCTTTAGCGGTAGCATCTACGGGCGTAATAACGAACGAAATGGGGAAAAACCAATTCCAGCTGTAGAAGATGAACATTCAAGCACCAGCTTAAGCCCTAGCAGTAGCAGCTCAAGCACTAGCAGTAGTAACAACCACAGCAGTAGCAGTACCAGCCCAGTAACAAGTGCAACAAAATCAGAAGAAGTCAGCAGAATCAGCACTACAGAGACCGACGAAACACCCACGACGCTGGATTCAGTAAGCCAACGAAGCAAGCGATCAATCCGAGACCTTGATTCAGAAGGTGACGACGGAATTACACCCGAGTTTCCTTGGCATCGTGTTATTGAATTTCAACGATCTATAGTGTGGGACTAAACATGAATTACAATTAATTTTGGTCTGTGACTGAGAAAATCAAAATTCAAAATTATTTATTGGCATATTCACATTCTGTTGATGGAAAACCACGAAGAATTATCATCCCCACCACACTAAATATCTAAAATATTTAATCTCTTTAAACAAAAATCTAAGCGATCTTCCACACACACATACTTCTTCATCATATAAATAATTCTTCCTTCACAAGGCCTAAAGCATAATTGGCATACATTGATAAACTCTTTTTAGACATTTTCCGATGCGGGACTATAAATAATATACACCACTAATTAGGTATAAATTATAATTAACGGTTACAACTAGATACTACTCTATGACTGGTGATGATATTGAATCTTCAATGGTCGATTGCAGTCGCAGGCGCAATCTGCTGCGCGCCAACGTATTCGTTAAACAGCTGCAAAGATCGACTTGTTAAAACACAAAACTTATACCCATGAAACTAAAACTAGGATTTAACGAAACTATTTATATTTATTTTTCTGTACTTAGTTTAAGATGCATTTATTAGTTTAATAAAATATAGTTACAAAAGTATGCTTTTTGAGTATGATTAAAGCAAACTTGGCACCCAAGAAATAATACAAATTTTGCAGATCCTTAAAAACATAAACATAGTATCATGTGATATGTACACATTTTGGCAAATGTAAGTAGAATCTTGACACCAATAACAAATTTCTAAAAGCGGCAGCCATAAATCGGTCAACCAGATGCAAACACCAACTGAAAAATGAATATCTCGACAGGACCTTTCAATGTCGAAAGTTTGGCCAATTCTAATTATATTTCAAGCCAGGCTACATATGATTCAAATGCAAAAAAGGACTCTTCTCTCAATACATCACCTGCGGAGGCTAACTCGACACTGTACAGTACAAACACGTTAATTACCAGAGTTCGCAACCCAGTGCCGAAAGACCCTACTAAGCGATGCGCCAAAGCTCGCAAGAGCAAAATTGACCTTGTATCATCATCTAAGCTAGCATCGCCTCTCCACGACGAAAGCGGTTAAGGCTGTTAAGCCGAAAGTTGAAAGTGGTATGGCCATAGCAGACCCGAAACCAACTCCAGTTTACCCGGACTGAACACTACAAGAATAAAGACAAGTAGCCTCCCTAAAAGAGGTACTTCCTTGGAAAGGAAGGGAGGCCACACCTCAAAAAGGCCAACATACCATGACGTGTCTAGGTCTAGAGAAAGAGTCGCGGTGATCGACTTGTGTAAACCAGAAAGAAAGCTTCGGAATGACCAATGGAGACTCACTAAGTAAAGAATCCTCGACGATGTAATGATTGACGCCATCCTGAAGAAGGATCGCTGTCGCTGTTGCGCCAAGCTATTTGCTGCCTGGCAACTAGCGGCAAGCAGAGTACAGAACCATCTGGCCGCCATAAAAGTGGTACAAATTAATCTTAACCACAGCCAATCTAGTCTTCCTCCTTATAATGGGGAAGATCGCCCTTAAACAATAGCCATGCATTTGTCGTGGTCGCGTACAAGGGCTAAATGACCAACTATTTCTCGAACCCAAACGGTGATACAAGTAGGATCAAACATGTGTAATAGGTAGAAAGAAATTAACTTATTCCTACTACCCACTTTCAGTGATCAAAAGACGGCTAATCTCGAGCGTACAAACAACACCCAACTGCTTATGGCGGCAATATACATACCAAACGACGCAGCAGAAGGTCCCCAAGACAACCTAGCGAAATGTTTATTGATTAAAACTAAAAAGGAGAAGTGGGACCTCATTTTAGGTTGTGATGCGAACTCACTAACATTGTGTGCCGTGACGCAAACAACAACCTACTGCCTATCACTGCGAATAATATCGGCAATGCAAGTGATTGTCGATAAAAATTCGAACTCTAACACTAAATTTTTGTATGTAGGTTGAAATATTGGAAAACTTTTCCGGGTGATAATTTTCAAATTCAATAATCCTTCTAAGATGTCAATAAAAAAATAAAAATAGCGTATGATTAAAGTGTGAATTAAATACTTTTCAAGCATTCATTTAAATGTTATTTTCGTTGTGAAAATGTACACTAACATTCGCTTGCACTCCCTTATAAAAATCAAAGCTACTGCGAATCGTTTTTTAATCTTACTTTATTTCACTATCTGTAGGGATACAATATAGGGAACAAGCTCCGACTAAAACGACACCTTCATCTTCACTAACCTATTAACTAATGAAAACACTGGTAACCCACTTTTGTTAACAGTAATATGTAAGCGGTTATTGATCTGTCCCTAAGAACCAAATCCTCCACTCTCTTAATTAGTCATTGGAAAGTGTTAACATCTCCTCGTTGTCAGACCATAATCACCTTCACTGTTGAAGATGTGACTCCAGGTGCCAATCAATTCAAAAGTACAAAAACACACGTACTGGATGAACGAAATTAGAAAGCGAACATTACTTTCGTGCAAAACTCTGAACAATACCGATGAACTCGAGAACCTCGGAATCTTTCGAGAAGGCCTATCCCCTACAAACCTCATCAAATAAGAAATTCCCCTCATGGTAGAGTAAAGACCTCCTCGCACTAAGAAAGAAATCCACATCACTCAACAACGCAGCCAAGTCCTTCAGGCTAACCGATGATTGGGCTGCATACACAAAAAGTCTTAAAGACTTCAAAAAATCTGTGACTACGGCCGAACGAGTCGCGTGGAGATTTTTCTACGACGAAATTATGAAGACCTCGGAAACAGCTAGATTATGGAAACTACAGGCCACAGGCCATCTATCCGTCTCCTTGAATGCACACATGACAGTCTCTCCACATCCGCGTCGTTTCATAAAACGGAACTTAAAGTTCCATGTAACATTGTCAGTGAACGCAGAATGGGCCATCGATTCATTTGATCCCATCATACTGAAAAAGATAATGACCTTATCACTCCTATTCTAATGAACCTCTTCGCACATTTGGTTATACTTCGTCTGCATGGAGGGAAGTCAAAGTAGTCTTCATTCCCAAAGTAGGCAAAGCTAACCACTGCACAGCGAAAGACTTCAGACCAATAAGACTTACCTCCTTCAATTTAAAGACGTTTGAAAAGCTCTTCAATATACACATCAGAAACAGCCACCTCACTCCACTATTTCCAGTTCACAACATGCGTATATGAAGAGCGTAGAAACCGCACTACATGAAGTAGTTAGTGTGATCGAAAAATCCCTTGCTGTCAAAGCATGCACTTGCAGCATTTCTAGATATTGCATTGATTGTAATTCCTCCCGACTCTTAGTGAACTAGTTCAAAACGCCATAACTACAAACAGATTTTGAAAGCGACTACACACTCTCATGTCCCGACTTTGAAATTTCATTCAAATGTAATTTCCCGTCAAGGGAAGAATGGACGATAAGTGAGCCCACCAAAAAAGATGCAAATAGGACCATGCGCGGACTTTTTCTCTGAATTGATGCACTTCTATATCAGAATACCCTAATATGGCAGTATTTTTCAAGCGGAAATCCTGGCAGTCAAAGAAGCGGCCAGAATGATATCAATGTTGGAAATACCACCGGCTGGTGAACCTGGGCCTTTTTTTTTTCTGTACTTCAGTCGCCTAAAAGCCGCATAGAGTGAAATCGGAACTCCTTTGACACTAAATATATTACCTTTATATTGAAGGTAGTTACTTCAAGAACAAAAACAAAAATATTTCTAAAACTTACCCAGCACTTCGGCATTTACAATTATATTACAGCTGTACATGGGTGTCACCAAGCGTTGAGGTTGATTCCGGAATGCTTGCTTACAAGCTTCTTTCGCAGTTGACATTACTTGGCCTGCATTGGGAAGACTTTTTATAGATATTTGATCATAGCTTCACTTATATATAAATCACATACCAGAAAAAGGTCCGTATGATTTTGAATTCAAGTCCTCGCTGGTATCAACTAACCATTCCAAAACCACGAAACAAACACCTTGCATGGGTTCTTCGCACAATGGACCGGCAGCTGTAGTCAATTGGAATCCGTTAACAAAAGAACTGTCGTAGTCTCTTCGTACATCATGGCTGCCATCTAAATGCGCTTTACTGACTTTATGATCGTCCAGCCAAAAACTGGGATGCACATAATCAGTTAGATTCAGTAGAATATTTGTGCCACATTTTCTTGGACCAAGAGACCAGATGCGATTAATTAAATCGTTGGCAGAGGAGACATCTTTCAAATCGAATTCTTCCAATGCTTTTGAAAGTGATGTTTTGATCTGCCTGAGGAGATATTGATACTTTTCAGACATAATTGATGATCTTGTCATGTTTCCCAGTTCCTATAAATAATACAAATACGTTTCGTTTCGTTAACTTATTTATGTCATTTTCTGTGATTACTTTGAAGACAGAAGAGTGCTTTTCAAGAACTTCGACAGCGGCTTCTGGTAGGGGTAGAGCTATGATTTTTATCGTACCCAACTTGTTGGTGGTCTGAAGAGTCACTATTTTCTTAGAAATGTCCTTGTCAGTAACTGAAAGATAATCCAAAAAACACTACTTTAGAAAATCTGAATTGAATCACAGGAGCAACAGGTTTATAATAATAATAAGGGTAGAAAGCTAGGGGACCTTGCTTCTAGAGCAACCACTCGTGTTGTGCGTTAATGCTCTCTCACGAGTGGCCGACTGCAAGCGACCAATTTTGAGTAGCTTTTTCTAGTCTTTGAACTTAATCAGTTTCTCGAAAGAGGTTTAGGTGAAGGTGAGCATTATTTTCGTCCTGCCAGGAGTCGAATATAGACGCGATATGTTCAAGGGCAACCTTACCTGTTTTAACAATTGCTTCGTTGACCATATCGACTGTAGCTTCAGGAACGATCGTCTCACGGAAGGATACAATTGGTTTGGATACAATAAGCTTCACTTTTGCATAATTTTCTTCGAGATCGCGGACACATTTCTCCACATGAACTTCACCGAGAGTTGTAATCACGTGTTCACCTGTTGGTTCAACAGAGACTTGGACACATGCATCGGCCTGTTAACAAGCAAAAGTATTGTAATTACAGCATAGAATCGCACAAATGATTACGTTAATGTACCTGGTTTAATAATTTCAGTCCTTTTATTAACTTTGGCATGTCCAAAGGATTCACAGTCTCGATAGCAACTCTCAGGATTGGTGTCGCCATCGCAGTCATTTCGCTGAATGATGGGCAATATAAAGTGCTGCTGAGAGTTGCGGTTTTTATGACCACATTCTCCAATCCACCAATGCCAACAATATTACCGGCGGGTACTTCGTCCAAGTATTGAAGTTCTCCACCCATAAAGAGATACAAGTCACTGACGACAACTTCGGTCACGAATGCGGAATCGCTGTTTATGTGACTAAAATGAAATATAATGTATATTGAAAGTAGAGAGGAATTAAACAAGTTATAAGCATCACTTTTTATTTCTTGGATCGTGTTTCGGTGCAAGAGCGTATAACGTTTGCCCCTTTCGCAAGGTTCCGCTGAATATCCTAGCGAAGGCTATGAAGACAAAATCCTTTTCCTCTTCCTTCTTTTCTTGAATTTCCTTCTCTTCCTCCAGCAGCGCTGACGACCCAATTGACATATCCTGAACATCTTTCGTTATTTGTTCTGAAATCGCTTGTTCAGCTTGTAGCTTTCTTTCCTGAATCCTTTGACGAATCATTTCACGTTTCTCGACCAGTTCTTGTTCGGTCATTCTCTTAGGTTTGTTTTGTGGCAACTGCGACATATGGTACGGGCTCATCTGCAAAAAAGCAGAGCTTCTTAAGTACATAGGGAAAATTAATTGTGGCACATGTAACAAACCTTTGAAATGAAAGCAACCACATTTTCACTCTGATTAGAGCATTTCTTAAACTCTTCCTTAAGAGCCAGACTCTCGGTTGGGTATAAGGAAAGTTCAACATTGTGGGGGAACAGCAATCGTTCAGCTCTTTCGTCCGAAATTGAATTGGGCGGTGGAATGTTCTGCACCACCATTTGAAGTACTGCTCTGTCGACAGGTAGCCATTGCCCAAGAACTGCCTTAATTTGCAGTTTGACATCAGTAATTTTCAAATCTCTGGGAGAAAGTTTGATACCCATCTTTTCGGCAATAATTGGCAACTTTTCCTTGTCCTTTCTCACAGCAATGATGTCGTACAGAGTCCAGATATTCTCTAGCACGAACTGCACAAACATTGGTTTCTTCGCCTTCTCCTGGGCACCTGCCATTATACATTTCTGCTTGGCATTGTAATAGAAATCACCCCACATTGCTTTTTCCAGTTTTTCTTGTGGTACATCAAGTCTGCTTGCGTAAGTTTCAGCAAAGTCCTTAACGGAAAATGCCCAACCATCTACAGCTGAACAAAAGACAACATTCCCATTCTCTGGGCTAAAATACAACGCAGAGTCATCCACATCTTCTAAAGCAGACTCATAGTTGTCTTTTTTCGTTGTATCTTCCTTGGCGAAGACATCCGAGGCAAAGATGCTGCCCAAAACTGCGTTTACTTGTTCCAGAACTTGTGAAATATGAAAATAAGCATCAATTGGTGTCATCTGCCTTTCGACAATCAACCTGTCGATCTTGTTAAGAATGAGAACTGGTTTCAACTGCTCTGAATATATCTGCTGAAGGCACGCACGCGTCTGTGGACCAACACCTTCGATTACGTCCACCTGAAAACACTCGATTTATATGCTCTCCAGCTATCACCTTAATTAATCCACTTACAACTACAATTGCACCATCACATAGTCTTACAGCTGTAGAAACTTCGCTTGAAAAATCAACATGCCCCGGGGAATCTATCAAATTAATGAGATAGTCCTTTTCGTTTCCTTTATCCCCACCTCGATAATACAATGAAATACTGCTGCTCTTCATGGTAATCCCACGTTCCTGTTCATCTTGTCTATTATCCAAGTAACGCAACTTTCCAGCCATACGCTGAGAAATAATTCCTATAGGATTTGCAACCAATAAATGCATGTCCTATTGGGAACTTACGTTAATATTCTTACCATTACTAGCAACAAGTGAATCTGCAATCGTGGTTTTCCCGTGGTCAACATGTGCTAAAATGCAAATATTTCTGACTTTTGTAATGTCTTTTTGAAGCTCGATTAAATCAGAAGTATCTACAACCGGCATTTTTATGTTGTCAATAATATTTAACAATTCAAATTAAAGAAAATTTTAACAAAACAGATTCGCTTTAACACGTTGTTTACATTTCACAATATGCGAAACTCAAATTTTGACAATAAGACAAATTGTCAGCGTGCAACACAGGTAAGTGATGCCGTGGTTTATTTTTCTGGTACTAGTATCGATTCAATCGAGCTGAACGACTCTTCATTTTCGTTCAATTTCACTTCAATTTGAATTACAGTATAAACTCGACTTGCGCCACTATCAAAAATCAAGGCCGTTGCGCTAACCAAAGTTGTTGAAATTACTTTGTCACATATTTTGAGAAAACGAAAGGTCATGTTATTTTTATTCTAGAATCGGATAATATTCTCTTTGGTCCATTGTAAGCATATGTTGACGAATCGAACTGCCCCGCCTGTTTTAAAGTTCTTGATTTTGGACTCCAGACTTTAGAGTGGCGAAATTAACGGAGTTGTGCGAATTGTGTTGTGTAAATCGAGTTTGCATGTTTCACTTGTGGTGTTCATGTCCATTCGAAGAGCAAATTTTCACAAGACTCCAAAATCATTACATATCAATGTTATTATATTCGAGTCAGTTTTTTGTTACTCTACTGTGCATTGCTATCGTGAATAGGTCATTGCACAGAAATCTCGTGTTGTGTGCATGGTGTTCTGTCAAACTTTGATGACGTTTCTTTCAACAGAAATCCTTTCACCTGGCGTAAATACTCTCGGAATTAGTGAAATAAACTCTTAATTTCTGCACAAAATTCAATTTATCATCAAGTCTTAAAAGTTTACACATAATGACTGCATTAACTCCTGAAGAAAAGAAACATCTCATCACCAGAAATCTTCAAGAGTTTCTTGGTGAGGAAAAACTCAATTCTATCCTGAAGGAGCGTGATCTAAAGATATATTGGGGAACTGCTACCACTGGCAAGCCACATGTTGCCTACTTTGTTCCTATGTCCAAAATCGCCGACTTCCTTAAAGCTGGATGTGAGGTTAGTGTTGACAGCTTACCACGTCTCCAGAATAAGATGAATAATCATTTTTCTTTCACATAGGTAACGATTCTGTTGGCTGATCTCCATGCTTACCTGGATAACATGAAAGCTCCTTGGGCTTTGTTGGAACTCCGAACACAATATTATGAAGCTGCAATCAAAGCAATGCTGACCTCCATCGGTGTTCCTATTGAAAAGTTGAAGTATGACTCATTAAATTACACCTCAGACCGTGTATTAAATAGCGATTGCGTTTTATAGGTTTGTGAAAGGAACAGACTACCAATTATCTCGAGAGTACAACTTGGATGTGTACAAATTAACGTCTGTTGTGACTCAGCACGATGCCAGAAAGGCTGGAGCAGAAGTCATTAAGCAGGTTGAATACCCACTGCTGTCTGGTTTGTTGTATCCCGGACTACAAGCTCTGGATGAGGAATACTTGAAAGTTGATGCGCAGTTCGGCGGTGTTGACCAGCGGAAGATTTTCACATTCGCCGAGAAGTGTCTACCACAGCTAGGTTATGAAAAGCGAATTCATCTGATGAACCCAATGGGTAAGGTGAGTCAAATCGGTTGATACAAAATAGTGACGAGAATACTTTTAGTTCCCGGACTTGCGGGTGGAAAGATGTCGTCATCCGAAGAAGACTCAAAAATCGATTTGCTGGATTCCCCAGCGAACGTAAAGAAGAAGCTAAAGAAGGCATTCTGCGAACCGGGAAATATTACCGACAACGGTCTGCTATCATTCGTAAAGTATGTTCTTTTCTCTCTCTTCCCACCCGGAGAAGGCTTCACGGTAAACCGCAATGAAAAGAACGGTGGGGACGTAACATTCTCGACTTTCGAGGAGTTGGAAAAATGCTTTGCAGAAAGTAACCTCCATCCCGGCGACCTTAAAGCAGCAGTAGAAAAATACATCAACAATCTTCTCGAGCCCATCAGAAAAGTCTTTGAAGACCCCGCTCTTCAGTAAGCCATAAGTTCATTGCCCACACTGGACATACTTTAACCGATTTATTCACAGAAAACTAAGCGCAGCTGCATACCCACCTCCAGTGAAAGCTGGAGCAAAGGGAAACAGTGTTGATGCATCCGAAGATGGACCTCAGAGATTGGATATTCGCGTGGGGAAAGTTATTTCAGTCGATAATCACCCGGATGCAGACACCTTGTACGTGCTGAAAATTGACCTTGGCGAAGAGAATCCTAGAACTGTGGTCAGTGGTCTAGTGAAGTTTATTTCTGTTGAAGAACTAGATCAAAGACTTGTCGCAGTTCTTTGCAATCTTAAAGCGGCCAAGATGCGTGGCATTGTCTCTGAGGGTATGGTCTTGTGTACATCAAAGTAAGTCTATTGTACCTTTCACTATATTACACACGTGGTTCTGACGAGATTCTTTTAAAAGCGCTGACCATACTGAAGTTGAGCCGATTATTGTGCCCAATGGTGCTAAGTCAGGTGATAGAGTGTCTGTGGATGGATACAGTGGAGTCCCAGATGAGGTGCTGAATCCTAAGAAGAAGGTAAGCTAAACGTCTATAAGTAATGTAAATGCTAAAAGCACTCTGTCAAGCTAAAAGCACATGCAACCTGTCGGGCAACGCAACAGAGGAAGCCCGCGTTTAAGGTGGAGCACCCAAGTGGAGAAGGACCTCAACCATCTTGGAGACAGCTAGCCAGAGATCGCGCTAGTTAGAGAGGCATGTTGGTTGAGGCCCATGTCCACCCCGGACTGTAGCGCCACACAAAGAAGAAGTAAAGCACTCTGAACACCTCTCCACTTCCTAATCGGAATTCGTTGGTCTCATGTACATATGGAAATGCTGCAAAACTGAAATGAAAATCACCTACTCAATGCAAATGATTTGGCAATATTTGCATAATGCGAAAACGGTAGTTTCCCTCTATCGTCTCTCTCTACCACTACGTGGAAAAAAATGAATCTCAGAAAGAATAGAACTAAACTTCTGTTCACACACAAACCTTTGCATTTGTGTGGAAGGAATTTCTGGAGTCCTTCCTTCGATTAATACATTCCTTTGAATACACATAAGTGAATTGGTGGTGGCCCGTGGCACAGATTCCTGCTCTGTGCGACGAAAACTACTAAACTCTAATCCAATCCATTCCTTCGCTGATGACAGCACCCTCAGCTTTTCATATTCGTTCCAAAATTCACGACCCTGCCCTTCGGACGTAGTATTGGAACGGCAGCGTATGTCAAGCAGATTGAATTCCGATCTGGACAGCATAATTAACTGGGGTAAGAACAAGAGAGTGGAATTCCAAAACTCAATCCTGTCTGCTGTCTCTAAAGCGAACCCCTGATAATCAGCCATTATCCATGAATGGCGCTTGTATCGACGAAACTGGAAAACTTTCCATCCTTGGTATGTGCATCAACACAACACTTAGTTGGAACGATCATATATTCGAGGTCGCCAAAAATGCTGCGAAATGTTTAGGTTTCCTTAATCGATGCAAGAAATACTTCACCCCCTCTGATTTGGCTTTAATCTATAAGGCGTATATTCGCCCTCAGCTTGAGTATAACGCTCATATCTGGTCTGGTGCCCCCAAGACCACCCTGCACCTACTAGATAGAATCCAAAAGCGAGCGATGAAACTTATAGGAGACAACGATATCGCGGGTTCATTAGACTCGCTTGAACATCGACGTACCGTGTCTTCTTTGTCCGTGTTTTTATTGTTATTGTAACAAACGATGCTTAAGTGGGCTAGCCAACTGCATTCCTCCTCTCCTTGAATTCACCCGCAATACACGTCACGCCAGGAATGCTCATCAGTTTACCCTTAAGCCTGCTTTCGGACGCACAGTGCAATTTAGAGACTCGTTTTTTAGCCGCACCGCACGAATATGGAATGCTCTTCCCAGCTCAATATTTCCATATATTACAATCCGCAGATGTTTAAGACCAACATGCACAGGTACCTCCTCTCTCTCTCCCTCTATACCTTCGGCCCGTGCAGTGTCTTGACCCCGGACAATTAAGGGTATTAATAACCCCTTGAGCACGCGCAAATTATAAAAAAAAACAATTTTCACGACCCCACCTCTTTCGAGTTACTGACAATGCTCAAAGAGTATTTCCTGTCTCCAGAAAGCTTCTCAAACTTGGCCGTTCGGATTCGGCATAAAACCATCGGTCCCTTCCACTTGTGAGAGAACAATAGCACGCACAACACAAGTGGTTTCTGAGAAGCTAGGCCTTGGCCCCCTAGGGGCTGTAGCGCCACCCATATTATTATTAATACACATAAGATTGAAAGTGGGAATAGAATATGATAGATCTTATTATAATTATTGTATGCATTTCAGAGAGAATAATTCAAATTGATTTCCTTCTAGGTTTGGGAAAAACTTCAAGTGGACCTTAAGACCAATGCGGATGGAGTTGCTGTATGGAAGGATAACTTCTTGCAAACACCCAGCGGAGAAAAACTCATCAGTAAACTGGCCAATTGTAATATCAAGTGAATTATGGATCAAAATTCAAAGCTATCACTGCGTATTTAGCATTTAGTAATACATTATTGCCTAGCTATCTATACGAATAATTCTTGTTTACCAATTTTTAATGCCTGTCAATAAAACATGACGCAAGAATCGCAGAAATTGAAATTGCTACGAATTTAATGACTCAAGTGGTGCAATAGTTGTTTACACTCAAAAACGTAGAAAAATAAATTAAATGATTGCACATAACTATCTGAGATAAGAAACTGTATTTTCAACGGAATTTAATAATGCAAGATAACTTAAACTTACACACTCCTTGTGTAATGTAGTATTTTATTTAATCATAAACTGCAAGTGATTACATGTGTGTTTTTCAATAGATATACGAGCTAGCTTCAACGATGAAAATCAGAATAAGTTCAAAGGAAAATCTCTTAGGAGTCGGAGGAAAAGTGCTTACCCTTAGAAGGTATAACTCTGCAGTTATAAATACAGACCTCATGATACCCGACCTACTCTTCGAAGAAGAATTTCTCAACCAGCATCCCTTTAGTCTCACTGGGAGCATCAGACGCTGAAGGGTTCACTGCGAAATGTTCCAAATGGATCGAAGTAGTGGCACAGGATACCTCACAACTAATGAACTCGGCTCCATGCTAGCTCCTTAACCTGATTGATATGAGCAGGCCTTATCCTTATCCGACCCTCATTGGCGTTATAACGGGGAATTGCGCCATTGGTACTTGCGCATCTAGGATATGTCCCTCTTACAATGATTTCTGCTACAACTGCACAGACGAGGATGAGGAAGAAACCATTACACATTTGTTATACAACTGTAGTGCTTACGTACAGATTTTTGGAAGTCTATTACTTCCTTAACCTAGGTTAATTAAACAATGTAAAAGTCGAACATCTTCAATTCATGAAAAGCACAAACTTTTTTGCGGAATAGCCACAGATCCTCGTTGTAGCTCAATGACCTAAGCTTGCCTAATTGTGGCTAATGTCCTAGCAGTCGGCCACATGAATCTACCTAAGCACCTCTGAAGCAAACAATGTTCAAGTCAACCAAATTTGAATTATGAACAACAAAAAAAAAATGTTATAAATTCACAACACATTTTTCTTTAAACATGCTACTTAGCAAGGATTGAAAAATCAGCATTGCGTGATCTAATGGAATCTACAGAGAAACTGGAGATGGTCCATTTTTCATTCTTATGTGTTATAAGCCTTATATGTTAGGCAAGTTTTACTAAGCCACATGCTAATAGCGGTAATATTCAATAACATCAAGTCAGCCCATATCTTTAAGTGCCTGGGTCATTCTTCCGCGTAAAATTTTCCATTTAAGATATCAAGTTCTTATCAAAATTGACTACTGACCAAAGCATGTTGCCAACTCTTACTAATAAACGAGTGCGAGAGTAAAAAGTGGAACCAGCAGTACGGTCTTCTTTCAGATAAGCCATCAAAAAGTCGGAGGGCAAGTGCAATTTAATAGAGAAACATCGATCCGCGTTATCAAAGAAATAATAGGACATTGTCATGGGCTTTAGGGGGCATGGGCTTTTATGTACACAGGCCAAAGTTGCTGATTGCACTGCATCGAACAACGACAGCTGTTCGTGAGCTCTACGAACAGAAGAGAAGGGAAGAGCACCGGTTTCTCAGAAAGAAAAAGAAAGAGCATGAGAAGCGCGCGGTCGTGGAGATGGAGAGGTGTTACGACAGGAAGGAGGTCCGAAAGTTTTACCAAAAGATAAAACAAGTATCAGGAAGATACAAACCTCGGACCGAAGCCTGCAGGGACGAAAATGGAAAAATAGCTGGGAATTTGGAAAAATAATTTCTGTAGACTGTTAAACGGCGATGACGACAGAAATCCCTTCTGTAGTCTGTTAAACGGCGATGACGACAGAGATCCCTTTGACTGGGCCAAATATCGAGGGATCAGCCTACTCAACATCGCGTGCAGGATACTCTCTACCGTTTTGTGTGAACGCCTGTAACAGTGCGTATTCATGGCGGGGAAGTCGAACATCGATCAAACATTAACACCTCGGTAGATCATGGAAAAGACACAAGAGATGCAGATAGACACCCACCACCTATTTGTCGATTTCAAAGCCGCATTTGACAACGTGCATAGAGGCGAGCTATACAGCGCCATGTCTAGTTTTGACATTCCTGCCAAACTCGTCAGGTTGTGCAGGATGACGATGGAGAACTCTCGCTGCTCCATCAAGGTCGGTAACGAACTCACCGAGACCTTCAATGTCAAAAAAGGTTTTAGGCAAGGCGACACGCTGTCATGAGACTACTTTAATATCATACTCAGGAGATCGTGCCAAACGTAAAAACCCGACATTGACGAGCTATCAATGAGACGTTTGCTGGCATTGAAACGGAAGCGGCGAAAATGGGTCTAGTGTTAATTCAGGGCAAAACAAAGTACATACTGTCATCACGAAGGCAGCAGTACTTCGCCTACCTCGGCTCTGGAGTAAATAGGGACAATATCACCAGTACCGAGATCGGGCGCAGAATTACTCTTGCCAATCGCTGCTTCTTTGGGCTCAAGAGGCAATTGAGTAACAGAGCCATCTCTCGAAACACCAAGCGAGTTTTTTGACTTGGTCTAACCAAAAACCTTCGTGCTGGATCTGCCAAAGGGTCGTCTAATTGAGTCGCATTTAAGGCACGCCTTGGAAGACGTGATGGTGGGGACATCTATGTCACGTGTCCAAGCTATCGAATCTTGTTGGCACCATCTGGACTAGAGAAATTGTTATTGAATAGAGAAGGGTCAACCACACTTACTTATCACGCCGGTGATCCATGTAAGGTCCGAGTCTAAGTAATTGCTGCCTTCCATCGGTGACGGTCCTGCGCACGCTGCTTCGATTCATCAAGCCAAGCTGTCTTACATCCGCGACAACATGCTCTCTACACCGAAGTATTGGTCTTCCTCTCTTTCTCGAGCCAAAAGGCTCGGATTATAAAGCTCCCCATTGCTGGAGCATTGCTGTCCATACGCTTGATCTAGCCGAGCCTGTACAGTTTACCTTCCGGACTATGTCCACATCCTTACACAGCACGCAGGGTGCGCGGTTGTGTCTTTTCGTCCATTCGCCTTCTTTACAAATGGGACCATACATCCGACTTAGAATATTTCTTTCGAAGGCACCGAGAATCAGCTTTGCAGTTTGGCTTAGCTACCAGCGTACAGCTCCATAAAGCATGACTGGCATGATTTGTAGCGAGCAGCACGAGCATTATTTTGGTCCTTCGACACTGTTATTTTGACAAACCGAAGTAGCATCGGTTCCCAAGGGCGGTTCTACGTCGGATGTCCACGAAGATGTCATTCGTGGATTTTACGTTTGTCCAGAGTTACCAAAGTCCTTTACTACGTCGAAATTTGACCTGTCGATTGCAATGTTTCGAATCGTTTTTTGCTCGACAGCATATATTTTGTCTTGTCCTCGTTGACCATAAGACCAGCTCGAGTCGCCTGTTCCTCAATTGCTGTGAAAGCTTCCACAACGGCACGTTGGGACCGCGTGACATTGTCGATGTCATCAGCGTATCCCAACAGCTGGGCTAACTTGTATAAGATAGTGCCTTCCGTGCAACTATGTATATATAAAGCAGAAAGTGTGTACAAAGTATTTTCATTCGCAGTGCTCTGAAATTTGCTACAAAAATCGCTCTAAGATTTAGTTCTAGCTCAGTTTAAAAGTTACGATTATTTTATGTCCATCTATTGACCATCTAAACAAGTAGACAAAAACAGCTGTGTGTGGGCCCACACATTTTTGTGTATAGCTAAAAGCAGACCCAGTATTTTACTTCTCTGCTTCAGGGTTTTTAATTTATTAATACAGTATAAGTTTTAGCCGATTCTGATCAAATTGACGAGATAGACTAATGTGACATGACGTGTAACAATATAGGCTACTTCTTTCTTGTTCCGTGAACTTTGACTTCAATTCGCTTATGAATCGCTCGATATCTCCACGTTTTGCTGCTGCACACATTGTGATTTTCTCTAACTTCGTCTTATATTAAGTAATAGTATAAACATCTATAGTTCTCTAAATTTGTTAATGTATGTGTATGGATGTGTATTATTTATATTAATTATAACACAAGTTGCAGGAAAGTACGCGCTGGAACTGGACCTAGCCCTCAAAGCACCCACTCGTGGTGTGCGTGCCATTGTTCTATAACGAATAAATGGCACCTACAGTTTTATGGCGAGTCGGAACGGCAAAAGTAATGCCTTAGTATGTATGTATAAGGTAAAATAAAAAACAACCATGAATAGTATCATGAGGCACTGACTGACCTTTGACCACATCTGTTGGACCATAATCAAATATAAAAGTCAAAGGAAATGCGGTCTAGCAAAAATAACAGACAATGGCTTATGAAATATGTCACAAGTCATTGTGAAGAGTATATCTAATAGATGAGATTAAAATTGTGTTCCCCATTTCTATATACATTTCATATATGTAATTAATATAAGTAATATTCCAACATATGTAATTCAAAACATTTACTAAATACAATATCATATGTATCCTTAATCCCTGCTTGACAAATTTGTTCCCTATTCGCAAAGTACAATACATAAATCACCCAAGTTCTCCCACATTTACACTTTAATCATCCACTCGATGAGTGCTTTTCAGTATCAGAAGTTATTGTTTACAAAACGAAAACAAAAAGGGCGAAGTGGGGAAAGTACACAAAATGTGTAGTGAACCCCAGTATGAACTAGTTGATACTTCATCCACACAATCAGATAAGAAATTCATCGTCGCCACCCGCTAAGTCATATCATACCAAAACAAAAACACAGAAAACTAGAACTGAGAGCCTTTATAAAACGGCCAACGGCCGAAATAATCACTTGAGACCACAGAAAGCTTCAGCTCATGGAGTAGACACAACGCTACAAGTGAATAGCAATAATATTTTGTAAATTCAGTAAAACAAGTGTTTGGTGATTCTAAGTGTTGAAAAGGAAAATAAAAAAAAATATTGAAAAAATGACTGCAAATAATATCAACTCATTGGTGGGAGCCGCGACACGTTACATTGCCGGACGTAATGCTGTACAAACCGTCTACTGGAGGTCAAAAGAATCTGGAAAAATGTACAAATACAATAAAACCTTCGAATTTGACAGGAGTCAAAAGCTACCACCCCAAAGCATACGCTTGACCAACTATTCAAGGAATTTCAAAAATACCTCAAATTGAGAGATAGTTCTTAAGATAGAATATTATCATAAAAAAGGACAAACACGTGTAAAAAAAAAATTAGATGTATTAGTTAATTTGTGATATTGTTAGTGTGGTGTTTCAAAACCATGTTTGCTGAGTTGCTAAGGTCTACCCAAAAGGTCGCAGACAGAGATCTGCGAGATCGAAGTACAAAATGATGTTCAATGTATATTTGTATAATTGTTTCATAGAATTTGTGATTCCTTTTTAATGTACATATACTGAAAATAATGTGCGAATAAATTATAAATGTATGTTAAGTACAGAATGCAAAACTAAAAACAAAATCGTTTGCTTATTATTTTTCTGAATTTAACACAGGAACAAATCACTCAATTTACTTGAAGGGGCGGTTGCTATGGCACTTTTGTTCTAGCTTATCTTTGACGCCGACGATACAAACGGCATGAAATTTATTTGATAGCATTCTCTGTAGACATTGTGTCTACTTCATTGTTGCGGAGGAACCAGGTTTTGCAATCAGTTGTTAAATAGAACACTTGAATTATATTCACCGCTAATCGATTTATCGACAGCTATTAGTGAAAGACTATATTTGTCCGGTCTTATCAAAGTGAATTGATCTATTGGCTTTTTGGACACATCTACATATTTTATCCAAATCTTGAAGCATTGAAGGTTTTTAACAAATAAAATGCTGTCTAAAAAATGTCCCAGACTTCACCGTACTCCGAAGAATATCATGATAATATGGTACATGAACGCTTCTATCGAGTCATAGTTTGAATTGCTAATTTTTTATCGTAAAAGCAATTAATTATCGTAAAATGAGAGTGTGGCGATTGTCAAATTATAAAGTCTTAAGCTGTCTTTCCGACTTTTCAGTTATAGATTTCGTTCGGTTCGTATTTAACACATAGGATGACCAGGTTATGAACAGCTCTAAAATACAGGCATGTAATCTCTGTACACGGCATTCTCTGAATGAATATATGTTGCGTTAGTATCAAATTTGAATATGGTAAAATAAGGAAAATCGTACACCAACGAATACCTTATTTAAGTAGGTATTCTCTTGCAAGTTCTTTGTGTTTTACTCGGTATTTATCTCAGATAATGCTTGCACTCAAGCCACGTTGTGAGGAAGTGTTTTGCGAAGCCACCACTTAAAATACACAAGGAGACCTCAATCTCTTATCTAAGAACTTTCTTATCTAATATTTACATTTTTTGTTTGCTTATTTTGTCTGGCTTGGTGACTGTGTTTCTAATTTTTCTGTTTTGCCAATGTTTCTATACAAGTGAATATGTATATCTTCCAGTCTGCCAATGACCGATTAAGGTAACCTCATTCCATCCAGAAAATCAGCTGTTAACGTGATAAAAAAATCATCATCTTATCATTTGAAAGCACATTCGCACGATTAAACATACATGTAAGTATGAGTATATTTGCGTCGAACATAGAGATAGAACTGCATAGATCGATAGCACGCCCAGGCGGCGTGTTATCAACTGTTTTCAGATAAGCCAGTCTAATGTCGCGCCACCTATTAATGTACACACGTCCATGATCGAAAACAACCCCCTTTAACTCGTTTTTTTACTTGGCATCTGGCAAACTATTTCAAGAAGTTGGCAATGACGTCTCTAGTTCAAAGCACTGAACTGATCTTTTTCTTTGAGGCTTATCTCTTTTGACCACAATGTGAAATGATGACTTAGCTATCTCCGGCTTGTGCTAATTTTACCATATTGATGAAAGAAAATCAAAATTATGACTCAAGAACAATCTATTTACGTAGCCAAATGTAGATTAATCTGGTGTTCAAATTTTATTTAGGACACGGTAGCGTGTGCTGTTTGCTGGGGGCTGTACCCAGAAAACAGTATAAGCTATCCCTATTGTAATCAAATATTCGTGGTGTATGGGTGACTTATTCAGATTACTGAAAAAGGTGACCGGTAAAATATTGTTTTAATGCTTAATTGGCAGCAAATAGAAAACTTCCACAGTTTAAAGATAAGTCTCTAAACAAGTACACTGAAGTGTGCACATGTGTATGTCTGATTAGAAAAGTTTTATGATTTCTTAGGATCTAAAGACTTTTTTGTTTATTTCAAAAAGACTGCGCGGTCACTTTTGATAAATAGGTGATTATTAGGAGAGATTAGCAACATTTGACCTCAATTAATAGAATTTCATGCATATACATATGAGTGTACATTCATATGCCATATCTTCCTGTGAAGCAAAAGTATAATAATATTTGCGTGTAGTCCAACATATGTACCTGCTGGATCACGTGGTTGTCCATCTGTGCTTGATATCTTTGTCACTAACTGTCCTAATATTGTAACTGATCCTGTCGTTTTTAATGAACTGAATTCAGACCATAACCCAGTATTGTGCAAGCTTCTTTTGACTGGAGCAAAACAGCTTCAGTATATTTATGATATGAAAAATTCCAACTGGACTCATTATAGAAATAGTTTAAACAAAAAGCTTCAACACAATATTAACATAGATGAAATAACATGTAAGCAAGATGTAGATTCTCTTGTTAACACTTTTACAAAACACATCTTGGACTCTGCTGACGGAAGTATACCAAAGGTAGCAAAGAGAAATCATTCTTTCAAACTCCCATTACATATTTTAAATCTTATAAAGATAAGAAATATGTGTAGGGGAAATTGGCAGCCTTTTTTTAGAAACCAGATGAAATACCTGAACAACATCATCTACAAGCATATATTTCAGTTTCGAAATGAATCCTGGAGAAAGAAGCTCCAGGATTTAGACAAGAATTCGAAGCCATTTTGGAACATGGTAAAAATAGTCAGAAACAAGAATAGGCATATCCCATTGCTCAAAGAACATTCAAATATCTATTTCACGGACAGTGAGAAAGCCAATGCTCTAGGCGTCACTTTTGAGAGTAATCATTGCATAGCTCAACATTTGTGGTTGATAGTTCAGTCGAGAGACTTAGAACACTGAACATAAATACACCTGTAGATGCTTACGTAAACGAAGAAGACATCTTGTTTTTTTTTTTTAAATAATCTGGTTACTAGAAAGTCTGGAGGATTAGATCATGTCAGAAACATTTATCGTAAGGAACTACCAAAAAAAGGGATCAAAATGATGCTGTATATTATCAACTCCTGCACTAAAATGCAGTACTTTTCGATGAATTGGAAGCTTGCTAAAGTTTCAGCAATATTAAAAGCAGGTAAGTTAGCGGTTAATCCGGGTAGTTATCGACCGATAAGCCTATTAAGTAACCTGAGTAAGGTTTATGAAAAAATTCTAAAAGAAAAACTTATGAAAATCATTGATGATAACCTTTCTTCCCGAATGAACAGTTTGGTCTTAGACGCAACCACAACACTGCCTATCAAGTACAAAGAATTTATAATCATGTTAAAAGTAACCATGATTTACTTGACATAGAAGAGTCCTTTGACTGTGTTTGGCATAATGGATTGATACATAAAATGATGAATCTAAGCTCTCCTCCTTATCTGTGCAAAATAATCCTAAATTTTCTCTGTCTGATCGTCGTTTTCAAGTGCATGTGAATAGTGGCGTATCTACTGTAGTCTACTTGAAGTTCGCAGTACCTCAGGGTTCTGTACTGGGTGCCATTCTCTATAACTTATATACCTCAGACCTTCCAGTTCTGCCTGAATGTGGATTAGTTGTTTTTGTTGATGACACAGCTGTATTTTCATCCCATGATTTTGCTCTCAATATTGAGATCAATCTAAAATATGCGTTGGAAATACTAGAAAGGTATTTTAATAAATGGAAGATCCAATTAAGCAAGGACAAGCTGCAAGCTATCTTTTTCACTAGAAAAAGAAAAGCTTGTTGCTTGTCCTCCTCTAATGTACATATTAAAGGAACAACCGTAAAGTTTCAGAATTCTGTTAAATATTTAGGTATCCATCTTGATTCCAAATTAACATTCCAGGAACACATCCCACAGACTGTTAATAAGATGAATATTGCAACGAGAGTGCTTTACCCATTTATAAATAGAAGATCATCAACATATATTTAAATTTATATTTCAAGCTATGCTTCTTTATGGTTGTTCAGTCTGGGGAAACTCCCCCCATTGCCGCATAAAAAAGCTACAAGTAGCTCAAGATAAAGTTATAAAGTTAATATTAAACCTACCATGGGATTATCCTACTTTACACCTACATAAAAGAGCTGGTGTTGAATTTGTGTCGGAGAGAATAACCAAAATCACTGAAGAGTTTATGAATTCTTGCGCTTTTGCTGACAATCCCCTAGTTAATTACCTGTTTGCAACTACTAGTCAAAATGTATGATTTATTTATTTATTTAACTTGTTTGCCTGTTTATTTATTTTTGTATTTTCATTTCAATTATTAATCATTAATTTAATTTTATTATTTATTTATTTTTTATTTATTTATTTATTTATTTTTTTATCTTATATTGAAGGTTTTGTCGTGTTTCCTTCAAAATTAAAATTCTTGTCTAGTTTTCTTTTTAAGTTAGTTCGTAATAACTTCTCAAAAGAAAGATAATGAAAATGTCAAATCTCAGTAATCAATAGTATATTGTGCAATAACAAACCATTGTAAATTTATAACGAAATAAAGCTATCTATCATTCATAATATTTCTTATGTTAACATTATTTGAACAAATATTTTATGTTTTTTTTTTTTTAAGAAGAATACTTGCTTTTTGTCCTTGAGATTGATTCTAATTACCTGTCATATATAATTGAACCATAGCCTAAATGGCTCTAATTGGTATCTCACCGCAGCTAGAACTTGTACTCTATCTCTCCCCCATGAACATGATAAATGCACCAGCGATGATACAAGACCTTAGTAAAAGATTTTAATACTAAGCTGGGTAAATAGGTTATAATATAATAATATGGGTGGCGCTACAGCCCATAAAGGGCCAGGGCCTAGCTTCTCAGCAACCACTCGTGTTGTGCGTGCTATTGTTTTCACACAAGTGGAAGTTACCTACAGTTTTATGCCGAATCCGAACGGCCAGATTTGAGAAGCTTTTTCCAAACAGGAAATGCTCTTTGAGCATTGTCAATGACTCGAAAGAGGTGGGGTCGTGAAAATTATTTGTGTCGCTCAGAGCTGGAGTCGAACCTACGACGTCGAGGTTGGGGTCGACGCACATACCCACAACGCCACGGGCCACCACCAGGTAAAGAGGTTATCTTCGTTAATATGGCATTGGCAAACACGAAGATTAAGACCATACAAACAAATACTTATGCTGAGTCTTAGTACGTCGCATGAAAACCTTGAGAAAGGTAATAATTCCATGCAGATTTAGAGCTTTAATTTTCTCCATTTACAAAAAGGAAATCACAAATTTGTAGATAGATTTATAAGCCACCTTGACGGGATGTTGTGGAAGTTCAAGAGTCATCCAGAACTTATAAATATCTATGTATACGGACACGAAAGTACGTACGTACGTATGTAGAAGATGATTTTTATGGCGTTAGTCCGGTCCACAAGAAAGGAGATCTCTTCTACTGCGCTAACTCTACATGGATCAGTCTCCGCAACATCGCCTATAAAATCCTCTCTGTGCATTTTGTGTCGGCCGGGAAAGTCCACCACCGACCAAATAATAATACTTTGGTAGATCCTGGTAAAAACTCAAGAAGTGCAGATCGACACCCACCACCTATTTGTCGATTTCAAGACCCCATATGACAACGTGCATAGAGACGAGCTATACAGCGCCATGTTCAGTTTTAACAATCTTCAAAATCTGCCAAACTCGTCAGGTTGCGCAGGATGACGATGGAGAACTCTCGCTGCTCCATCAAGGTTGGTAACAAACTCACCAAGACCTTTAGTGTGAAAAAAGGTTTTTGGCAAGGCAGACACGCTGTCATGTCATTTCTTTAATATAGTACTGCTAAACTCAAACGTCAACACCAGAGACATGATCTTACAAAAGTCCATTCATTCCATTGCTTACGCGGACGACATTGACTGGATTCGACGAACCGAGCCGTCAATGAGGCGTTTGCTAACATTGAAGCAGGGCAAGCGTTAAACCAGGGCAAAACAAAGTACATGCTGTCATCACGTATTGAGAGAAAAGATCAGCGTTTCATCCTGTTTTCATTGATGGCGTCTGGAGGGGAAGATGACTGACGCTTAGGATGGTTAGGTCATGTAGAGCGGATGGAAACCAATGCTGAAAAAAAGGTCTTTACCGACCTTGATGGAGCAGCGTGCATTCTCCATCGTCATCCTACACAAACGGACGAGTTTGGTAGGGATGCCAAAACTAGACATTGCTCTGTATAGCTCGTCTCTATAAATGCTATCATACGCGGCCTTAAAATCGATGAACAGGTAGTGGGTATCGGTTTTTTGCTCCTGGGTTTTCTCCAAAATATGCCGAAGTGTGAATATTTGGCCGATGGTGGATTTTCCTGGCCTAAAGCCACCCTGGATGGACTGACCAAGTGGTTGACGAATGGCTTTAGGCGTTTACACAGTACGGCAGATAAGATCTTACAGGCGATGTTAAGGAGACTTAACCCCCGATAGTTGGCGCAGTCAAAGGCGTCTCCTTTCTTGTGGATCGGACAAACAATGCTGAGATTCCATTCATCGGGCATGTTTTCCTCCGACCATATTTTACAGATGAGTTGGTGCATGCTCCTTACCAAATCATCGCCTGCGGCTTTAAAAAGCTCGACGGGTAGGCCGTCAGCTCCAGCAGCCTATAGCTATAGCAATCCTCACTTCATCCGGGTTGGGTGGACGGAATTGTTGATCTTCATCGTTCCTTTCATTGGGGTTGAATGGTTCGCTCTGCCTAACAGCGGAATTTGGTTCTTCGTCGCCGTTATACAGTCTGCAGAAATGGTTTCTCCATATTCTCAGCATCGACAATGACTCTACTATGATGTTCCCTTGATCATCCTTACACGTTTCGGTTCAAATAATTGCCGAGGGTAATTTGTATTGCTCAGATGAACGACTTACCTGTGCTGTGTAATTTGTGCAAAAGAATGAAGAAGGACGTAATATTTTCTGTAGGTATCTGCTGATTTTAAAGGGAATAAAGAGCTACATTCATATATACTTGGTTCTTAACCTAGAATGATGCTTTTGAGCTATGGACAACATGCCAAAAGTATTAGAATTTTAATTTAACGGGGAATGTGTAAGAATTGAGACAATTTTCTCGGCAAAGGTAAGTTTTTCAAGTATACTAGAAATTTATACATCATGCTGTAGCATTATTCCAAGCCCGTTCGACATCTCTTCCTCTAATGACCCATTATCATTAAGGAATGAGTAACGTACTTGTTCGTTCCGAACTAAGTTCACATATGTTTGTACTTTAAAACAAAAACAGATACACGCATAAAGATAAGCCGGTTGTTTATGCTTCAGTTAGTTGCTTAAAATCCAATACAGACAACAACCGCCTACTAACGCATTGTCTCTTCGGTATCGGTAATTGAATTTAATTGAGTAACAGAATTAATTGGTTCATGCCTTTAATTTGTCTTCCTATCCGGATGAAGAGTCTAAGATCTAAGTAAAAAACACAATGTTATAATTTAATTATACAACTTTAATCAACATCATTTATTGCTATTGCGGTTTCACTTAAGTTACAAACATTCGCCCACTTGCGACACCACGAGGATGGTTAAAATAAATTAAAAGTGAAAAACGGTTGTGGATTGGCGATAACCCCCTTGTTATGAACTAGAATTTGTTACAAAGATGAAGAAGTGTGGAAAGTAACGCCAATAGTGTTATTGTTGGGGCAAGAAAGCTAGCGCCGGATGAACAAACCTTTCGAATGGTATTCGTGGCTAGTCCTCTGCGTCCTAGCAGTGATCGCACACTCCTCAAATCCTGTAAAGAATTACAAAGGTGAAAAGTTAAATGTCGCTAAAATCACCAAAAAACCTCTTCGGTCAATCCGTGAGGACGGCGAGTCAGAACGATGGTGAAGAATGTGCTATTCACTTTGAAATCACAAAACGTGAGAACTATATGATCATGAACCGCCTTCACAACTTGAATAGTGCCCCGAAATTGTTGATAGTGAAGATCCAGCATTGATCCGCGCTGATCGCTTTCGCTCATCCAAAGACCAGGATTTGAATCTGTGTAGTTGAGCGTATATTCCAGATTGTTGTCCCTTTCATCCCAAACAAGTCGCAGAAACCGATTCTTAGGTGCTGGACGTCCCTGTAATGTTTTCCTGAAATGTGCATTGTAATCTCGAACTCTCTGCGTCGTTGTGGTTATCTGTTTGAATACAACATAGCTTTGAACTAAACATGAAGACGTGGAAAAATTTAATACGTACTTGCTCCGTGATATCGGTTAAGTGAACCAGGACGCAAGTGTCGAAGTAATAAGTTCCTGGACTGCCTTCAGAGTGTTGGATTATTTCGCTGCCATACCACATGCCCATAATCTGAAGTGAATCGTAATGTGAACTTTACTTCGTTTTCCTGTTTTTTAACTTTTGCGCATTCGCAAAACAGAATGAAAATTCAAATCTTGCGTCACAATTTTGTTTTGAGTTCTACTTAATCACAGTTTTGTTTTCCCCCTTTTACTCACTTAACATTTCTATTTCCTATCAAGTAAACGTGCATTTGAAGGTTGAATTGGGTTACATGGCAAAAGATGATAAGACGAACGAAGTGTGGATGCACTTTGTTCAGAACGCGGATAGTACGCCATTTAATGCGCGTGGTGGGTTTCAAGTGGATTTGATTTGGTGTTTGTCAGATGTGCGATAACAATAGAGCATGTGTATATGAAAAACTTTGGATTTCTTATTATTACAAATTCAAAATTCAAGAGATAAAATTAAAATTAAGAGACATTTTTCTAAGCCGTTTACCCTAATAGGATCTACTTGAATGTTATGTAAGTCTGACATTCCTGGTCCAAACAACAACCGAAATACAAAGATTCATTTGTAAACAACAAAGTATAATCAACAGAAGAGAATGTCGTATGATTATACTTCTTGTTTTACATATCAACGGTATTGTGGCAGAACAATATTTGTGTACCACAGAATGACAAATACTGTAATCGTATACTGCAAGATTTCCAACTGATATATGATAAAATTCAATCTGTCCCGAGAACAATCAACAAATTTAACACAAACTACTGAGCTTTATCGAAGCCCGCCTAAGTGAAAAACTCAGATATTTCAAAAAGAAAATATGAAAGTCTATTCCTTTTCTTAGAAAAGACATCGCTTAAATGTAAATGTATCTCTAGAATAAACAGGCTTTAAATCCATCTATTGAATTTGTATTTTTGTATGAAGTTCGGCACTGAATTTCACCTTAGTGACAACTATCAATACTGACAAGAATCAGCAGATTATAATTCTGCATAATTCTAAGAAGCACACAAGCTTGTCTATCAAAGACACAACTTACAATTTTAAAACAGCTGATGATGGTGGGAAACCATTTCTGCGCAGTGCACCAACGCTCAACAAAAACATTCCATTCGTAATCTTGCTACAAGGAACCAGATTTTATCCATAAAACTCGTAAATGCTGGAGCTCACAGTTGGGTCGACGAATGTCTGGATCCAATTATTCGTCAAAATGAAATTTTTTTTCATTTATCCGATGTCCGATTAAATCCAAAACCCAGTTGCTTGAAATTAACATTCCGGTTGTTTGCCATTTTTTTCATTAAGAAGAAGTATCACATCGACAGAGGCGCAACAAGAGATGTTGCGCTTTTTAGTTGAGCATGAAGCTCAGTAATTATTCGAATTCTATTTGAGCTTAAAAAGATTGGCTGCATGTTATATGTGTACATTGTGAATCTTAGCTCAAGACGAGTGTTTCCGATTCGACGAAGAATAAATGATTTTAAACGAAAGAAACTAAATCGAAAACATTAAAGAAATGCCAAAAAAGAAAAGAATAACGCAACGAAGTAATGTTTCTTACAGAAATACAAAATGCTTTATTTCTTATCTTATTGCTCTCTACTGTGTCCAAAATCGAAGTGGTGGAGCCGATGGACCATCGACCATCAGCAGCATCGATGCACCCATAGCGCACAACGAGGTTGTCTGTTCTTTTGTTTTAGCTTAAAACAAGAATAAAAATACACGCGTGGTGAGGTATTATGAAAGATATAACTTTCGTTATATCAAAAGATTGCATATATCGAGAGCGTTATCAATACTGACAAACCATCAATATTGTCTAGCAGTCTTATTGGTTTTCTTCATTAATTTTGATACTTAATTTGAAAGAATTATTAAAGGCATATGTCTTCATCTTCCTCTTCAAAGAACATGACGAAGTGTTATATTTTCGTTTTTTTATGACTTGCCAATCTGAAAACTATAATGCTTACATTTTTCTAGTGAAGTTCAGACATTAACAATATGGGTGGCGCTACAGCCCATAGAGGGCCAGGGCCTAGCTTCTCAGCAACCACTCGTGTTGTGCGCGTGCTATTGTTCTCTCACGAGTGAAAGGGACCTACAGTTTATATGCCGACTCCGAACGGCAAAGTTTGAGAAGCTTTTTCTCGACAGGAAATACTCTTTGAGCATTGTCAGTGACTCGAAAGAGGTGGGGCCGTGAAAATTATTTCTGTCGCTCAGAGCTGGAATCGAACCTACGACGTCGAGGTTGGGGTCGACGCACGTACCCGCAACGCCACGGGCCAGCAAGTTAACTTGATATGCAAATTGTGACCCGTTGTGTTCGGAGTGTGTAAAAAGCAATACGAACATGCTCGCCTCATGAAATAACTTGAAGTTCAGACATTATTAAGTATTAAACGCTGTGTTGGTACTCAAAAGACTGTGCATGCCTTTACTAAAAAATTGTAAATGTGTTTATCATATTTTTTATTTAGTTACTATTTTAACTAAGGACTAAGGCCTCAGAATTTAAATGACAATATTTTGAATGCGGACTCGCATTTTATATTCCCAACTTTAGTTTTTGCCTTTTGCATATGTACATTAAAAGCACATTTGAAACAAATGACAAATACAAAATTGTGGTCAGGTATTGAAATGCGGTATGTTCGTGATATAGTTTAAAGGATAGTTTACAACTGTTTCTTCGATTGATTTGTTTTCTTTACAATCTATATAAATACTAAATGAATTTCGCTTTGGAAATCTGGAGCATTTGGGAAAAAAGGATATCAAATTAAACGATGTTTAATAACTTTTGATAGTTAAACCGCATTAAAAAGAAACCCATTGCTAAAGTCATAGAAAAATGCAAGCACCAAGAATGCAATGGTGCCGCAAAAACCAGTCCCGAAAATTGTCAAAATTCGAGAATAATTTAACGGCGAGTCGTTTCTTAAATAATGATTGCGATACTGTAGATGCTCTGCGTGTTTATTCCCATGTTAAATTAATATTGCGGTATCAATTAAAGCATTTGGGGTTCGGCGCAAGTGTGCATTTCCCAGAATTTCTTAGCCAAACATATTTTGGTCGTATATATACATGTACATGCGCCAGTATTTTCCAAAGAACTTTTCGTCATTTTATAAATGTAAATGCTATGGATTGTACATAGTGTACACAGCACAATATGTCGTCTAAGAACAATTACTCCGGCAGTCGATTTTGTGAAATGAAACGCTGATCACAATATGTCAGAAACGCAAAGTAGCAATACCCAGACAAAAAGTTCAACCGCCTCTCCCAGAGAGCCAACCTCAATTACATCCAACACCATAAGTCAACATATTCACCACTAGCTTGGCCGCGGGGTCACTAATTGAATGAAAATCAATTGAACATTGATAAGGTATACATTTTATATCAGTCGAGTGATAGTAGTACTAAGATGTGAATGGACATCACATCCAACATGCACGTCACTTGAAATACGTTAATTAATCGTTTCACAATATTACACACTTCCTGCAAGTTGAGGGAGTACTGCGTTGGGACATTCTTGCAAAACATTGACTGCATCGGCTCGGTTTTTGACTCAATATCCACGTCGGCTCGACTTGCTTTGATGAAGATCCCAAGGACCAGTGTTATTAGCAAGCTCAAAAGCATTTTCACACTACACGGATAAGAAAACTGAACTAGATAAATTGCGATTTCTATAGACAATGTACGGATTCAAAAGAGACTTGACTCGATGTGGTCCCTGGCAAATGTACCAAGCAACTGGAACATTAAACATCATATGCTCTATGCGAACGACGACCAAGTCGGCTATGGGTAGTGGCAATAGTACAATACATGATACAGTCGGAATTGTATGTACATATGTATATGAGGCTGCAGACATCATTGCTCTGATGAATGACTCAGGCTCTGACTCGTCGCAACGAGAAATTTTTTTAGAATATTGGATCAAAACAAACACGACGAATTGGAAGACGAGAGTTAAATGAAATTAATTGGGTAAAGGTCTTACGATCAGATGAGGGTTGAAGTAAGGCTCAATAGAATTGTGTCCACCTTATGAGCAGAGATCATTAGCTGACCCATCGAAATATTGCCCCCATTGTGCAGCAATTCATTACCTAATTGAAGAATCTAGATCATAGAAGTGCTGTGCGGAGATATGTAGGATGTCCGGAATGTGGTTTTTTGTATAGACAACAGACAGGAAGGTACGTTTCTAGCTTCCACTGAAACTGAATTATCTTCTATTAATTAATTTATGAGACAAGTGAATAGCTTTGTAGGCGAGGGTAAAATTTGACACAAAGAAACACTCATCAACAATCCAATTAAAGCAAAAATGAATTGAATGGGCATATTTGAGTGTCTAGTGGCTGCTTTAGATGTCCCCTGCACTTGCAATAATTGTGATGTGAATACTAAAGAGAAATGGCGTATTTTAGAGAGTTCAAGGTTGCACACTGTATATGCTTGATCGGTGCGGCTCTGTGGATAGGGGCATTAACAACCCCTACGGTTCCCGACACAAACAACTTTACAAAAATACATCAACGCACGGTGTCTATAGTTGACTCCAGGTACGACAAAAAAAAGTGCATGGCTCCCCCTCTATAGAGTCACTGACAATACTCAAATAGTTACAACTGTCTGTTTAGAAAAAGCTTAAATTCTGGTCCCGTGCAGCAACATTGCGAATGGAATGTTTTTGTTGACATATCCTTGTTAGCGTTGGTGCTTACTTACTTACTTATCAGGCAGACGAACCATCAAGGGTCTGAGCCTGAGCAATTGCTGCCTTCCATCGGTGACGGTCCTGGGCACGCTGCTTCCAGTCATCAAGGCCAAGCTGTCTTGCATCCGCGATGACTTGGTCTTTGTACCGGAGGTTCGGTCTTCATCTCCTTCTCGAACCACGAGGCTCGGATTCGAAGACCCTCTTTGCTGGAGCGTTGTTGTCCATTCGCTCGATGTGGCCGAGCCAGTGTAGTCGGCGGATTTTTGCCTTCCGGACTACATCCTTGTACAGCTCGTAGAGTTCGCGGTTGTGTCTTCTCCTCCATTCGCCTTCCTCGCAGACTTGACCATATATCCGACGTAGAATTTTTCTTTCGAAGGCACCAAGAATCAGCTCTGCAGCCTTACTTAATGTCCAGCTTTCGGCTCCATAAAGTAGGACTGGCAGGATAAGGGTTTTGGTCCTTCGAGTCAGGAGTTTCGAGCCCAGTTGTTTTGACAGACCGAAGTAGCATCGGTTGCCAAGGGCGATTCTACGTCGGATCTCCACTACGATGTCATTCGTGGAGTTTACATTTGCCCCGAGGTAGACAAACTCCTTTACTACCTCGAAATTGTAGCTGTCGATTGTGACGTTTTGGCCTAGGTGGTGTGCGGCGGATCGTTGTTTGCTCGACAGCATATATTTTGTTTTGTCCTCGTTGACCTTAAGACCAGCTCGTTTCGCCTGTTCTTCAATTGCCGTGAAAGCTTCCACGATTGCACGTTGGGACCGCGCGACAATGTCGATGTCATCCGCGTATCCCAACAGCTGGACTGACTTGTAGAAGATAGTGCCTTCCGTGTTGACTTTTGCCCGCCGCACTATCTTCTCCAGTACCAAATTGAAGAAATCACACGACAGCGCATCTCCTTGCCGAAATCCGGTGCATGTTTCGAACGGTTCAAAGGTTTTTGAACCGAACTGCACGGTGCATCGCGTATGTGTTAGCGTGGTGCGACACAACCGGATCAGTTTTCCCGAGATCCCGAATTCGGCCATCGCTTCGAATAGCTCCTTGCGATGAATGTTGTCGTATGCGGCTTTAAAATCGATGAAGAGATGGTGAGTATCGATTTGAAACTCGCTGGTCTTCTCCAGGAACTGCCTTAGTGTGAAGATTTGGTTTTTGTCGATTTACTGGTACAGTACGCTGGATAGGATCTTATAGGCGACATTGAGCAGGGATATACCTCTGTAGTTCTTGCAGGAGGTAGGATCGCCTTTTTTGTGGATGGGGCATATGGAGCTGATATTCCAATCGTCTGGCATGCTTTCATCTTCCCAAATTTGGCAAATGATTTGGTGCATGCTCCCTACCATTACATTGCCCCCAGCTTTGAAAAGCTCCGATGGTAAGCCGTCTGCGGCTTTGTTGTTCTTCAGCCTTTTAATGGCTGTACCGACTTCTTCAAAGCTAGGTGAGAGGACTTCTTCGTCGACTCGAGTTGGAATTTCCTGGTTCCCTATCACTCTCTCCTGGTCAGGTCCGCTAAGCAGCTGTTGGAAGTGCTGCTTAAACACATCCACTATTCCCTGTGGCTCCGTAACTAGGTTACCCTCGCAATTTCAAAGAGCCTGGGTGCCTTTCCTAAAGCCTGTGGCCAGGCTTTTGGCTTTTTTGTAAAAGGCCCGTATTTTTTGCTTGTCCCTAGACTCTTCGATATTCTTGAGCTGGGAGGTTGCGAGAGACCTTTTCTTCAGGCGTAGAAGCTTTTTCTCCTCCCGTCTTCTAGCCCGGTACTCCTCTTGTGCTGCTCTTGTTTTCCGTTGCAGCGCTTTTTGGTATGCCTCTTCGGTTGCACGTTTTTTTTGCTCACACTCGCCATCATACCACGGGTTTCTTGTCGGGGGTCGTAGGTAGCCTAATGTAGTTTCCGCTACCTCTTTGATGGCCGAGCGGCAATGCAACCACATCTCGTTGGCACTTGACGTAGGCATACCGGAGAGTCTCTCACTTAATTGCTCTTCGTAGGCTCTGGCAATCTCCGGTATGCTTAGGCGTCCAATGTCAAAGGTTTTTTTTTGTCGGCTGGTGCAGCTTTCTGACATTGGACAGTCGATCTCTGAATCTTGCTGCAGCAAGAAAGTGGTCAGAGTCGACGTTTGTCCCCCTGAATGTTCGCACATCCAGGATATTTGACGCGTGTCTTCCGTCAATAAGCACATGGTCGATTTGGTTGGCGGTTCGACCATCCGGGGATCGCCAGGTTGCTGTGTGGATTTTTTTGCGAGGGAAGCTTGTGCTACTTATGACCATACTACGTGTTGTCGCAGAGTCTGTGAGTCGGAAGCCGTTATCTGTTGTCGTGTCGTGGAGGCTGTGCTTTCCGATCACTCCGCCAAAGATGTTTTCCTTACCGATTCTAGCATTGAAGTCTCCGAGTACAATTTTGACATCGTACTCCGGACAGGCTCCGTAGGCACCGTCCAAGAGGTCGTTAGCGTTGGTGCACTGCAATTAAAATGCACAATTAAATGCCCTGTAAGCGCTGAAGGTTTCTGGAGAAGAAGATTCAACCACGAACTGTACGGGCTGTACAGCGATATGAGTCTAGTCAGAGCTCTACGCATTCAACGCCTAAGATGGCTAGGCCATGTTGAGCGCATGGACAACACTGCTCCAGCTCGAAGAGTCTTCGACTCCGAACCAGTGGGACAACGCAATAGAGGACGACCACGAACCCGATGGTGCACTCAAGTGGAAAAGGACCTCAACCAACTTGGAGTGCGAAATTGGAGGCAGTTGGCTTAGGATGGGGCCAGCTGGAGAGGATTGTTGAACGAGGCCCAGGTTCACCCCGGACTGTAGCGCCACAAGAAGAAGAAGAAGAACAAGGATTATAAATAACAATTGCGTATTTAATCGCACAATTCTACGTACGTCTACTGTACTTCATGCGAATTTTCAGAAGCAAAGAAAGCGTTGAGTCACAGCACTGAATTGCTAACGAAATCAATTATTCAGTTTTGTCATTTTGTCATTGAATGTTTGAAGGTTACGAAGAATTCTGGCATGTTTCTTCCAATAGTATTAACTCGTTCGTGTAATTAATTGAATATATTATGTACACGCATTATTTTTAAAATGTTTATATATTTGCAGGCTGCCACAATATGCAATGGGCGTTGCACCATGTGCCGAGAAAATTTATTGGTGTTTCCTTGAAAAGGTTTGGTAAGTCATAACATATCATAACAGTTGGAAGAAATCGCAATTCTTGTAAGCGCAACAAAATCAAAAAAAGTCGTGTTTGATTCAGGATTAAAAAACTAATTTTTTATCAAGAGTATTTAATTGTGGTGGCCCGTGGCGTTGTGGGTATGTGCGTCGACCCCAACCTCGGCGTCGTAAGTTCGATTCTTGCTCTGTGCTACGAAAACAATTTTCACGACTCCACCTCTTTCGAGTCACTGACAATGCTCAAAAAGTATTTCCTGTCTAGAAAAAGCTTCTCAAACTGGGCCGTTCGGAGTCGGCATAAAACTGTAGGTATCTTCCACTCGTGTGAGAATAATAGCACTCACAACACGAGTGGTTGCTGAGAAGGTAGACCCTGGCCCCCTACGGGCTGTAGCGCCACCCATATTATATTATATTATTTAATTGCACCTATGACAATAGGTCTTGTGGTGACTGTGGATCGGATATACTTATGTAAGTGAGGTATGTACATTTTATTGCAGACAATTCGAGATTTGTAGAGACAACTGCGACAAAGGATAATAAGGATAATGTTGAAGTGAAGAACGGTGACGAATGCTCAGATTCATGCAAAGAAGGAAAAGGGATTGGCAAGAAAAATACTGGAAAGGTTTGTGGAAAAACTTAACTGTTTAACAATTTATTTACCTAACCTAATGTATATGTATGTACATACATAAATAATGTGCTTAGGTTTACGCGGTAATCGGACCGGTTGTGGATGTGCAATTTGAAGATGAACTTCCTTCTCTTCTCAACGCGCTTGATGTAAAAATGGAAAATTCCCACAGACTGGTGCTTGAGGTAAAAATGCCAATATTTCTTATACAGTATTTTGAAGTACACACGTTTGGGTCAGGTCCTCCATCATCTTGGCAATAACGTTGTTCGAACCGTAGCCATGGACGCGACCGAGGGTCTGACAAGAGGCTGTGAAGTTGTTGATACCGGATTTCCAGTCAGAACTCCAGTTGGAAGAGCCACTCTTGGACGTATTTTAAACGTAATAGGAGACCCAATTGATGAACGAGGTCCCATCAAGACTGATGATTATTCATTTATACACGCCGAAGCCCCCTTGCTCGCTGAGGTCAGTGTAAAGCCGACAATTCTTGAGACAGGAATAAAGGTTATTGATCTTCTGGCTCCCTACATGAAAGGCGGTAAAATCGGACTGTTTGGTGGTGCCGGTGTTGGCAAAACGGTTCTAATTATGGAACTTATTAATAACGTGGCGAAACAACACGGCGGCTTTTCGGTATTTGTGGGTGTTGGGGAAAGGACACGAGAGGGTAATGATCTATACATGGAAATGATTGAGTCGAATGTAATTTCAATTGATGATGATACATCAAAAGTGACTTTAGTCTATGGTCAAATGAATGAGCCACCAGGAGCAAGATTACGGGTGGCTTTAACTGGACTGACAATCGCAGAATATTTTAGAGACTTTGAAGGACAAGATGTTCTTCTTTTTATCGATAATATATTTAGATTTATCCAAGCTGGCTCAGAGGTATCAACATTACTGGGGCGAATTCCATCTGCTGTTGGCTACCAACCGACATTGAGCACAGACATGGGAACTATGCAAGAGAGAATTACAACGACGACAAATGGATCAATTACATCTGTGCAAGCTGTTTATGTGCCGGCAGATGATCTAACTGATCCAGCTCCAGCTTCCACGTTTTGCCATTTAGACGCGGCTACTGTTTTAGACCGCAGCGTTGCTGAATTGGGAATATTTCCAGCAGTAAACCCATTGGAGTCAACTTCTCGAATATTGGACCCACAAATCGTGGGCGATTTGCATTACGGCGTTGCCAGAAATGTTCAAAAGCTTCTGCAGAACTACAAATCGCTACAGGTAACATCTAACCCATTTTTGAAACCGACTCTATACATATGTATACTATTGTTGCCCTTAGGATATTATTGCTATATTAGGCATGGACGAAATGTCTGAGGATGACAAATTGACCGTTGCCAGAGCCAGAAAGGTTCAGAGGTTCTTGTCTCAACCGTTCAGTGTAGCTGAAGTATTCACTGGGAAGAAGGGTATGCTCGTGCCATTGGATAAGACAATTTTGGGATTCAAGAAGATCTTGGACGGTGAAATGGACGATTTTCCTGAAATAGCATTTTACATGGTTGGCGACATTGATACTGCCATGGCCAAGGCTAAGGAACTTGTGGCAGAATTGAAAGCAATGCAATAAATTATTGAAATAAATATTTATTCAAATGGAACTATTTATAACCAAACAAGCTTGGCAAAGTTTTTTTTTATAAATTTCAGTATTAGTTTTAGATAAAGTTTTCTTTGAAGTACCTTTCTGGGAAATACCAAAAAGTTCCTAAATGAGATCTATTACTTTATAAAACATTTACCACCACTCTTCTTCATCGTCTTGTTTTAAATAGGAAAATAGCTCTATTTCTATACGCACACGTTCCTCAATTCGAGTGCTTATTTTCCTATCAGGCAAAAGACCGTTTAATCCTGATTATACCATGGCTTTAAGTAAAACTAGATGATATTTGGACGTATTCTTTGAAGTCTAGCGTTCAGAATCACGTGTGAAGAAACAAAACTAAAAACGATGATTTGATGAACTATTGGCAGTACCAATAGCAGTCAATAGTGCTCCTTCTCCACCTGTGTGGGTAATCTCGTTCAAGGACGTCCTCTGTTGCTTGTCCCAATGGCTCGGAATTGAAGACTCTTCGGGCCGGATCTGTGACAAACAGGGCCATAGATCTCACGCAGAACTTTTCTCTCAAAACGACCAATAGCATTATCATCCACTTTTTATATAATCCATGTCTCTGCGCCATAGATCAGGACTGAGATGATCAGGGTTTTATACAAGCTCAATTTGGTGTTTCGAGAGATGGCTCTGTTACTCAATTGCCTCTTGAGCCCAAAGAAACAGCGATTGGCAAGAGTAATTCTGCGCTTGATCCGTACTGGTGTTGTTGTCATTATTTACTCCGGAGCCTAGGTAGACGAAGTGCTTGACTACCTCAAAGTTTCTGCTGCCCAATATGACGCTCTGTCCGAGACGTCGATGTTGTGCGTCCTTCCGTGATGACAGCATGTACTCTGTTTTGTCCTGGTTTACCGCTAGAACCATTTTAGCCGCTTCCGCTTCAATACCAGCAAACGTCCCATTGACGGCTCGATGTGTTCGTCCAATCACGTCAATGTCGTCCGCGTAAGCAAGAGTTGAACGGACTTTTGGAAGATCGTGCCTCTGGTGTTGACGTTTGAGTTTCGCACGATCTTCTCAAGTATGATGTTAAAGAAGTCACATGACAGCGTGTCGCCTTGCCTAAGACCTTTTTTGACATTGAAGGTCGCGGGGAGTTCGTTACCGACCTTGATGGAGCAGCGAGAGCTCTCCATCGTCATCCTGCACAACCTGACGAGTTTGGCAGGAATGTCAAAACTAGACATGGCGCTGTATAGCCCGTCTCTATGCACGCTGTCATATGCGGCCTTGAAATCGACAAATAGGTGGTGGGTGTCGATCTGCATCTCTTGAGTCTTTTCCAGGATCTGCCGTAATGTGAAAATTTGATCGATAGTGGACTTTCCTGGCCTGAAACCGCACTGATAAGGACCTATCAGTTTGTTGACAAAGGGTTTCAGGCGTTCACACAGAACGGCAGAGAGTATCTTATAAGCGATGTTAAGGAGGCTGATCCCTCGATAGTTGGCGCAGTCAAAGGGATCCCCTTTCTTGTGGACCGGACAAACGACGCTGAGATTCCACTCATCGGGCATGCTTTCCTCCGACCATATATTACAGATGAGCTGGTGCATGCGCCCAACCAGGTCATCTCCAGCTGCCTTAAACAGTTCCGCGGACAATCCGTCCGCTCCAGCAGCTTTGTTTGACTTCAGTCTAGATATCGCTATCTTGACTTCGTCTAAATCGGAGGGACGGAATTCGTGTTCATCATCGTCCAAATTGAGTGAAACATTCTGCCTGACAGCGGAATTTGTGTCGTCATCGCCGTTTAACAGTCTACAAAAATGATTTTTCCAAATTCTCAGCATCGACTGCGATTCTACTACTAGTTGTCCATTTTCATCCCTGCAGGCTTCGGTCCGAGGTCTGTATCTTCCTGATACTTATTTTACCTTTTGGTAAAACTCTCGGACCTCCTTCCTGTCGTAACACCTCTCCATCTCCACGGCCGCGCGCTTCTCATGCTCTTTCTTTTTCTTTCTGAGAAGCCGGTGCTCTTCCCTTCTCTTCTGTTGTAGGGCTCACGAACAGCTCTCGTTGTTCGATGCAGCGTTGCCTTGTAGGCCTCCTGTTTGGCTGCATGGCTGCTTTTTGCCTAAGTCTGCCTCTAACAACGAATCCGCATCCAAATAAGCGCTGCCTTCCCTCTTTGTAGCAATCACCGCAGTTTCTCATCTTCCTTTTGCCCGGCCCATCCCATCGTATCTCCTGGATGGCGGTGCAGAACCGAAAATCATTGTCCTTTGATCGTTGGCTGGGGTCGTCAACTTTGAATCCGTCCATATCCGAGGCCTGTTGTCGGTTCGTAACCGTGGGTTTTTTATGTGGTGAGGGAGTTAACCTCACGCACAACCTACAACTGGTAGGCCAGGCCCATTATTTGACCCTCGGGCGGAGGGAGATCGCTGCATACATTAGTTCACCACACAACGGTTGTTGTGATGGCTATCCAGGGGCGCCACTAGGTGGCTGTATGTCAACTTGACTTATGGACAAGCAGGGATCGCGCTGGCATCCTACCAGGTTGAGTGCAGTCAGCAACTTTGCCCTGTGTACATAAGCCCATGCCAGTAAAAAATGCTTATACTTGAATGCATTTGGTGTTTTAATTCGAACGTTTTAAACGATGGGCTCAAAACGCATTCACCTTAACGACAAGTGAACACATCACATAGTACGTATACAACTATACAAAACTTGTACAATTTGTCAGCTTCTTGTAAAATCTCTTAAATCTTGAACAAATACATATATGGTCTTAAATATTGCTTTCAAAAGCAATAGTTTGATAAATTTGTCGTCTATGAAAAATGATAAACTTCAGACAGATTCGATCCATGGAATAATCACGTAAAAAGTCATTCACCGACAAGCTATCTCCAAAAAAAGAGTTCCTGTTAACACCGCGACAATGCGCGGGTGTAGACTATCGCACAAGATCGAGGTGTCTTGTCGGCGCTTATGTTTACCAGCAAAGTTCAAGATTGCTGTGGATATCGTCGTTTCTGATATACCACTGCACATTCATCATAGTTCTAAGTATATTATTTTGAAAAGTCTGTACAATGTTTATATTGTTTGCTTTGGTACAACCCCATTGTTGTACGCCATATTTCCACACAGGTTTTAGGATTTGCTTGTATACAAGCAATTTGTTGTCAATACTTAGCTTGGAATGTTTACCAATAAACCAGTACACATCTTTGTATTTCATGTCAAGTTCTGCACGTTTCATTTTAATGTGCTCCTTCCACTTGAGTTAAACGTTAAGAGTCATCCAGAGGTATTTCGCTTCATTACAGAAAGGTATTTGGACACGGTTCAGGAAGACCCGCAAGTCATCAACGTAAAGTTGATATGTACGGATTAGCATTCGTTAGGGACAATTTGCCATTAGTTCATCCATTCGTGTATCTGATCTCGTGAGCCTTGTAATTTTGATGTAAATTCTTCCCCGTTTTCCCTGTTACCAGAATGATAGTGTCGTCAGCAAATGTGTCTAAGACAGCGTCTTTTTCTTGTGGTAAATTACTTGTATACATCAGGTATAGCAGAGAGCCAAGAACACTCCCTTGCGGTCCACCAGCATTTATATTTTTAAAACCGACAAGTGAACGATTCCCTTCGAACGGATTGAATGATACCGAAAATTAAATTTCGTTCCCGCGGCGGATTGAATGATAGGGGTTAACGCTTCCATTCCTGGTCTATTGTGAGTGTAGGCAGGGTCGTTTCTGGGAGACTGGGTCGGCAAAATTCCTAGCGGTCGATTGCGATTTTAGCTTTTTAGTACGACCAAGACGATTTTATTATTTTAAGTTTTATTCCCTGACACTGTCACCCTCTATGTGCATATCCCGTAACTTAGCCGTGACAAAAAACATCATCTTTACGCGTGGAATGCGCTCATCTACGATATCCAGTAATTGTAGTAGATTTGCTGCGGCTGAACCATATTTACCTTCTATTCATATTCATGCAATTTGCATTCAGGGCAGACGCACTGATTTTGACATTTCTCTGTGCAAATGTCAAAATAATTTTGTTTTAGCTCGTGAAAACTGTGAAATTTGCTTAAAGATGAGTTCTACTAAATCAAAGAAAAAAACGAAAGCCGCTGTTATTCCTAAACCGATTAAAATCAAGAGAGAAGATGATCATATTATTTATCCAATGGAACATTATGTTGATGATAGAGTTGAGTTGATCCGACAAATTTTCGCGTCATTGAAGCCCAAAACAATAACAAACCTTGCACCCGACTTTTTAAAGGTAGCTTTCGTAAGCTGAAATCCACTAAGATTTAAATGTGTAATAATGTACGTATACTTGTTCATAGAAATCGAAACTTGAAGATATTCAGGAGCAGTGTTTAAATGAAGTTCTAGGAATATCAAAAAAACGTCTTCTTTCCATTATCAACTCAACTAAATGTCCCACTGATACTGATACATCAGGCGAAGATGAACCAATCATTGAAGGCAGTTTTACATTTTATTCGTTAGTTTATCCATATTTTAATTTCTATATTTTTTTTTTGGCTTTGTAGAACACATTTCTCTGGAAGAGATATCATCCGATAGCGATATTGCTGATCAAAAAATTGCAAAGGCTCCAAAAGGTAATCGCGAGTTTAGTTGAATGTTTTCTAAGTGCTTTCAGATAAATGCGGTGGTGGCAAATAATATGCTCTCAAGTTTACACACACTTCAGAGGTCTCGTCTCTGCTGCTCGTTATCGAAATGATAAAATCACCAGTTGTAAAAATTCCTTCTTGTCGCGCGAAAGCAACGCCCATTTCTATTGGCATGCTGGTATCGCTTGCAATTGTCTTTAAATTTCTACGTAAGTTAAACAATCTTCCAGTGAAGGCATTCTTGACTACACATATAACAGGGCAGTATATTTGAGGGATTGCAAATGCCAATGGTAAATTTGCACAATTACTGCTCACCACAAGACCCTGGCATGGAATCGAAGAAATTGTGCGTAGGACAAAACTTACAATACCTGCACCACAGGATAGGCTTTTCAAGGACGGTACATCTATTTGTGTATTATCAATCGGGAGCAGTTTCTTGGCTATGAGGGGGAACTTTTGTCGAAGTGAACTCTTTTCAATCAGCAAGCAATCTATTTGCTTTATACGATCATGATTCTCGAACTTTTTAAAGTCACTACACGTTTTCAAGGGTAAGGTTCCGAGAGTTGCTTTTTCAAGAGATCGACATTGAGAAATCACATCGGTTTGTCTCTGTGGATTAGTGACAAACATTTCGTCCAACCAAATGGCTTCGATGTTCAGAATGTGGTCCTCAATGTCCAGCAACTTCTCCTCAACGTATTCAAAATTTATTGATACTATTAACTAAATGGATTCTCCTATATAGTCATTCAGAGTATGCAGGAACGCAGAACTCTTAACATTCGAAATCACTAAGAAATGCGCTCCATATTTGATAGCATTATCTATGTCCGCGGTGTCACTAAATGTTAGTTCACTGGTTTCAATATAATACGGTACCTGAACATTCATAAATGATGTCAAGTATCCTGCTTTAATGACTTCCACTGTCAGTTGACGGTGAGAAGCACATTTGACAACTTTTGCAATGATTTTACCATTGTCGAAACGCACAACATCATCAATTTTCATAACATCCAAATATCTCCACATGTTGCTGACGTATACGATCTCCTTGAAGCAGGAATACTTGTAATTTTCCCCTGTAGTGAGAATCATTACGTGCCCAACCTCAACAAAGCGTTTCTTGTTATTTTTTAGACGGCCACTCGTCAGTTGTTCTCCGTTGATCTCTACCGCAACCCCAATCGGTATTCGAAAAGAATTTTCCATGTAGAACTTGTCAACTGCTGTATTGACCTTGAGGAATATCAATTCTATGTCTTGCGGCTTGTTGCAGTTTATTTGAATCAGAAAAGTGCGTACGTCGTTTCGAAGCAGACGGTCCAACTCAATATCTGTTGTGCTTATTTCCACTTTTGCTATGATTGCCAATTGATGGTAGCGATTTCTTTTGTATACATGTATTACTTTCTTCTCATATTGTTCAAGCTGTTGAGGACTCATTTCATGAAATCCGTTTATATCCAATTCCGGTATAACAAAAAGCTTCATTATTTTTTGATTTTGTTTCTCAACTTCTGATTTTTCCATAATGATTTCAATTATAAATAATTATGTGGTTCTTCGCTCTAATTCAATTGGAAAGAAAAATTGCATAAAAATTGTATATCAATGACAACAAAGGCAAGGCAGTATTTATATTTAGACAGCTCGTCTGACAGTGAGTCAACAGACATAAAGGTCCCAAAACAACTCTTCTTTATCTCAACCGAGCATAAGAATGTAGGGTTATCTGCTCGTTTACCTTTTCCCTAGCAATATTTGACAAAGTGTGTGTATATACAAGTCTCCATATTTCTTACTATGCGTTTACTTCTCGATCAATATCAAAAAATCAAGTCTATCTATTAACTATTAACGAAATTCACCACATCTTTATTTTTTAGATAAACAATTTAGTGTTCTGGAACTGCTTGAACTTCAGGCCAGAGCTCGGGCTATAAGATCACAACTGGCACTAGAACCTGTGACAAAAATTGAAGTGGATACAGATTCCGATGAAGAAAAACCACAATCAAAGTCTAACGCTGTAGTAGTCCCCCAGACACGTAAAAAAACAACCAATGTATCGAATGGCGGTTCTACATCTAGCAAGGCAGAACCCCAGAAAAGATCAGCAACTGTATCAAGAGCAGTGCCAAAGTCAAACACTAAAGCAACTCCATGTGCAAACACAAAGAGAATAAAATTGAAAAGAAATTTCCGAAAACACGCTCAAAATGATCAAAGCAATGACGACGAGAAACTGAATGAGGAAACCAAACCAGTACCGCAGCCTAAACTGGAGAAAGAGATGCGCTCTCCTTCTCCGGATGTAATTCCTATCATATCCGTCCCTGAGACCCTTTGCATAAGCGACTCAGATGATGAGCAAACATCTAAGAAAAGCCCCTCAAAAGCGGTTGAGGTCACAAAAGTGTCCGAGCCAGTTAAACCGATTGAGATTTTAAGTGTGGTTGAAATTTCAGCTGCAAATAACGATGTTAGCAAAACTTCATCTGCGGAACAGAAGGAGGAGCCAAAAGAAGCAGAGAAAGAAGTTCCAATTGAACATGAAGAAGGAGAAATATTCGACGATGAGGAAAAGACGGTGGGCACCTCTGTACAGGAAACATCGAAATCAAACACAAATGATGATCTTGTTAAACAGCCTAACCAGGAAGTTTCTGAACATGTTGGGGGAGAACCTGAAGAAGAAAAACCGAAAGTTACCACAGATAGTGGTGAGACACACAAAGTGGCCAACAGCGATAGTGAAGATGACAGCAATGATGATGTAATCTCTTTAGAGGGGGGCGATTTACTAAATGAAATGAAAGAGCATTTAAAAGACGAACCGGAGGAGTCCAGTAAATGCGCTAAATCCGAAGAGATAATTTGTCTGGACGACTCCACCGATGACGAAATTGAACCTAAGAAGGTGAGGTAAGATTTTATAAAGTTCTTGTTGTTTAATCGTTTCAACTTATTTTTCATGGTCTTTAGAAAACAGAATCTTGGAATGAACGATGGCTGAAGAGCTCGAAAGTAAGTAAAGTCCTAGCTGCATCTCGCCTAGGCAATCGAGTGCGAAATAAAATCAAAGAATCCAAGAAAGCGAAGAAACTGGAAGAAGCCGCCGAAATTGAACTCGAACAGAAAAAAGCTCAAGAACATGTGTTTACTTCAAGGCATGAAGATGGATCTGTGGATCAATATAAGGAAATACAAGACAGCATCCAAAGGAAGGCAGACTGATCGTATTGTAAATGTTGTCTGGGTCCCATTTGAATAAATGTAAAATGCATTTTATTACGGCCTAGTCTTTAATGTGTTCAATATGTTAAAGTTATGAATTTCTATGCAGGAGTACCAGCCCTGTCAGCGGATTTGTGCACGTGAACTTTTTTTACGACACTTGCAGGATGAAATCAATGCTATCGAGTACGGATGTATACAAATTATTTATTACTATATTTTGTGGCCATCTTTTTTCTCAGTCCATGGCGACATTTTTAAAGTGTCGTTCTTAAAAGATAAGAGTGTAGTGGAAATTCCATTGCATTTCCCACATCCTTTTAGAAATCAAGAGACAGGAGAAGAAGTAGTTGCTTATCTCAACTCATTTATTTCTGATACTGGTATTCATATGCTGGGCTGTGGTTTGACCTGTGGCCATCTTCTTCTTCTGCTTTGACTGGTGCTTCTGTTCGGGGTCGACCTGGGCCTCAGCCAACATGTCTCTCCATCTAACCCGGTCTTGTGCTAGTTGCATCCAGCCGCGCACATTCAACCTATTCAGGTTCCCTTCCAGCTGCGTGCACCACCATAGGCGTGGTATTTCTTTACCGCGTTTTCCCTCGGGGTTGGAATCAAAGACTTTCCGGGCCGAAACATTGGTGTCCATTCGCTCGACGTGGCCTAGACATCTGAGACGAAAGATACGAACTCGTTTGACCAGGTCGATGTCACTGCACAGCTCGTCGTTCAGTTTTGTCCTCTAAACACCATCCGTAGATACGACTTTTCTCTCGAAACGACCAAGAATATTCTCGACCGCTTTAGTTAGCAGGACTGGGACTTTCAACGTTTTATTTCTCGAAAGATGGCTTTATTCCTCAGTGGCCTTCCGAGAGCGAAAATGCAGCGATTTGGCCAAAGTGTTCCTCCGTTTTATCTCCGCGGTGGTGTCATTGCTTGTATTAACAGGTAAACAAAGTATTTCTACTTCAAAGTTTTAGCTGTCTATAGTGACGCTTTGTCCAAAACGTCGGTGTTGGTGGACCATTTTCGTAGACACCCTCGTTAATAAAAGTTCTCCATCGTCATTCTGCAGAGACGGACGAGTTTTGCGGGGATGCCAAAACTAGACTAGGCTGTATAACTCGTCTCTATAAACACTGTCATACGCGGCTTTAAAGTCGATTAAGAGGTGGTGAGTATCAACTTAAAACTCCTGGGTCTTTTCCAAGATCTGTAATATGTGAATATTTGGTCAATAGTTGATTTCGCTGGCCTTAACCCGCACTGATATTGACCAATCAGGCTGTTAACGTAGGGTTTCTTTATGATCTTTAGGATCAGAGTAACGATGCTGAGATTCCATCCGTCGGGCATACTTGTTTCCGACCAGATTTTACAGATAAGTTGCTTGCACCAACTCACACACCTTATCAAATCATCACCAGCAGCCTCAAAGAGGTCGGCAGGCAGTCCATTGGCAACAGCAGCCTTATTAGACTTCAGACGGCGATTGCTGCCGTCACTTCAATCAGGTCGGGAGGGCGGAATTCTTGTCCATCATTGCCTTATAAATGTCAGCCACACTACACTATCATGTAGTCACTGACAAGCTTAAAACCCTTCAAGTCAGCGGAACCTAACTGCATCATCCTTACGGAGCTTCAAAGAACAGCTGACCTCATCATGCCTTGGATTCTCCACATATTCAAAGGCTATATGAGTCTCAGTCATGTCCCCAGCTCCTGGAAAAGAGTCAAAGTAGTGTTTATTCTCAAAGCGGGTAAATACTCCCAACTACCGAAGGACCGCAGGCCAATAAGTCTTTCCTCATTTCTCCTGAAAACCCTGGAGAAACTTATAGACCAATATATCAGGCAAGCTATCCCAGCATATAGACTCTCATCTGCACAAGATGCCTACAACAAGGGCAAGTCTGGTAGGCACCATCGAGAAATCTCTCGGGTTCAAAGAATATACACTTGTGACTTTTCTCGACATCGAAGGTTCGTTTAACAATATCAAACCGGAAGCAATTTCACTTGCGCTTAGCAACCTCGGGATCGTTCATTCATCAGCTACTCACTAGCAGAGTAATACACTCTCAGATGGGAGACACTAAGATCCATAGAGGAGTTAATAGGGGCACCCCACAAGGAGGTGTTCTATCACCCCTTCTTTGGAACGTAGCGGTAAATGAACTGCTACTAATACTGGAAGAGGTAGGGTGCAAAGTTATTGCCTCGGCGGATGATATTGCCATAGCGGCATGCGGCAAATTCGTCTCTACTCTAAGAGACATAATTCAGAATGCCTTCGACAGACTAGAAGCATGGACATAAACATGCGGACTCGGACTCAACCCACAAAAAACGGACATCGTACTCTTCACCAGAAGATACAACTGCTGTGCGGCACTACATTACAGCTAACCACCAGTACGAAATTTCTGGGTCTCACTCTCGACAGCAAGCTAAATTGGAAGCTCAATATACAGGAAAGGGTCAAAAAAGCCTCTTCTGCACCGGCCTACAACCACGCATCACTCACTGGATTTACACCTCCATCGTCAGGCCGACACTTCTGTATGATGTCTCAGTTTGGTGGACAGCACTAAACAAGGCTATAAACTGCAATGCACTCAACCGAGTACAAAGACTGGCCTGTCTGTGTATCAGCGGGGCACTAAGAAGTACTCCGTCAGTCTTCTCTTCTCCTCCATCTTCCACCTTTGGAAATATTCGGGAAACAAGCAGCAGCAAGCACAGCCTTGAGACTCAAAACACTCCGATTGCGGTCCGAACTCAACACTGACCACTCAACCATTCTCAAGGAATTCAATTTCCTTCCTAGCGACACTGACCGCCTACTACCCCAGGCCATCTTCGAAAAGAAATTCTCAGTCAGTATTCCTTCCAGATCGGACTGGATGACTGACATGCAAACACTGAAAGATCCTCTGCGCATCTTCACAGATGGATCAATGACAAAAGAAGGGGTGGGTGCGGGTGTCTATTCTCAAGACCTCAACATTGCTATCTCCGTGAAGCTCGCTGATCACTGTAGCGTTTTTCAGGCAGAAACCATAGCGATTAAAGAGACGCTGTCTTGGCTCAAAAACAATGTGATGTCAGAAAGGGATACCACCATCTGTTCCGATAGTCAGGTCGCCCTGGACAGTGTCATGTTCTACTCAAAAACATAACTTAATTGCAGGCTGTCTCTTAACAAGATGGCCGAGCATTTGAACATTCACCTCATGTGGGTGCCGAGAAACTGTGACATACCAGGAAACTGCAAAGCCGATGAACTCGCCAGGTGGGGTACAACCTCATCCCTATCAATAGCAGGGGTACCACCTTCCATGCCGATCGCTACAGCTTACCATCTTAAGATCCACACAATTAAAACCGCTAGTGACAAATGGCTAGAAGGCACCACCTGCCTTAAATCAAAAGAAATCTGGCCATCACTCAACCTAAAACGGTCACTCAGTCTACTTGGACTCAGCAAGTCCTCATTAAGGACCCTCATAGGAGTCATAACCAGCACTGTGTAATTGGCACTCATGCTCACAGGATTGGTGCCCCATATAATGATTTTTGCAGAATCTGCATGGATGAAGAGAAGGAAGAAAATACTCATCACATTCTCTGCTCCTGCAGTGCTCTTGCCTGTCGTAGGTTCCTGCACCTAGGAGCCATAGGTTTCCGCATAAACGGCTAGCAGTTGGTTGAGTGCAGGAATAAGAAAGCAAGGGATATCCATATTTTTCGTCTCTTGTCTCTTGATTCCATCTGACAGCGTTTCCTCATTTATTTTCGATTGAGTGACTGGCCTTGGTAATAGAGTTCCAGGTGCTTTTACCTGGTCTGGTTCTTTGGAATCAAATTGACGGCACTATCAGTGAAGTTTTCGATCGGTGGTAGTTGTCCTACAATGTTCTAAGTGTTCCGGTAATTTCACTCTCAGGCTACTAAACTTACCTTACCCAAATAATTGGAAGCTGGTTTCACTAAGCTTCAATTCCCTTCTCATTTATTCCCCAGTACGCCTGATTCTGCTCTTCAAACCCTACGCTTTTGAATCTCCCCCACAATCTAAAGACCATTTACATTTTAAGAAGAAGTAGTTTTGATACAAATCGCATGACGATTTGCATTGCTTTTCCTTAGACCCTAGTGCATATATAGATAGAACGTCTACTTTCTGTACTCACAAGACTGACCCCGACTACACTTCTCTTCAAACAAATTAGCGTTGATTATCCAAGCGATATTAATGACCACGAACTACATTGTAAACAACAACACTCCAGGAATTTGGCAAACCAAGTATATGCTTCCTAACGTTAGCGTTCTTGTTATTTCTTGACAGAAGTCGCCGATACCGATAAGTCATCGTCTGGCATCCAAGGCAGATTCTACAGCATCAGCCTCATTTGTGCGCACGTTCCTGCGACTTCCTCCTCCGGCTGAAGTCTTTAAACAAGATGTTATAGTATGCAATGCGATGTTCTTGGGGACTTCTATGTTAAAATATTTAAGGAAAACTTTTTTGGCGGAGTATTTGCACGGCATAGTCTCGACGATACGACAATAGAAAAAGACTTAGAAGATACTGCAACAGCACGTAAATATCAATAGGCAGAGACTGGTGCAGTGACAAAGGTAATGGGAAGTATCATCAATCTTTTCATTTGGTGTCATGGGTAAGTCCCATTTTCTGTTGATGGTACAATGGACATAAAACCAGTTAGCACCCCGATTTCGCGTGGGGTTCACTTCCCCACCGTGTAGAAAAACACATTAGTTCAGAGACGGCAACAAGCCTCGGATACGGATGACAATACTGCTGACGGTCAGGGACAACGAAACAAGCACAACGATTTTCGGTTCTGCACGTGGAATGTGAGGTCACTTAACAGACCACGTGCAGCCGATGAACTTGCGAAGGCCCTAGAAGCCTATAAGACTGACTTCACCGCCATCCAGGAGGTGCGATGCGATGGGCCGGGCAAAAAAGGAATAAAAAACTGCGACATATATTACGGTGATTGCTACAAAGAGCGAGGGCAGCGCTTGTTTGGATTAGTGATGGGCAATTGCGAATAAAAACAATCGAATAATTCGATTGTTCTAGCAATCGCAATTATTCGAATTCGAATTGAGCGGAGTCGATTGTTGAATTTCGATTCTTGTGGGTCCGATTCCAACGATTGTGTGTATTCGTCGATTCTTCAAGTCGGAGGGAGATCACTAAATTGTGTGTATCCGCCGATTCTCGCAATTGCCCATCTCTTTTTCATATCGTTTCACTACTAAAATTTAAACGGAGGCGGCAAAAATGGGTTTGGCGGTGAATGAGGGCAAAACAAAGTATATGCTGCCATCAAGAAAAGACACACAATATCGACGACTCGTTCAGAACGTCACCAGAGGCAGCTACAACTTCGAGGTAGTAAAGGACTTCATCTACCTTGGTTCCTAAGTAAATAGTGCAAACAACATCAGTACCGAGAATAACTCTTGCCCACCGATGTTTCTTTGAGCTCAAGAGGCTATTGAGTAGCAGACCTTGATCATCCCTGTCCTGCTGTAGGGCGCGGAAGCTTGGACTATCTTAAGAGCGGATGAAGACGCACTTGGTGTCTTCGAGAGAAAAGTTCTGCGTTCAATCTTTGGTCCAGTTTGCGCTGAAGGTTCCTGGAGAAGAAGATTCAACCACGAATTGTACGGGCTGTACAGCGACATGAGTCTAGTCAGGCGTCTACGGATTCAACGCCTAAGATGGCCAGGCTATTTTGAGCTCATGGACAACACTGCTCCAGCCCGAAGAGTCTTCGACTCCGAAATAGTGGGACAACGCAATAGAGGACGACCACGAACCGGATGGCGCACTCAAGTGGAGAAGGGCCTCAACCAACTTGGAGTGCGAAGTTGGAGGCAGCTGGCTAAGGATCGTGCCAGTTGGAGAGGATTGTTGAACGAGGCCCAGGTTCACCCCGGACTGTAGCGCCACACGAAGAAGAAGAAAAAGAAGCACCCGATTATCATCCGCAATAACTTTTTGCTACTTTGGAGAAGTTTGGCACTACTGTATCTAGGCCATAATATCCGAGTGGACTCTCATGTGGGAGAGTCCCACTTTTCATTAGCTATTTGCATGATTCTTTTGTTTTCTTTGCTCTTGACATCAGCAAGGTGTGGGTGGAAACATGGAGGTTCTTGGGGTGGGATGGATTCCACCCCTTTCCTAGCAAGTTCATCTGCTACTTCTTTGCCAGTTACACACTTGTGATCTTGGGCCCAGCATAGAGTGATCGAATGCTACAAGCCAAGAACTCTTAGCTCTATCTTGCGACTAGCTTGAACTTGATTTCTATAACCGAAATTGCTTTAATGAACGCTTAATTGTTTCCAAAAATGTTATTATATTGGCCGCTTCTTTGACCATCAGGCCCTTCGCTTGAATAACACTGCGAAGGTTATTCAGAAGAATCTGATCTAGCAGTGCATGTTTGTTTTGAAGAAGATGCAGGGCCCTCTTCCCTTGTCCATCGTCGACTCGTCTGTGTAAATAACCATGGAGTTCGAGTTGTTCATGGGTTCTTCTGTGCTCCACTCCTCTTTTATAGCCAGATAACACCGGCAGGACGTATCGTAGTCAAGGCAGGGGAGGGAGTTGTCACTTACAGTATCTAAGATACTTGCATGGGGTTTGGGTTGGTCATATATGCAAATCATATAGTGGTTAAAGAAGATCTAGAATAACCTCCAGGCCCGCTGTAAGAGTACTAGTCTAATCTCTGAATTCAGCAGCCGTAGGTTGGAGGCTTTCAGGCAGGTTTGCAACCAAACTACGCTGCTGAAGGTCAGAATTTGCTTTACAATAGCTGCATACATCCACAGTATTGTTCTGGGGTTTGGACCCCATCTTTTCTCATATATCTTATTGCATAGATATAGGGCAAAAGCCGCTTTGTACAACGATAAGCGGACCCATTGTATAACTGGTTGGTAGAGCGCAATGAGTTCAAGCTAGATTTGCTTGCAACTGATAGGCCACCGTATTCCAGAAGCGAATAGAATAGATCCTATTTGGATCTATTGCTAATCGACAAACGACTGACAATACTACACGTGGAAAACGATCTAACAACCCGGGTATGTTTCCGCAAGTAAACTAAATATTTCGGGGCACGACATTCAGACTGTTAGACTTCCTAGAACGTCATATAAGGAACAACTATTGACGTCAGATGCATAGATCCAGATGGAGCAGTGCTAGATAAAAGCAATTGGTGTTGTATTCCAGCGAGTGTATACCGTCAACGAGGTTCGTAGGCCGAATCACGAGAACGAAGCCCTGCTGAATCACAGTAATCCTTGTCACGAGATAAGTCAATGGCGGTCTTAGGATCCAGGTTTCACCAGCTTCAATGACGCAAATAGTGTCATCGCCTATGACGGAATACACATCTTGATTTCGCAGGAAGATCTGCAGGACATCTTTAATGCGCTGAAGAAAAAAAAGGTAGTGCAAAGCAATGTATACAGAATTTTGTGCTTCGTCATCTTTCCTCCGAACAGAACATTGGAAAACAGCCGTGGTGCAACCAATCCCTAAACGGGACAAAGATAGATCTATCCCGACAATTCTTCGGCCGATCAGCCATCTTCCTTGCATAAGCAAGATTTTTGAAAAGATAGTTATTAGAGCTCTGAAGGAATGGGCTGAGGAAAATAAGATCATACCGGACAACCCCGTCTAAACTGGTGTCCGACATTCAATGGAACAACGACAAAAAATAATGCACGCATGTTTGCCTGATTGACAGCCTGAGCATTCGACACTGTTTGGTTGGAGGGATTCTTCCTCAAACTTGTCAGGCTAGGCATAAGTAAACCATTGCTATACATGATATATGACATCATAAAATATAGAAAGTTCGTCGTGAATAGTGGCGATATAACGTTTACTACCGTCTTTGACATCAAAAATGGTCTGAAACAGGAAGCGGTTGGTTCGCCGATCTTGTTTTCAATATTCACTGCGAATCTTATAGGATCCATGCGGCACTTAATTGCGTGCGCCGACGATTTTAAATAATTTGTTGCAACGTGACTTCGAACAAATTCAGCGTTTTTTTATGTTTTGCAGTGACAAAAACTAAAAAGGCTTTTGCTGTGTCAAGGGGGTTGTTCTTCAGCAGCCCACATGATTCCAAGGTAAAGGTAATCTGATACATTGCCCTCATCCGGCCAATTATGGCATACCGTTGTCCATTGTGGTTCAACGTTAGTCCTTTCCAAATGAAAAGGTGAGGTTGTTCGAGGGACAGTGTCTTCGGACATGATCTTTAAGGCTTTCTACTTCAACGTTATGTATCATGAGTATCATGAGAGAGTGCGCCTTACCGGCTTTAATCCTCCCGAGGTGTTCCTCTACCAAGACACAATAGGCCTAATACTGGATCCACACGGATGTCCTGTAATCTTCCATGTCGTACGCCGAACAGTGGACAGGCGACTTCTATTTGAAAGGGATGTCAAGAGGAACTCTGCTCGAGACAGGAGAGAGTCTGCAAAGAACGACGATTTTCTGGTGGTTATATCAAAACCATCAAATCCAGGTTTAGTTGGATATTTATAGACAAGTTTTTTTGCCAGTTTTCTTGGCCTTCATTGAAACAGACATAGTGCGTACATAAAGGAAAAAAGAAGAGTGCCGAAAGGCACAACGCAAATTATGATTAGAAAAGCTTGGAGTACCTGTATAGGGTCTGTAGGTTAAATGCAAAAGTATTTGTTCAGTTATTTAAGCTAGTTCTAAGCATTTTTGTCTAGCATGTACGAAAATAAAACAAAAATTAAAGAAAAAGGCCGCTTTGTTTTAACATTCATCAATGTCAAGCTGCCGTCCTTCGCCCTACCAACTATTTAGGGCATTACCCTCACTTTTAAAGCATAGCGCCAACTTTGGGCTGATCCAGACATTTAACTTTAGCGCAAGATTTAGCCCACCTAAAAAGGGTATTAATTTCGCGTTCAATTAACAAATTTCGTGAAATTTACCACAGGCTATTATAGCAACGTCGTTGGCGTATGCAATGGAATAAGTGTTTCGAGAATCTCGTTTATAACTAGCACCTATAGGCTTGGGCCGAGTGCAACCCTTTTTTGACTCGGTTTCTAAGCTATTTAAGGCTCTGTCAATGTCTAAGAATGCGGCGAGGGCATATTCCTTGACATTCAGGGTTTTCCCCACAACACTAACTACCTCATGAAGTGCCATTTCCACACCTTTACCTTTTATGTACGCGTGCTAAGAACGAGAGATCGTTCGGTTATTCCTTACAAATGCGTTGATGATTTTTTCAAACGTCTTTAGGACAAACGAGGCTTATATGTCTAAAGTTTCCGCAGGTGGTGGTTTTACCTGCTTTATCTTTCCTCCAGTTGGACGGTATGTAAGCGTTAGTTAGCCCAGGGTTGATGACACACTTAGTTTCCTGAAGCATGATGGGAAGAATGCCGTCGTGGTAAGTTGGTAACAGCTCTTAAGGTCATGCCAGTCGTGGATGGTTGTTCTTGTGTACACCCGGGGATGTGTGTTTCCACAAGAAGGCGTAGAGTGTCACCAGATGACTGTGTACAGATGCCCTCTTTATTTAAAATGAAGAACAAAAAAACCAACGATATGTGGTTACATCGCCGCTCCGACATCAATGACGTGGCTATCTGAAACCCTCGACAACAAATCTGCGGTATGATCACGAGTATGGGCAAAAGAAGTCTGCGACCATGACACATTCCACGCATGAAGAAAATATCTCTCCACCTCAAGAATATCGAAGAGTTAGGTAGTAGGTAGAATATACGGGCGTTTTATAAAAAATACTAAAGCTGCTTTGTACCAGCTCACCAGAACAGAGTAATAGGGAATCAGGAAATCCAAACTTCAGTCGATGAAGTAGTTGTCCCACCTAGCTTTGAAAAATCAGCACAGCCATCAAAAATCCGAAGAACAACAAAGACGCAGACCGGTTGTGATGCTCTGGTGGGGAACACGCACTAGATCCTCTGTAGAACTTGGGCACACATGCCCGACAAATGTGCAATTCCCATAGACAGTGCATCACAAAACATTATAAACACGTGTGAATTATGGGTATATCAAAAAATCAAGGGACGAGAGAGCTAGAAGTTGAATATCTCAATAAATTGATTCAAGGATGTGGTGTCGGTTTGTGCCGAACATTGGTTTGTAACATATGAATTTATATAGCAGTTGGCCCGTGCCATTGCATATATATGCGTCGACCCCAAAGCACTTAAAAGTTCAGTTATTAAGTTTTTTTTAGAATTTTCTTAGTCATTACCTGTACAGCGAAAGACATAGTTTAAGATTAAGATTTAGTTCAAGATTAAGTTTAACTTAGAGTGCCCGAGTAGGGCCAGTACATTAGAAATAGAAACATTGTACGTCCAACTAGTTTTAAGCATTTTTGTCTAGTATATAAGATTTGCCATGAATTCCAAAATAAAAATGAAAACCCCCAAAGCACTTGGTCTTACACTTAAAGTAAAAAGTCATATCGTGGCCTAACCGCCAAATTATTGTAAGTGACATTTTACGCAAAAATGAGTTAAGGACGCAGTTCGAGAGATCAAAAGCTCATCTTACTGAAACACTGTTTTTTTAAGCATTGCAGTTAGAAAATACAAAGAAAAGAAAATGTATCGTAAGCGACATTTACCATACATGTTTTTTTAGCTCAGACAAAAAAACAAGAAACACCTGTAAAATGTTAATTTTGCCGCTTACGAAAATTTGGCGGTAAGGGCGCGATATGCTTAGTAACATATGTGATAAATAGCACGTGACCGTATAAATCTAATTTTCCAACCGACATTATCCGTAATTTTAATTATTTATTTATTTATTTATTTAAAAAGCTAACATATAATTTTTAATATAAGAATTAGTTGTTAAGGCAGAGAGATGAAGCCTTCGATTTTAATATCTACAAAGTGTACAGCAATCGAGCATTCATTCCCATTCAGTCGACCCGCAACAAGTGAATAACACGTTTTGCATACCAAAATACTGCAACGAATACAAAGAGCTTGTATATAAGAATGTGAAAACCGTCATCTTAGAAGAAACCCCAATGCAATTCTGAAGAAGTATCTACAATTTAATGATTTTAAATCCTCACCGAGGAAAATGCGCACGCATTGTTAATTTGCTTGGATATCGAATAAGTTTCACTTGCTTTATTTTGTTTATTTTTTTTATTTTTATGAATACAATTTTTTTATGTGATAGCTACACACACATCCGTCGTTGATGTATGTGGAGTACTTTTGCGCAAATGCACCAATGAAGGGGCGAGTTGTATTGTCAATTATGAAAAATATTGAAATTATGAAAAAGAGCCGAACACATTCAGAGAGGACACTTTATATCGGCAGTTTAGCGGAAGGTGGTTTGAATGAATGGCCACTGCCAAGAGAAAAGCTATGCATGCGCATTTTCAAGTGCGGAATAAACTCGAAACGATAACGACATTCACTTGTCAAAACTGCAGTAGTAAACAATCGATTATACTATTTCGGATAAGCCAATAGAGTGGACCAGCGGAAGTACGATAACTTGGCGTCAAAATGATTGTTTCTTCTAGAGGGGCCAAGGCAAGCATTTGTTACTATAGGTGGGGTGGATCAGTTTCCCCCCGTGTATGTGCAATTTAAAATAAGGGCTGAATTGCAAGATTGAAGACCGGACAAGTGTACTTCAATCTTTCATTTAAATTAAATTATCATTGCTATTAGTTCATGAAGAATTCGTACGCAAAAAATTTTAATAAAAATAGTAAAAAATGCTTGTTTTGGACCATTCTACCAAAAATTGGTGCCAAAGTTTTTGTACTCGTTCCGTGGACTTTCGTTCAAAATTCGTCACTTACAGTTACACATTTTTCTGCATTATTAGAATGATTTGACTGCAGAATTTTTTTTTTCATCATTTTCGAGATATTTATTTTTATTTCATTTATTTCATTTATTGATTTTAGATTTATCTCTGTACATTAAGAACATACAATTCTTTTTGAGTACAGGACTTAAGATATAACATTGTATAAGACTTACAGTGAAGTGACATAATACTTTTTCATATTTTAAGATTAAAATTAAGTAATTTAAGATTAATTTATTCAAGCTTACTATATTAAAATTTACTTTAATTGCGACCAAATTAGTTGAAAATTTCATTTTGGAGATTATTTTAGTTCATATTTGAGAGGTGAGAAAGACAAGCTGAGCTAAATTGTCTGTATTCGGTCTTAGACCGTACCTGTGGGGGTAGATGATTCCACAGATGTACAGCATGAATGAAGAAATGAAAATATCACACTCGAACTTTTATTGCTATGCACCAACTCCCCTCATGAGTATCCCTTATATTTCTGCGGTCAAATATATTCTCTACCATTCGGAAAAAAAAAACACTACATTTCGACTCATTAAAAAGTTACAAAATTAAACTGAGATTGCTGGTGTATACCCACAAGTTTATCAAAAACACTTGTTTGAAACACGTTCCACTCTCCCTATCCTATCAGCTTGAGAATAAAAGGGACAAGAAAATTGTCAATCCTCCTCCTTGCACTAGTGGTGGTACATGTTCGATATTCAAATGAAAATTTCCACCCCCATCAATAGTCCTTCTTCTCTGAGCTACACATATGCCAGAGAGCACAAATTGCATTTGTATGGGTTTGACTGATTTTGCATGAATGTATGGATGTGTTGGAGAAGAAAATCCCACACAAAGAAAAATGAGAAGCAAGGCAAACAAAAAAAATGAATACACAAACTTCTCCACAAGGAATCCCTTATCCCTATGTTCTCCGTCGGGCAATTGAAATGCCACAATTCAGTCTACAGAAAACGCGTTCGTGAACAAGAAGTAGCCGGTTGTGGCTACACACTCGGCGTGTAATAATTTGTCGGTATGATAAACAAGTGATACACCCTGTTAGAGTTCTGTAAGTGTGAATATAAAATTAATCACATCGTTCCTTCTTGGTCTCCTAATATAATTTGCGTTTAAAAATATAAAACTCGTGTTGATCGTATAAATATTTTGGAGTGTTCTTTAGGAAACTGGGCAAAAAATTAGATTTTATATTACAAGTATATGTATATGCGGACTCATTTGGATAAACATTTAAACTTTTCAAACTGAATTAATTATCGATTTAACAACAAGGCCATCAGAGAAAGAGCAGGATACTTTAATAATTCTCACGGATGGGCTTTCTTCTTCTTGTTCCTACTCAAGATCCACTCCTATAGTTTGTTTAAAATGCAACACAAACACCTACGCGTGATTGTGATTTTCACCCCAATAAGAAAAAAAAACTGATGGGCATCCCCTATTTTTTGTCCTTTTCTATTGAGATTTCTGTTGCTTGTTGTCTTGGTGAGGTGCCATGCTGCTGCCACCGATCACCGGGAAGGGGGTGTGTGGTGATTTCAAGAAATTAGTCTCTACCTGCCTACCTTGTTTCCGAGGGGTAGTTAGTAATCGGTAATAAGCCATTACCCCTCATGAAATATGAATAAAAATATGTACTATACTGCTGCAGAGTGGTTGTTGGGTAGTGCTTTCTATGGGGCGGATGGTTGGTTGATCGAATTCACAATTTCAATACATTCCGTAGTTGTCCTCGTTTAGCTCGCATACAAAACATATCGCAGTACAGTGGTTGATACAGGCCAGAAAAAGTCCCAATAGTGGGGATGTTTTGGGGGATGATGAGTTATATGAAAGCGAAAAAAAAAAAAAAAACAGAAATTCCTCGAGAAAAAGAAGAAAAAGAAAAATACAAAATCAATAATTTTTCCTTCAGTTCATCACTGCTACTATGGCTGCTCCTGGTACTGCTGCTGCTGCTTGGATTGCGGTAGCGGCGGCGGCGTCGACGACAGAGGTGGCTTCTACGGCTGGCTGCTGATACTTCTGTTGTTATTATTATTACACCCCCTTTCAATATTTTGATATACCTACACTTACATGCGTATATAACTGGAAAATAATATTATTCGAGTGTCAGAAATGGAAAGAAAAATAATTTCATGCTTCTTACCGAGCTGAAGGGGAAAAATATGAAGAAAAAAAATTGTGAATTATTCTCCCTTTTTTGCTCCTTTTTCCTAAGGACGAGAGTGGGAGCTTATTGCCTTTCCATCCATTCAGAGAATTTTGAGTGTGGCGTACAAGGTACAAAGTGTTAGGCTTTGGGGGGAACAACACACATACGAGTGCATGACTGTATATTTGTTACAGACCTGTGCTCTCCGTGTAACAACTACACTTGCGATTTCTTTAGACTTTTCATTAATTTGTTTTCGGTTGTTGTTGATTTCTTTTTCTGTTTTTTTTTTTTTTTTTGTTTGTTGTGTGTTTTGTTGGAAAATCGGATTTTCGTGTACGGCCTTCTGGCTAGGGGTTGATCGAAATGAATTGAATTTGTGTAGGGAAGTTGTAAGCGATTGGGCGGGTTTGGGTGGTAGTGATATGGTCATGGCGGGGGTGGTGTGAGGGGATGTTGGTGTTCATATGCGAGAGCGAGCGCGCGCGAATTTCAGAGACAAATTCCAAAGAGATGGGAGAACAAAAATATGAAAATTAATTTTTCAGTGGTTGAGAGAAAGTGAAAATGAATAAACGTGTTTCATTGTGTGTGGGCGGTGGCGGAAGATTAATTAAGGAATACGAAAACAAGTTTGTGATTATAGTTGAACTTTGTCTCATAATTGCAATGGCAAAGGATTGATAATTTTGTGTTTCATATTGTGTGGTAAATTCAACCATCGTTATGTTATTTTCTTTTGTTTCTAACGATACTGAACTAAAATGAAAACTATGTGAACAAACTTTGCAAACATTTTATTGTTAATATTAGCGGACGGTTAAGCGGTGTAAACTGTTTTTGTTTTTCTTTTCATCACAAAAATATTAAAAATTAATAACTCCTTTTTGTGAAAATATTCCTACCTGGCTTCATTCATTTTTATGGAGTGTCGAAGTTCGAAAGAAGATACAAATTGTATCCCAATTGTGGCCTTAAATCGAGATGCATCTTATAAATGCATAGGATATAAGGTTTGTTAACAGATAGCTGTTGTAGCGGTTGAAATGCTATGTGCAATGTAAAAAAAATATGCAACTTATTTGATTTATTTTGTTGATAGAAACCCAAGGTATTTTTAACTAAGAATAACAACAATGTAAGATGCATTTGCACTTTGTTTCTGCTTTCATATCGCATAATACAATGAAATGAGATCAAGGTCTCCACTTTTCAATACTCCGGTCTTATTATTTGCAAAATTAGAACAAACCAATTTTGTGTCGTTTTCTTATATGGATTTAACACTTGGTTGTGAGGTGGTTGGGTACTTATCTTGAAACGCACTTAGAGAACAGGGTTTGATGAATTTAATAAAAGAAAATTGGAAGGTTTTCACAGAAACTTATGGTGAAAATTATGAGCTAACAGCTTTTGGAAGTCGTAGCTTCTACAACAAACACTCATAGTAGACGTCATAATTAAATGACGATAATGAATAGTCGTTATTGTTAGATATTGTATGAAACAGTGAGATGAAATATGTTTTGCATTGTTGTAACCTCACACTAGACTAGAGAAGACATTTTTGCTTAAGAAACAGTAACGATTTGCTCTCGTTTGAAAAATTTTTTTTATCACATTGCTTTGAAACATAGCCATTCTGAATATAATTTATTACTTAAAACCATGTGACCCGGTGCAACAACCACGGTTACTGCAACTGATTAAACTGATTGAACTTGATTTCTATTAGATGCGTCAATCTACATACATGGTCTAGCTTCAGCAACCATGCGTGTTGTGCATGCTTTTGTTCTCTCACAAGCAGAAGGGACTTACAGTACAGTTTTATTCCCACTCCGAACGTCTAAGTTTGAGAAGCTTTTTCTAGAAAAGAATTCTCATTAATCCTTGTTAGTGATTCTAAAGCGATGGGAACATTTTTGTTTTACAGACCAGAGATCGAACATAGACGTCGAGATTTAAGTGATAATTGGCATTTTTCAATGAGCTAAATTTTTCCTTTTTTGTTCGCACTGGTAATATGTTCAAATTTTGTCCTTCAATAAGTGTCACTTATAACCTTTCGGGTAAAATTGGATGATCAATATAATCTCAGTGTAAAATTAGCAACGAGAAATTTGTAATGACATTTTTAACAAAAACATTTACATAAGTATGTTGTTCGTAGAAATGTTTTCTTCAGTTGTGCTATTTTATGTGTTTGCTTTTGAGAATATTTAGAATTTTCTTTCTCTTAAAAATACTCATACTCATACTCATACGCAAATTTAGGAATAGCAGAAGCTGTTGAACTTTTTGAAATGCATGTTGTCCGTGTATTTTAAATTAGTTCGTAAGCACAGTAGAATTATTCCTGTATCTCGCGCGCAAGAAACACATAGGTAATCGGTCGGAGCGGACGGTTATACCGTTGGTACCCAACTTACCAAAGTTATCGCTTTTCGTCTTATACATAGCTTGCTTGTAAAAATATTTATAAAATAACTAACGAATTAAAAAAATATATGTAACGAATTTTGGTCCAATAAATAGTAGTATTGTTTACCACTATTTTTGACATTCCTAGTACAAATTTCCTTCCGCAGTGAGTGTTAAAAATCAGTAAAACGATTTAAGACGGTATGGTTAGGATATTCATACAATAGTTTATGTTCACAAGGATTTGATCTTAATCCCTTCTGCAAAAATTTGTTTCTTTGTGTTACCAGCACAAATTTGTCGAAACCCTACCTTCTCAAAAGTAGATAAAATCAAAAGTAAAGCACCTTAATTTACGTTCATAAGTATCTACTCTATCAGGTGCTAACTAACACTGCCATTTGAACAATAGAAAACGTCATGTGCAACATTCATTGCGCACTACCATAAATCATAGAAAGAAATCCAATTTAAAAATAACATGTCATGTTCAACCCCATTAAAATAAATACCTTGATCGACCAACTGACGAGGCGGTGGTGCTTAGGCTTAAACTGGTTGCGTGTTCAACTTTAATCCCTCTGTAAAAAGGGTGAGTGACCCTTGATACATTAATTTAAACAACACAAACTGGAGAATTATTTGCTCATTTGTTGCAGTCATTATTTTTTAATAATTGTACGCATACATACGCGTATTCGCATACATACTTATAATAAATTTAAATAAAAAACTTAAGGGATAAGAGCAAACAATCACTTTGTAAGTCCCTCTGAAATGTAACCGCATACGATGAGTCCGAAAATAGGTATAAGAGTCTCTCTGGCAGAACTCAAATATTATCTGGAATGACAGGAATGTAAACATTGTAAAACACCCACCGCAAGCGCTTGTATACCAAAATACTAACAATCTCAAGTGTGTCAAGTTGGGGGATGAATCCAATACATACGCTCTCACTCGTTTAAAACACACCAACACCTAGCAAACCGAGTTCTTCAACATTGAATGGGGATGAATGTGTATGACAGTGCAAGAACAAGGGAAAGTGAACTCGCCTATTCGCCTACACATCGAAACCTTGACCATTCTAAAGAGTACAAGATGAAATCGAAAGCCGGCATTCCATTGGCAGTGCGCAGGTTCTCAAACGAAAGGAAACTTATTAACTTTCACAACCATTTTCACTTTCAATAATTGCGCGGGCAGTACATGCATTTCTACATATTCCTATCTAAACTTTATAGACAGTGATTTGTTCAGTCAGTCTTGATAATGATTTTATACGTATCGAGGATAGTTTTGTAGACTCGTATGATTGTCGCCCATCAAGGCTCTTACTTTGCCATCTGTTACTAGGAGATGTGGTGGTTACAGATTTATAAAAGGTGAATTAAATTGCATTTTGTACTATTTTTCAAGGATGTACACATGTCGATTTTCAATGAGTTTATGTATATGTATTGAAATTTGTAGATTCTTTGTCAAAAGTTTAGTTCGGCATCTTCCTTACATCATCCATTTCAGCTTAGTATGGGATTCTGTGTATAATAAGTGCGGATTTGTTTACACCATAAACCTAATCGAAACGGTATAAGCAAAATTTATAAATCGTTGCATAAAAACTTTTCTAAATGACCATGAAACATGGTGACCACTTATGAATGATAGGAAATGCATTACAAACAACAATGGTGTAACATCATAATGAATATATTAATAGCAGGCTTCTTGAGGTTCGCTGAGAGTGTTTCAAGCGTTTGGTCCAATTTTTGATGACTACGTTCAATATTGGTCTAAGATATGATCCTCTGTGAATGAGAGATGGTTCGAAGTTTGGCTGATATTTATCATTAGGTCTAGTAATTTTCTGCATACATTCGCATTTATCCAGTAATTTAGCATCTATCATTTGAATTGATCACATTGACAATGCAGAATATTCGAATCTGAAGAAATGGCTAGTTTAATAATGTTGCTGCAAAACATCTACTGAAACGGTTTCTCATACCAATCATAGATGATCTAATTTCACACAGTTTATTTTTGTTGCTTCTATTAACACTAGGACCCATTTTGTCTTTAGCGTTTTAAAATTTCAAAACTAATAATTCCATGGCATGCCATATTCTGCAGTTTATTACAATAATTAAAATTGTAATTTGCATATACTTTCGTTGTTATATCTTCATAAGAAAATAAATAAAAATATCATTTACCTACCGGGGCCGGTCATTTATACTGTGATATCAAAAAGGGATACCACCATCTGCTCCGATAGTCAGGCTGCCGTAAAATCCCTGGACAATGTAATGTTCTACTCTAAAACATCCCTTAATTGCAGGCTGTCTCTTAACGAGATGGGCGAGCATTTTAACATTCACCTCATGTGGGTGCCGGGACACTGTGACATACCAGGAAACTGCAAAGCCGATGAACTCGCCAGGTGGGGTACAACCTTATCCCTATCAATAGCACGAGTACCACCTTCCATGCCGATCGCTAAGCTTACCATCTCCTTAAGATCCACACAACTAAAACCCCTAATGACAAATGGCTAGAAGACAGCACCTGCCTTAAACAAAAGAAATCTGGCCATCACTTAACCTGAAACGGTCACTCAGTCTACTTAGACTCAGCAAGCCCTCATTAAGGAGCCTCATGAGAGTCATAACCAGACACTGTGTAATTGGCACTCATGCTCGCAGGATGGGTGCCTCACATAATGATTTTTGCAGAAGCTGCATGGATGAAGAGGAGGAAGAAAATACTCATCACCTTCTCTAGGAGCCTACTACTTCAGCGGTCGTAACGAGCTAAAAAGTGCCAACATTGGCCAACTAAATCGGTTCGTCAGCAGCACCAACTGGTTCCAGCGTTAGAAGAAGTCAATCCGCGTGGTATCACAAAGGGCCTACTCTGGCCTAAGTGTGACTGCTCTGCAGCAGTCAGTCACTGCTATCTGACTTAACCTACAAAGCCGGGGTCGGTCATTTATACTACCCATATATACTACAGTTGGCTCGTGCAACTGAATTAGCAAGCTTTTCAACCCAACTTTTTATACCATGCAGTCTTTAGCTGTAACTGACGTAAAAGACGTCAGTGTTATATTTCCGGCCGTAATAACAAGTCTAGTTATTTGTGCTATAGTGGTGGCCCGTGGCATTGTGGGTATGTGTGACGTTGTAGGTTAGATTTCTGCTCTGTGTGACAGAAATAATGTTCCTGGTCCCACCTCTTTCAAGGTACTGATGTTACTACTGAATGATCAAAGAGTATTTTCTGACTAGATAAAGCTTGGACATTCGAAGTCGGCATAAAACTGTTCTCCCACCCGTGGGAGAAGAATAGCGCGCGCAACACGAGCGGTTGCTGAGAACCTAGGTCCTGGCCCTCTACGGGCTGTAGCGCCCTCCATATTATTATTATGTGTGCTATAATTGCAAAAATCTTTTGCGTGGTAAATGTAATCAGTCAGAAGTAATTATTTGTCATGAATGTAGTAAGAGGTTTTATCTTAATAAAATGTATATATCTATACACATTTTTATTCCTATTCTTTGATTGATTAGAAGTTTGAAATGATGTACTAGACCAAAATCTACATTTTTATTGTATGGTATGACCCTGTCGTGGGAAAGAGGATTTTCCCGTATTTTTAGTGTTACATAATAACAAAAAAGTAATAAAGTTTGCACGGGCGTAGGAGAACGCGTAAAGCGAAGTAAGAACGTAATGCAAATAGGGGATTGCGTTTCTGAAAATATGGAATGAAAAATTGAAAGAAATGTATTGCGCTGTGGCTATTACTCAATGATAAATTAACGCATCACATGGCACTTTCTGCTCTTCGGTTGGATGCTGCTCTATGTATGTACGCAGCCAAGATACTTTCCACAGTGAACTCTGATGATTTTGCCGACAGCTCACTTGACTGAGCAACAGACTGAACTTTTTCTTGCGATGCTCGACTCATTTATGCCATATAATTTTCCTTAAGCAGGCGCCTTCTCCCCGTTTTACAGGTCGAATTCAATTTTTGGTTTGAAATTAGCTTTCCTCTATAAACAATGATAGATGTACAAGTATTCACTACAAATTTGCATTGCGTCCCATGAATCCGTGTAGAAAGACGGTATTTCACGCCAAGCGAAGTCGTGCGAACCGAATCTGGGCAGGCTTTGAACGTATATGAGAAAAATCGCGCAAAGTACAACTAGTTACTCGCCAATTAACAATACGTTGCAAAGGACACCTTAATATTGCATCTGTCCACCATAAACGAAGATGCAGGGAAAAGGAAGATACTATTCTCTACGATTGCACAACCCACTCCTGCACAGGAGTCTTTTAAATCTGAACTAAGCAGAAATTGTGTCAGATAAATATGTGTCCTCATCTCTTAGTAAAAGCACAATTCAAAGAGGGAATGTCTGCCAAGGAGATCAACCTATTTGAGTTTACTACAACAAATTTATTACGGACTTAAGCCTGGTACCTGCATGTACCTAAAACCACACCATTTCGATAGACACGAAAGCTTCATTATGCATTAGGATGTTGAAATGTATGTGTGAAAAACCACTTAGACTCGCGTCAATATCTCGATTTCAGCGGAGATTTGTTATGCATTTCATTTTACCGAGTGAAAAATTATGATTAAAGTCAGAGATATTAAAGATGAAAGAAAGGATGAGGAGCAAAACTGTTAAATAGTGCAACCTTTGCGAACATTATGACCATTCAAAACGAAATTGTATTTGTTTACAACAAGAAATCATCAAAAAAAATTCTTCAACGCACTACGAGCGGGTTGCCATCAAAACGCGGCCATTCCATTCCGTTGAGTCAACCATTGCGAGTCACGAAGTATAAGACATTCCTTTATTTAAATTAAATTCTTGAGAGAAATTTATTTAAAAAAATTCTTTGAAGCCAAACGAACTCATTTAAATTCTCGCAGCGCAGTGGGGCTAACTTATTTTTCATATACACACATAAGTCATAACGCAAGGAAACAAGAAATCCTTCCACACTTACCTACCTTTGTACGGGCCTAGTCCACCTACAGCCAAAGCCATACCCAATGATTTAGGCATGTGTGTGCGTGTTGGTACCTTGTATTATTTTTATATTTTACGATTTGCCTGCTTCGAGGTGGTATGAGGGATGGAATGGGTGAGTGGTTATGTGGCGCTAAATAAAATCCAATGGAGAACAAAAAATTGCCTTATCCCAACAAATAAAAACAACAAAAAATTTCTTTAACTTAAGAAATTCTCTTAAAAGACAACAACCCTAAGCAGCACAGCAACTATCCCTTAAGCAACCCTGTGCACGTTGTCATGCCCCCACCCATGGGTCGTAGCGCCACCACACACCACATACCAGTATACTCGTAGTTGAATATGTATACTACACACATCCAGTTATAATATTATTCTGCAAAGGCCTGATATACTGACTTTCATTTATTTTTTTTTTGTGTGTTGCTCCTTAGTCGGGCTGAGCTGTGCGGTGGTGCTTTCCTTTGTGAAAAATACTTTCGAGCATAAACATTTCTTTCCTTTCCGACGTGAAGAAGAAATGTCTAGAGCGATGCGGCGTTGGCAGCGGTAGTGGTGGTGTGCGTACTATACGGTTGAGATTGGGGTTGGGTGATGGCGTTGATGGTGGTGAGTGAGTTTTTGGGAATTTTAGTTTTTGCGATATATGAACGTGTGGTTGCCGCTGGCCCCATCCATTTATGGCAAGAACAGCAACAGCAAACACAACCACGACGACGATGGCGATGGCGAGGAGAGGAACGAATACTTTCTGATGAAAAGTAAAAGTTTCATTTTGCACACTCTCTCTCGTCCTGGCATTTGGCGTCCCTCTCTCTCCCACGCTTTCGGCTACATGTGCGAAACGAGCGCCTTTTTTTGATTTTGGGACTCCTTGAACAGAAATGAAATAGATGAAAATAAAAACTATGTGCGTTGGCGGTTGGGGTGAAGAGTGGCGGAGACGTTGGCAATCTAATGGGTAAGGACTAAGAAGATGGAAATTCAAAGGAAGCAAACGAATAAAAAAAAAAAAAATAAGTGAGGACGACGGACGACCAATTTTTTCTTTTCTTTTCCTTCGGAATATTCGTTCTTCTCAGAAGGTATACGACTATGTGGGAGATGAGAGTTTGAAATGTGTATATTGGTTGAATGCGTACATACACACGCATAAATATAATATATGTTGTTTGGTGTACATTTAGGAGGGGTGTTGGGCGGTGTGGGCAAAAGAAGAAGATTTGTGTATCTTCAGTGTACACTCTGGGTGGTATAGGCTTGTAAAATCACAGAGAGGTGCCTCGAGGAAAAACTTCGGATTTATCCTTTTACGGGGAAAAACCGAAGAAAAGAAAAATACTTTTCTGCTCTTAATTTCATACACGCTGACTAGGAAAGAGCGGGGGTGGTCGAATGTGTGCGACGAATGTATGCTGTACTGGAGGGGGGTTTGAGTAAACTTTTATCTTTTGATTACATACGCTGGCAACCGGACTATGCATCAACGGATATGAGATTTTGTGTGATGGATGCTAAGTCCATGTGTGATAGGCATACGCAAGATTAAATGAGAAACCATTTTTCCTCGTCCGATCTATGCTTTTGCTGCTGAACGAATTTTTCTTGTTGAATTGGAGGGTGAATTAGAAAATACGCATACAAAAAGAGTTATTAATTCTTTTACTCTTGGCAATGAATGACTTTTTTTCTTTTTTCATTGTATACATCCACCCTACCTACTGGTTATTATTACTTATTGCAGTCAGAATACGTAGGTATGTACATAGGTATAGTACCTTGAGGCTCATACTTTATGGTAAATATTTGGTAAACGTTTTCATTAAAAGACTGGTGTGGTGCAACTTTTCGACTGACACGAAATGAAATATTTGTTATTGGTTCTGAACTATCAATTCAAAATGTTTCACTGGGTGCATGTACATACATCACTGTTGTTGTGGAACTGTGGAATAAATATGTGTGTTTGAACTTGGCTGTGATTTCGTCAACATCGTCCTGGAGAAGATCGTGCGAAACTCACACGCCAACACTAGAGGCACGATCTTCCAGAAGTCCGTGCAATTGTTAGCATACGCCGATGACATTGACGTGATTGGCAGAACTCAGCGAGCCGTCAGTGAGGCTTTTGCTAACATTGAGACGGAAGTGGCTAAAATGGGCCTGGCGGTCGAAGTATATGCTGTCCTCAAAAAAGGACATACAACATCGACGTCTTGGACAAAGCGTCACAATGGGCGGCAATAACTTCGAGGTAGTCAAGGACTTCACTTACCTCGGCTCCGGTGTAAACTGTACTAATAACATCGGTACCGAGATCAAGCGTAGGATAACTCTTGCCAACCGCTGTTTCTTCGGGCTCAAGAGGCAATTGAGTAATAGAGACCTCTCTCGAAGAACCAAGCTGACTTTATACAAGACACTGATCATCCCAGTCCTGCTATACGGCGCGGAGGCATGGACAATCTCGAAAGCGGACGAAGAATTCCTTGGTCTCTTTGAGAGAAAAGTTCTAGGCACGATCTTTGGTCCTGTTTGTGTTGACGGGTTCTGGAGGAGAAGATTCAATCACGAACTGTACTTGGTCTCTTTGAGAGAATAGTTCTACGCACGATCTTTGGTCCTGTTTGTTTTCGAGGGTCTTGGAGGAGAATAGCTGTCTGTCTGTCTGTCTGTCTATCAGAGGACGCCCTCGTTTAAGGTGGCGCATCCAAGTGGAGAAGGACCTCAACCAACTTGGTGTGCGAAACTGGAGACAGCTAGCCAGAGATCGCACTAGTTGGAGAGGCATGTTGGTTGAGGTCCAGGTCCACCCCGGACTCTAGCGCCACACAATGAAGAAGAAGTTTGAACTTGGCTGATAACGCTATTAAACTTTTCACATTCATCAACAATAGCAGACGTTTTAAGTCGAGGTTTGCTACTATACCCCAATCGAAATAAATCTTATAAAAATAAATAATATAGCTTGCCTATTCACTGAGTCTTGGACTCATTCCAAATAAGAACAGTATATCCATTTGAAAATTCTCTGAAGCCAAAATAATTGAAAGAAGTTCGATTGCTCAAGTCACAAACAACCGAACTAACGGCGCAAACCATAATCATCATCAGCAATGTTTCAGCTGCAATTAAATGAATACTAAATCTGAAAGAAAGACCAGCACATGTCAAAACTGAGAAATATAGAACGTATATTGCTCAACATGCTCTAACATTAACATAACGGTTTAGAAGGTCAAGATTTCGGGCAAACAATTTCGAAATTCATTTTTGTGTACTTGGTACTGGTACTTCAGCATTTCAAATAACATCTAGTGTCCGAATTTATGACTGATATTTTTTTCTGATAAGAAATCTAAAGTGGTTGAACTTCAAGCTTTGTATACTAATTTAAAGAATGATAATTTAAGTATATGTGATGGCCCGTCGACCCCAACCTTGACGTCGTAGGTTCGATTAAAGCTCTGAGCGACAAGAACAATTTTCACGACCCCACCTCTTTCGAGTTACTGACAATGCTCAAAGAGTATTTCCTGTCTAGAAAAAGCTTCTCAAACTTGGCCGTTCGGAGTCGGCATACAACTTTAGGTGCCTTCCACTCGTGTGAGAACTATAGCACGCACAACACGAGTGGTTGCTGAGAAGCTAGGCCCTGGCCCTCTATGGGCTGTAGCACCAGCCATATTATTATTATTATATAATTCAGGTATATTAAATATATCGCATGTTAATACATTGCCAATTTTATTGCCATTATCACTTGAAATGAATGATTAGTTGATATTTTATTCTGATGTGTTGAATTGGGAAAAAGGCTGGTTCGATTTGACGAACCTGCATGGAGAGATTTAACATTTCGCTGAAATCCAATATTTCAAAATGCTGAAGATTTGGGCTGAAATGTTGAAACTAGCCGAAGTATTGGACTTAAGTGCGGTGTAAACGTAGTATTAGAGACATTTTGCCTGTTCCGCTTAAGTGGTCGCAAAGCAAAGAACGCATCAGAGATTGCTAGGCAACTAAGCGAGTGAATTTCAAACTAGAAAAAAATTCATTCTGTTGCCAATGAGACAAGTGGTAATTGCACTTTAAAATCAAAAGATAAATCATTTAATGCTAATGTTGTTGGGGGGAGATGCAATGTGGATTAAAGTTAAATTAGATACACTACTACCAGCAACGAAAGAACAGAATCCATTAACAAAAAAATTTTTTTTTTATATTTCCATAGTCCAAAGCTATTATCTAATGTCATTCATAAATACAATTTTTCGGACACATCTTGTGTCGTGGGTCGTGGGTGCCGAAAGAAGTTAAAAACGTCCAAAGATTATGAACAGGAGGAAAAGTAACCAAATTTCTGGGTTAGCTCGACAATTATAAACATCAATGTTTCGAACTGCGTAAAATCCCGAATTGTGTTATAATATTTTTAGCACTTTGTAACAATAAAGATGTCTCAACGGTAGAGTTTTAAGATTGCTGAAGATGAAAGTTCTTTCGTTTGCCTTGCATAAAATTCTAATTGCATGTTTTTGCTTTAGATCGGTTTTTGTAAAGTAAGCACCGCCCCAATAAGGAACAATAAAGACCAAGGTGATATTGTTATCTCACTGCAAACGCAGTAACATTACTTTTCAAATGCTTGATCGAGCAAGGATTTCACAAATGTAGGTCAAGACCAAAATCTGACCAATCATCAAACCTGACCATTTGCTGACGATCATTCAAATATGAAACAAACCGAGATCTAGAAAGCAAACGTTTGTCTTATAATAAATAAATAAAGTGATCCACCATATCAAACGCTTCAGTTATATCTATAAACAAAGACGCCGGAATTTCAGAAGAATTGTAACTTTAAAGAAGCTCACCTGTTAGTTTTAACAACGCATCTTTAGTAATCATACCACTTCTGAAACCAAATTGGCAATCACTAAAAAAGTATGTTCGTTCTAAAAAATATAGCATTCTAGATGACATTCAGACCGATAGTTACATGTATATATGTCTATAGCATAAGTCTAAGTTGAATAAGTCTGTAGTTATTCAACTTTGAGTTATTGTAATTTTTGTGGGGGAACTGTTACTATGGCCATTTGTAACGAATGAGGAAAGATTTCCGTTTGTACACTTTTATTGAAAATATCACTTAATTCTTCCGAAATATGAACATACATTTTTGTCAACGAGTAGCTTTTGATCCTGGAAAGGGTGTTACTAAGTGTTGATTTCAGAAAATACTGATATCAGCGATATCTAAAGAATTAGAAATAGTTGAGTTGTATACGTTCAAGACTATCTCCGTTTCAGCACATTTTCTATTAACCCATCGAAGACCAGCCCCCTTAAAAATTGAAGCAGTTCAAAACCTTTTAAATACTGTTTATTAAATGGCATACGAGTAAGCAAATACAAAGTTTTAAAAAAATTGTATCAACTTTGGATTTTAGAGGGGTGTACCCAATTGAGTACACTGGCCAACTGCTACCTTAGCTATGAAATATTTTAAAACACTCCTTTTCGATGCAAAGAGTAGTTTGGCATTTCTCACAAATCCAGCGAACTCCGTTATGGCCAATTCTGCAACGTAGCTATTTTTTAGTTTTTTGGGGGAAGTGCCCACCCTCGCTGCTTACTAAAGGCGTGTTAACTTTGGGTTTATTTGGTGCTTTTATTGCAGGATCTGAGCGTAAATAAGTCTTTACAATGGTACGTACAGAATTTGATTTTCGGTTGTTCTTAAACAATGCATTGACCACCATTGAGTTGATCATACGTGTGAACAACGGCCACCACTAATTCTTGCCCTTTTTTGTAACCGCTAATTGTTCACGAACTGGTCATGAAGTATACCCTTATTATTGTATGCAACTAATGGTTTTGGCTTTGGAATGGTAATTTTTTCTTTCTCTGTCGTTGACCAACTTTTCACTTTACCCAGTGGTTCCAAATCGTCAAAATTAGTTGCAACGGTTACAACAGCGTTATCTTCTCCTCGGGAATAAAATATTGTTGTTTTTATCAAATTCTTGGTGAAAGTAACCACGTTTCGCCTTCATTATTGTCTTCAAAGATTGGAGTGGGCATTTTTTTGTTCGGTTGTCCCGAACCGTATCGTCTGCCCGAAATCCTTTCTTTCTCAAAGTAATCATTGAGTCAGGGCTGGTAAAATACCACACGAGATCCAAGAGGTAGACTTTTATACGTTGAATTTACTTTTTTGGCACCGCAATACACATCAAAGTTATTATAATATCCATCGCTACTGCAAATCATCCACTTTTTGAATGTCTACATCCGGTGGAATAACTACTATTTCAACCTCCTTCCCATTATCTGGAATATCATTAACAGCCATATAGAGAGCCATATAGATGGATAAGGTCGACCATAAAAGCTGGTGCAGTTTATTGATAAAAAAATCCATTTCCCTAAAATTTCAACAAGGACAGAGTCATAGTTTGAGTACACCATCTTAAAATTCCACTTAACAAGGATAATTTGTTTCTTGTTTTTAAAGTTTGATTGTAATTTTGTTTTTTGATATTTTATCTAATCAAAATTCTTGATTTTTGACAATTTAGGCAAAATATTTAGGCAAATATTTGCTTCAAAACATACCTTTTATTTCTAGTGTCACACAAAACCGATAAAATCAAAACGGGCGACCCACAAAAGCTAACAAAAGGGTATGAAGGAATCTCTTTCCTTCAACAAATTTCTTTCTAGTGACAAAGCACATGTCTATGATTGATTTCAAATGCAGAAACAATTAAATCAAAGCCTTCTTTTTCCAGAAAAAGAAAATCAAATTTTCAAAAAAAAGTGTACTCAATTGAGTACAGTGGCAGGTGATGGGTTAAGTATCTCATCTATAGCACGCCATTCCCTTTTGGGATTAACTAGACTAGCTGTTATCTTTCTACGATAATAAGCATTTCCGTAATAGAGAATATCATACTTAAGTTCATTATTAAGTGATTTATAATTTGTTTTGAGTCTAGAGTTATAAGATGATTTCTAATTACAAAGGAAAGTGTACGTGTCTCCCATGGCTTAATGCAACTCCTCTTGCTACCTCTATGTCTTAAAACGTGTTTGCTGTTAGCAACGTTATTATGACCAACTCTATCAAATATGTGATCGTGACACGAACTAAAACGAGTAGTTTGTACCATCAGAGAATCGAAATCGAGCACATAAATGTCGTCAAAAATGATCAGCTTCAGTTAATGGTGGTGGCCCGTGGCGTTGTGGGTATGTGCGTCGACCCCAACCTCGACGTCGCAGGTTCGAATCCAGCTCTGAGCGACAAAAATAATTTTCACGACCCCACCTCTTTCGAGTTACTGACAATGCTCAGAGAGTCTAGAAAAAGCTTCTCAAACTTGGCCGTTCGGAGTCGGCATAAAACTGTAGGTCCCTTCCACTCGTGTGAGAACAATAGCACGCACAACACGAGTGGTTGTTGAGAAGCTAGGCCCAGGCACTCCATGGGATGTAGCGCCACCCATATTCTTATTATATTCAGTAGAGTTTACAATACTGTTGTTCTACAAACTCATAGAACTCTTCCAAACGATAATTAAAGAAATACACAGTTTAAGGCGATTATGTCAACGCTTTTGAAGTTATTCGATTTCGATGAGGTGTAAATCATTCTTAAAGAAAACACCAACACCGCATGCTGGATATGAATCGTTGCATGTGGTATTAAAAAAATTGGAAACTTCATTTTCAAATATCGAGATTTCTAAAACAAAAATTAAGTCGGGGAAATGGCTCAAAGATGAAATTGGAGTGAAAAATGCATCAACATTTTTTTTTTTTTTGAAAATTCCGAATATTCTGATGAATAACTGAGAAACCAAAAAATCATTAATTTTCTTAATCTTCAATACAATAACAATTTAAGTGTGCGGAATAAGGTGAAATGTTTACATCATTGTTATTAGAGTCAGAAGAAAGGCAAAATGAATTTAAGAACTATTGTTTAAGTTAGACATAGTTATTCAAATTTGAATTAATTTCTCACTTGCTCAACTTTTTGCAAGTCTTTAAATGAGCGTATTTTTATAACGCTATCACCTTCCTTTAACCGAACGAGAATAGTTGAATCGCATATCCAAACAAATTTGCACTTATTCATACGACGGCGTTGGATTGCTTTGTTTAAATGGGACCAATTATGTGTTGCCTCCCACCCCTACTTTGCTTACAAATGCTGCTGCCTAGATCAGAGTAAGGAGGAGAGAGGACTCTTCGGTGCACTAGCGTTCGATAGCGGAGTAACTGAACTCCGAACGACCTAGCTTTATTCAAATTCAGGACAAAATGTAGAGACTTGTAGAAATCTGGGAAAACTAACGCCTTAGACAGGATATTGTTCTAACAAGGCTACCTTCCACTTACTTGAACGAAATAGAAATAATTTCAATGTCGGTATATCTGATGGACGTCACATTACTTTTCTGTTTCTGTGTACATTTTTGGTGGCCAGCATAAGTGCTGGTAAAAAAAAAAGCTGAAAGAATAGTGTTATCAAAATGCCATTATAACAAATACATTTCAATGTCCAGTATTTGAAACTCTCGAAATTTATGTGTCAAAAGCAATTTTTTATAAAAAATAATAAAAGAAGATAATCGAATCTCATGCAGTGCCCCCATTATTAGGGTGGTTACAAGAAGAGACCACCATTGATTGGTCGATGTAGAAGTTACAAATTTCTAAACATAATGAAACAAGTTGAATCCAAAAAAATGCATACTTAATCACTGCACACTGATTCACTGTCAATAAAAAGTATTTTGTCCCAATTTTCCAACTAGGGGAAGAGAACGATTTAACAGCGCCAGAACTCACCCCTAAATACGTCAACTTTACTGTATCGAGTATAGCTACGATATTACAAAACAAAAAAAAAAATAAAGTGGGAAACTACATTTAGGGGCGGAGCGTAGTTTTTCCACATTTTGAGGAAAAACTCATCAGTTGTGAGTTTTTGGGGTGTTTTATCGGTTTTTTGAAATTTTATTTTTTTTCCGTTCTCTCTTTCGGCAATTCTCATCGCTGGAGAATCCGACCAGCATGGACGGGGTGTTGATTGCGCAATTGGAATTCTGACTTCAGTATTTATTTACACTTTTTACAAAAAGGACATAGTCTAGTGCGCATGATTTAAAAGTTTATCTTGTACGCGAACATCTTTTTTTTGCTGATTTGTTTTGATTTTTTTTTTTATTAATTGACAGTACCGAAATAATGTCTACGCTAGTTGTTATGTTGCGTTCAATTGTACATGATATAGACGGTTTTCAGTGGAACTGAAAGTTTGGAAACGAATATTATTTTTGGTCTGCAAAAAATAAAAGAGAAAGTTGGTGCACCATAATAATAAAAATAAATTGAAAACCCACACCATATACACCATCCTCAACAACGACAACGACAGTAACGGCGGCAAAAGCGCTCGGCCACGTCGGAAGAGAAAAAGTCGACAAATATAAGAAATTTTACATGAGTACGTACCATGTGAGTGTGTATACAATTGTTCCCCGAAAAATTTCTATGTGTTCAAGTTAAGATGCATATGTAGGTTATTTGTATCCTCATTTCCGAGATCCTTACATGAAAAAAGAAAATCAAAATACATGTATAAATCCTACATATAGTCATGCCCACTTCTATACATAGAAACATTTGTCCACCACCCACAAGCAGGAGTACCCCACAATTTTTTTCCCTTATTAGTATCCCGACTCATTTGTTGCCCTACCAACAACATCCAAGCCCACCACACAGCATCCAATTCTGCCGCCTGTGCCGATGGTGTAAAACTATCCTCCATATGGAAACTTAATTTATGTTTGCAACAGCGCATAGAATTCGTTTCATTTTGTAGTGAATCGAAAGGAATTTATTCCTGTGCTCGTATTACTTCCTTTTTTTTCCAGTCAGGGGAAGAAGAGGGATTTCTTTTTTGCCTTGCTCTCCTTGAATCCCATTAAATCGGATGACTTTGTGTTACGTATGTATGATTGGATGTGAAGAAAGTTTTTTGTTTGTTGTTGTATTTTGTAACTCCTTGCTATTTAGTCCTTGGAATAGAGAAGCCTTATATGGTATGTGTGTATGTACATACATTTGAGAAAGGGATATGAACTTTGGGTTTTTCTCTTGGAAACACCATGGAATGAGGTATGCGTGGGTTGAAAGAAGGCTATTCAAATTAAACTCTATCTTAGTCAAATTCAAGTTTTCATAGCGGTTATGTTTGTCAGTCTTAGCGATACTTTGTTGCCATTTTTTGAATTGATTGAATACCTATATATAATGACAATCCGTAAGACACTTAAACAACGCATACTTTAATCGATAAAAGCGATGAAATATTCTGTATATTTTGAGATTCCATACCAACTGAGAGCTTCGTAGTTCTTATTTTGTGTTTTTTAAGCTTACAAGTCACTAAACGTTTGAGTCTGAGCTAATACTTGCTTTTTTATGCATATTGTCCCAAGTCCCAACCTAGAATAATCCTTAACAACCTTCATTCGCCTTGTCAATTCAGGTTTGTTTTGCACCCAGAGTATTTGACTTTAAAAAATCACTAAGCTACGCTACGCTGCGGACAAACGGACAAACTCCATATTGTACAAATTTCGAAATGGTCTAGATTTCGTGACTTGACTTCTTGGCGTATTTTTGTAGTTTTCATCATGTCTGTCTGCCACAAGTGATAGAAGATAAGGAATGACAGATTATTTGGGTAAAGATACAGATCAGACGTGACAGATTAGACGTTAGTAGTTTTATTACATAATTACGTCTTAGTTGAACATTTAGTAAATGCTAGATAAAGCAAAATGGGTTCTTTGATAACCAAATACTTTGCGTGATATTCATTGATTCAGATTGTTGGCAAGTATATGGTCAAAGAAGTGGAATTTACTTACTTCTTCTGTTTCCTAAACTTCTTAGATTTTTTTTATCCCAAATACAACCCTTGCTATGTTGCAACGACCAGAAATTCAGTGCGGAGATGTAGTTATGTATAAACCGTGATTATATTTAAAAAAGTCAACCCATCTAAGATACGGGTTATTTCAGCATCACTAATCAAATTAGGATTATTGTGCGTGTGTATGTACGCTCACATTTCCCACACAATTCATCTAGGTATCTCCCCTAAGCTAATCATTCGTTTTGCTTTCTTTAATTTTTTTTAGTAATAACAACAATGGCTGCATCGATATATGCAACACCACCACCCGATTTGAGCAGCGAGGACACAGCACTGAGTGATGCATCTAATTCTTCCCAAATAAGTAATACAAGTTCTCAGCAGAGCAGTTCGAAGCACGTGGCGTCTGTTTCTATTGCTGCTGGCAGTGGCGGAAGTGGAGAGGGGAGAGCTGGCGTTGGAGGTGTCGGAAGTAAAAGGCATCACAAGAGGAGTATTGCCGATGTTTTGATGGCTCATAATCAGAGTCTAATGACGCGAAATCTTACATCATCATCGTCCAACTCGTCGCTGCTGGATGCAATGCAATTTGATCCATCGAAAAAAAGAAGAAAACAGTCAACGCCCATTCGGTTGGCGGCATTAAATCTAAGCGCGAATGGCGGCAACAAAACGGGTGACCTAACAGCAGACACATCCAGTCAGTTAGAATATGAGAGGCATGACCATGACAATGGCATCGAGAATGAGGAGCCGCAGTTGGACGATGAAAGTCAAAATGAGGACTACGACGATAAGCTGTCGAAGCTTTTTCTTCCGAAGCTAGTCGGCCAATTGAACCCGTTTGAGATGCTACAGAGAAACATATCACCTCTGGAAAACTTCCAGGAACACAGAAAGACGAGATCTCCCGTGGGGGATGAACATGATAGACAAGCAAATCAAGAAAATCTAGAGAACTACTCACAGATCTTCTGCAAGGAATGCGGAGAGAATTTTGATTCTGATCTGAGACTACGGGTGCATATATTGCAAGAGCATTCCCCACACAGACAGCAAGATGGGGAGAAACAAAATCTATGCGATAATCAGAACACACTGAACATGCTCTCTTCAATCAAAGTTAAGTTGGAGAAACCCGATGAGGATGACACTTCCACTCCAATGCATGATGGTCGAATGTTACCAAAGTCCGAACAATGGCTCTCTGCAATGCCTAACCTAGGTTTTCCCTTCCCACCAGAAGCTGCTGCAGCAGCATTCTCCAGTGGGTACCTTTCGCAACTCCCACTCATCGGTGTACCGCCGTCGTTTCCATCTGTTGAGGGACTTACCCGACCACCACTGAGAATTTTCAACCCAGAGGCTTATTGCGATTTATGCAACAAAGAATTCTGCAACAAGTACTTCCTTAAGACACACAAAGCAAACAAACATGGAATTTACGATCCCGCATGCACTACGACCGACTCTGGAATATCAAACACTCCTACAATGGGAACAATGAGCCAAGTATTTCACCTTCAGCTTCAACAACAGCAGCATATAGAGCAACAACAATCCCAATTTCAAGCTCAACAACTTCAACAACAACAGCAACAACAGCAGCAACAGCAAATAGCTCCTCCCACTCCGATGATACCATGTGATGTTTGCTCAAAGAAATTCACAAACATCTTTGCCATGAAGCGCCATCGATCCAAGGTACATGAGGTTCCACCGCCCACCAGCAGCAACTCGATGTCGAACACTACTACCACCACCTCAGGCAGCTCAAGTCCACGAGAAATGAAATACGACCCGGAAACCGCATCGCAAGGTCATTCAAATGAAAAGGATAACATGCCAGAGAAGGACACTTCGGCACCATCGTCAAGTAATCTTCGTTTGCCAGAGGGATTTAGGGAAGATTTCTCCGTTGAACAGGAAGACGTGTCCTTCACTCCACAGCCGCGCAAGCTTTCACCATCATCACAGCAACAAGCAAGGGACTCGAACTTTTCTTTTGACAAGCTCAAACGATTGGGAGTCATAAATCCTGAAGCTTTCTGCGACATCTGTTGTAAGGAATATTGCAACAAGTATTTTCTACGGACGCACAAGTGGAAGCGACACGGAGTCTTCGTCCCACCAGACGACAGCAAGGAGGATGTTAAGATGCAGTGGCCCTTCTTTGCAATGCAAACTACTCCTCTAAACCTAATGATGGCCAATGAGAAAGGAGCCGAAAGAAAAACCCCCTCGTCGATGGATGTTACCAAGGAATCGGGAAAGCGGCTTAAATTTGAATGTGACACAAAGGCCATGAACGGTCAAAATGAAAAGAATGACAGCCAGCCAGCGTGCGAAGAATCCCCAGAGCAGACAAGGCAACCAACTGATTCTGAAACTGTGGGGCTAAACCTGCAGAAGCTGCAGTCAATGATTATGCAACTGAACGACTTGAACGGCAAGCGGCCGGTTCCTTGCCACATCTGCGGTAAAGAGATGGAAAATCAATACGTGCTCCATGCTCACATTGCCACCGAACACGCACTGGATATTGGCAACACAAGCAATTTAAACATGCCCACTTTCGTTGGCATGAAGACCTCGCCGTCAACATCCCCGGCCGTTCCGACCATTACCAGTGAAATCTGCAAGCAGTGTGACAGGGAATTCCCTAATCTATTTGAAATGAAAAAACATATCGCTGAAGCTCATTCTTTGCCCAGTCTTAGCAACAACAGCCCACTGCGCGATGGATTCGTGACTCCTGAGCGCCCCATTAACACGAATTCTGTAGGACCATCGACCCCGGGTGGGAGTGGTGCAAATCAAACTGAAAGAACAAGAGTTCCGTACACAATAACCCCAACCAGCAGCTATTGCGAGATCTGCAACAAGGAGCTGTGCAACAAGTATTTCATGAAGACCCACATGCAGCGAATGCACGGAATCGAAATTGAAAATGGTGCCCAAATTGGAGGTGTAGTCTGCAACATATGCAACAAGGAACTTTGCAGTAAATACTTCTTGCGTGTTCACAAACACAACACGCACGGCATCGTCGACGAAGGTTCCCCACTCCCTCAGTCTAGACAAACTAATGGCAACGAGCAACAAGACCAGCCAGACGCGGGCAATGGTCAGTTTTCAATTGATTCCAAAGCCGACATAGCGGGGGTAGATTTCAACTCCAGATACTTCACGCACTACACGGAAGTATGTCCAATCTGCAGTCGCCGGTTCCGCAGCGCCAAATGGTTGCGTGCTCACCTGATGAGCGATCATGGACCGGCAGGAGTAGAAAAACTCCGCGAGTTGGAGCAACAAATTGGTGGTGGCTTCAGCAAACCTGCCAGTCCCACACTAAAAATACCCAACGGCCACAACATGCCCCCTCAGAGTCACATCAACAATATCAACCCTAACCTGATGCTAAAGAATCCATTCCCAGGCTTGTTTGGTGCCGATAATCCCCTTCAGTCATCCCGCTTTAAGGAATATCAGTGCTCACTCTGCTCGTTCTCCACACCATACTACGCATTCCTGTTCATTCATGAGAGGTCCCATTCGATTTTGAGCGGCTCCTCCTCAAACACCGCACTCGCACCCACATCTCCACTTGTGTCCCTCAAATCCGAGTCGGCGGTCTCAATAGCTAAGGAGAATCACTCCAACGCTAACGAAAACAGCCAATCTACAAGTATTAACATCAAAACTGCTGTGTCCTCGTCATCATCCTCATCTTCAACATCGTCGGGAGGAACACCGACAACAACTCCAGCATCGACACCAGTACCGCAAACACCACAGGAAACAGCGAAACGAGACTCACCGGTGACCGCCGAAACATCCCAAGCGACTACAGTCATTACATCTGCACCCACAGCTACATCGACCACCTCATCAATCCTATCACCAGCAACGTCATACAAAATCGATGTCAATATTCTGCAGGATGTCGCCAACAACACCAACCGGCCGGTAGCCTATGCAATACCCCAAGACACCAGCGGTAACAACGTGCCCGGAGCCGAATTGATGCAGTCCTTTTTTGTTAACGAGAACGCATCATCAGAGAACAGCGATGGACTGAACAGGTTTGTCCCAGCTCTCATATACTTACCAGTTAGGGAACGTATCTCAGGTCCAATAACTGTGTCATTCACACTGACACCCGCATAAGTATTTTACATTTTTGATTTTTGGATAAATTCATTCTACCTTTTCTCAGTATATAGAGTTGTCAGATTCACAATTTACAATTTTACAAGTAGATGCAACAATTTTTCGATTTCAACACATTTTTATTGATACACAAAACCAACCTAAAGACTGAGTGCGAAATTTATTCTACACATTTACTCTACGATCAGTCATAGTCATACAAAAATTGAAAAACAAAAACTTTTTTATTTTATTCTTAGAAAAAAAAAAACAATCACGCAATATACATACTTAGATACATCTGACAACAAGATTTTATTTCTTTGGTTTTTATCAATTGAAATAAGCTTGAATTTAGTGATTAACAAAAAAAGTTCCTAAAACATATATATAGAGTATAAAATAACGTATAAAAAGATATAAATGCGTATAATAGTTAAATCAAAGCTTGATATCTAGGAATTTATTTCATTTCAATTTTTAACCTTATTTTTAGTTGATTTTCAAAAGAAAAAATGGTATTTGATCTTAAGCACAAATTAAAGAATTAATTGATTAACTGAAAAAAAAAACAAAAAGAATGCTTGCTCAAAATAATTAATTTAAACAAGGAATATTTAAATGTGCGTACACTTTTTAGTTATGAAATGTCAAAGATTATAACAGCATTTGTGCCGAAGCTGCACTTATGTTTCGTTACGGCTCTAAAATACACTCAAATGTACTACACGTAATTTTGTTTAGTTAAGTTCAGTTCTGATGTATGTAACATAATTATCCTTTTAAACCGAGCTGTTGATTTTGTTATAAGATCAACTTCTACTTATTATTCTTTTTCAAATCAGAAATTCGCTCCTAACAAATTACTCTGTAATTCAGTTACATCAAACTGAAGTCAATTAGTATGAGAGGAATCTGCGAAAAGCAATGTAACTACACGTTATTGGAGCCGAAGAAAATGCACACCCTTCGACATTTCATAGACTTTTAATTTGACATTAATCGTATGCCAAAAAACAATATAAATATAAACATCACTTATATAACAGTAATAAATCACGTGTATATAAATCTAATGTATTTAGGGGAGAAAACGAATAAGAAAATATATTATCTCAGGGCAAAAGTACAATTTACAAAAAATAACACTTAAAACGATAAAAGACAAGAATAAGAAAAACATAAAAAGACCCATATAGATCTACCTCATATACAATAATAATAAAATTAAAAATTAGGAAAATTACCTCAAAATAATAAGCCAGGTTAATTTATTTTTATAATTTAATTTGTTTATTTAGTTTTATTAATAAGTTAATATAAGATTTCAGTTTATAAGAAATGTCGTCACATTCCCCTGCAGCGTATAGTCATCAAACAAAACCAAAAACAGTCCTCGTATAAAACATCTAGTCATCAGAAGCCAAAAATATACAAATTCCAAGACTACGCATAGCGCAGCTTAAATATAAACAAAAAAAAAACAATTTTACAATACATTTTCTATTGCAATTTCTTTGTGATATCATCTTTCCTTTGTAAATTTTTTAGTACATAAGGTGTTTTCCTGGGAGGAAATATCACAAAGAAATTGAAATTGAAAAACAAAAAAAAAACCGAGAGAAAGTTTTTTCATTCAGTGATTGCTATTTACAATTTTAATTGAAATAAACAAGCTGTGTGCCTTATAGCAATTGCTGGTAACTGTAAAAAGAAACAAAACAAAATATTATAATTTTAAATTAACAAATTTCAAATGAAAGAAATTTTCGTTGATTTATATATTTTTATTTTATAACAATTTTTATTTAATAAAGAAAAAAACAAATATTAATGTATTGCTTTTATTTTTCATTTGTTTATTTGATTTCATTTTGATTTTTGGCGACATTGCATTAAGTCACTTAAACTTACAAATTTAATCATTTTCCAATTTAATTCTTTTTGTGTTGTTAGTTTTTCGAAAGAAAATAAAGGCATAAAATGTAACGAATTGATACATTGAGCTTGAGGAAATTAAACGAACGTACGGGGTTACTTTGAACATTGATTGATTGCTACAGTGTACAATGAGTACAAGAAAGGAGGTGCGTTTTTACTCAATCAAATGTCACCCCTCGTGACTCGTGGCCAGCACACTTTTTTACCAAACCACGAAGGAAAAAGAATGCGATTACCTACTGTGCGCAACAGTCACCAAACCCCTATTTGAAATTTGTCTTGATGGGGATGAGAAAAAAATCATTTTTTTATATTCAAACATTACAAAGAATTTGTGGAATACGGGTACAAATGTATTCTTCCCTGATTTAATGATTCTGAAGTCAGGGGTACCAGCAGACAATCTGACATAGTCTACATGTTGTTTGAATCAATTACATGCAATTGAGACAAATTTCTTAAAAAAATCTTTTCGATCGAAACTTGTCAAGGAGTTTTGATTTGGTTCGTAACTTAATTGAGCATGTAATTTGATAAATGGGGGAATGTTTTCATTTCATTGAAGTACTTCATCTCGGTAGTTTATGTTTACTAATTTAAACATTGCTCCCTTTAATTATTGTTCCACTCTTGGAATACATATTCTAAAACAATCAGTAAAATAATATAAATAACAAGTAACATACATAATAACAAGTATTGCACAGTGGTACCCATTTTACCCATTTTCTAATTTGTTGACATGTGTATGACTATGTTGTTACAACTCACAGACTTGGAAATTGTTGATAGTCATATTTTTAGTCAAGTCGTGAAAATAATATTGATGAGTCAGTGTCGCAAGAAAACCAATTCATCTGAATAAATCCTGACTTATATTTGTTACCATTATACGAATTTTGATCATTTACCACCATCCTCTAGTGTTTGCTTTGATTTAGTTCTGCCACTTTAGTGTACCCTCTTGTCGAAGAAATGACGCAGAGGAAATCCTGACATCTTATGGGTTCATTGCGTCTTATGTTTAGTATACGCTGCGACTAATCAGCGATTCAAATTCTATCTTGCAAACTATCCTGCACGGCATATGCACACAACATGTTGATTAAGTATGTGCAACACAAAAACTCTGCGCAAAACTTCATGTTTTTTTCCTGCATGTCCGATGTTACATCGTACAAGAGAAACATTTAAATCCCTGCTGTGCACCCCCTAAAATGTAATGCACATCTGCGGATTCTACTATAAAAAGTGTGCTCCCTCTTCGCTGCAACATAAATATGTACAAAAAAACAACCATCGCTTACGGTCAAACAGATTCACTCAACCACAGCTGCACTTTTTTCTAATTGAAAAAATAGGACTCTGCAGAATTCTCCTCTTAAAAAATCAATCAATAGTAGCCATGACTATAGTGATCACCATAGCCACCCTATGCCAATGAGTTTCGCCAATAATGGTCATCCGATACACTTACAAAGGCTACCCAACATTAATTTATGTTCTCTTCTCATTTCAATTTTTTTTTGTTGGAAAATCTATAATTATGTGAGTTTCCTTGTTGTCACGTGCCATTTTCGAAGGGATGCAAATTATATTTTTTTTCTCGAAAAACGAGATTAAACTTACCCAAGGATAGACGATACCCTCAGATGACCCTAAGGTCAATGGCAATGGTGAATGCATATGCATGAATGCGTTTATTCATTTTGACTCTGAAAAACGAAATGCGTGCATAAGCGAAATCCATGAAAATGTCCTTCGAATTTACCTTGCACATGTCCCGTCACAAAAATGTACATTTGCTTGCTATTCCTTCACAGTGATGTCCTTTTGTTACGGATTTTCTTTCATTCACCTACCTCGAATAGGGGTGCCGTTGGACTGTAACTATACATATTTTTGGGAAACATTTTTCCTTTTTTTTTGGTAATTTTAGCTTAAAATCTGTGACATACCCTCATCGATAAATCGCTAAAATGTATCGATTACCATGGGCGATGGAAAAGTGTATGCAAATTATTGTAGAAAATTCTATGAGGGGTTGATTACACAAACACACAGCACCCCTCCTAAATTAATCAATTGACAGAAGTATTTATGACGTTCGTTCGTTTGGTCTCCCGTGATGTATCAAGTAAAATCATAAATAAATGACACACAAAAAAAAACAATTTTTATTTTTATGAATATTCATTAAGCAAAGAAATCAGAAGAAAAAAAATCAAATGAAAATGAAAACGAAAGGCAACGTAAGGAGAAATTCATGAATAAAAAAGAGAAAAACAAACATTAAGTACCTTTTCATGAGCAAAGAAAATCAAAAGAGTAACACGAAGGATCTATATGACTTCGGTTACTCCAAATAAACTTTTAAGCAAAACCTATTTTTAAAAAGTAAATCAAATTAGCATGTAAGGTATTTAGATCGTAGAAAAGAAGGTCAATAAATGAATCTTCAAGGCGAAAAAAGAAAAAATAAACAAAAAAAAAATAGAATATATTATATGTATACATATTTCTTATATACACTTTGATTTAAGTTATTTCTTATAATTAAATTAATAGTTTTTGATTTAAATTTATATCTTGTATATTTCGTATATATCTTTATTTTCTCTATAATTTAATAAAAACCAAAAGCATACACGTTCATGGTCCTTTTTGATTTCATTATTTTTTGATTTAGTTGATACTAGTATTGCCTTGGCAGGCAAAGTCTTGTCAAAAACATTTCTTCTTTTTTTTGTGTTCACTTTCATTTCTTCTTTTCCAATTCAATACAATAGAGAGAATGGATGTTGGTTTTTGTCACATGTCCTTGCTGTGATTACCATCGAAGTGATACAATAATATATACGTACATCAATAAAAACAACCAAAAATTGTCAAAAGGTGGTCGTGGTCAGTCAAATTGAAAGCAACCTTTTTTGTCGTTTCTTCTTCCCTTCCTCCCGTTTCTGTGGAGCATGTCGCGATGTTTACTATTATTAGATTTGATATCTCCGGAAATTTTGTTTACTGTAAATAACATTTTTCGATTTATATGAATATGTGGTGGAGCATACATAACAATTTCATTACGACTAGAGGTGGTTGTTGGGAAGCGATGAGGAAATTATTTTCTTTTGCATTCAAATTGAGGAAGTTGCCTTTGATAAATGTGAATTTGATATGTACCATATACGTTATTTTTATTTGAATTCAAGTACAAGCTACAAGTAATTAATTTATGAATCGCAATCGCAAAATGGACAGCTGCATTTCATGCCTTATGGTGTCGCAATTTATGGAAAACTTAATAATATAGTGATATTGCAGTTATTTATCGTATAGTACTTTATTTATTTGGTGTTGAGTTATACGAATACAAATAATAAATCTTCATCTGTAATGATTGTTAAACACATTTGAAATAGTTATGCCATTATATTACATGCACAACTGCAGACATATCCTAAGATAAGTGTAAGTCTACATACACACATCTTTCTGCAGATTAATGTGATTCATGGGCACTGTTATTCGTTGACATTACTAGCATATTCTTACCACTTCCACGAATGTTCTAGAGCTTTCACATACATCTACTCTTATAAATTTTACATATCCATATGGACATTTTGTTTCGAACATAAAGAAATAAGCATACATCTTTATCTTCATCTAAGAAAATTGTTAGATTTTGCAAGATTGCAAGATTAATATGAATTGATCAACTCTCTCTCTTATTTTTAACTTTAAAGTAATAGAGACGTTCATGCTAATACGAACCACTTCTTTCATACAACTAATGAGCCTTGCGCGATGGTTGTTGCAATCTGTGTTTGCAATTCTTCAAAAATTGCTGAAATATAAATACATGGACATGTCACATACTTCTTTATTGGGAAATAGACCTATCAAGAATGGTAACATCTTATTTATCTATTTAATTTCTATAAAATACCAACAAAATGTATATATCTTATTATCTTCAAAATACGATGCTGCAAGCAATACATAGAATGTAGAGTGTCTTTCGAGCCCACACCAATTGATTTCCAATACTTGATTTCTACAGGTGTATTCCTCTACATTCAATCTTTATTTTTAAAGAATAAAGCATGGGAGTGGTTCCTGTTTTGATTGTTTCCTTCAATTCCATCCAGAATTTGACAGGCAGTTGGATTTAAAATGATGTATAGCAAAAACTCCCTCTGAAAGTACAATACATGTATATGAAGTAACATGACATTAAATATGACGATCATCTGTGAATGTGCTGTGTTCTAGACGGTTTCGAGCTAGCTCTTTAATGCATTGATAGCCATCTTTTCAAATCAATACTTTTGTTTTAGTACTGACTTAATTGAAATGAATTGAAATTCGTTTCAAAAATCGACCGACATACAAATAATTGCCAAAGTAATTAATCATTTGCATACGAAATCCATTTCCAGTCCAAACTTATCCCCAACAATAATGAAAGGAAAAAAATCAATATTACCCTCCCCCTTCCACAATTATCCATCTTATCGCTCGAAATATGACAAAAACAAGCCTGTCCTAAAACTGAAATAAATTATAAAAAAAGTGAAGAAACACATTTTGATATCATTAACGCATACCTTAATATATCTAACGTGGCACAATTTTACATATGCGTGTATGTCTGTAGCTCTAAAACTCGTACACACATCTGTACACTTCGTGAATCCACTCCACACACTATCAACTTAATGAGACGGCACCTGCCGTTGGTCGGGTCTTATAGATAAACAGTCCCACTGTGGAATTGGGAAATGAAATTCTCCCTCTTTTCGGGACAAATACTAAACGAAACTGAAATTTAATTTGATGGCAGCGAGCCAAGCACACATACCAACGTTTTATAAGCCACTCTCACACCCCCGTCATCATCATCATCACCATCAGCAGTGCCGCCATCAAAGGTGCAATCAAATATAATAGTGCGTGATTCGAAAATTTCACTTTCGAAACGCAGCCAAACAGGCAAAGGAAGTTGTGTGTTGTTGGCGTTGGTGGTGACCGAAGGGCGCAGACAATGTAAATTATTTTTATTTGAATGTGTTATCCGTTTTTCCTCGTAGTATTTTCAGCTGGGTTCATTGAAGGGTGGAATTTGTCCATTTATTTAAATTGCTCAGTGTGTCATGTGTGTAAAATATGAATTATGATCTTGTGTGTGCGGTATGTCCTCCTGACTCTTGACAGTCGTGCGTAGTTTTGAGGGTGTCAAAAGTGGGGGTTGAAAATCGATTATAGCGACATGTAGGTGTGAGCATATGACAACACTGTCGCATGTGTGTTTGAGAATTGAATTGAAATTTCATGTGACATGCACGAAATAGCAAAGTGTTGAATTTAAAGGATAGAGCCATTAATGATTGGTCAATCATTGACTAAAGTTTGTAATTGCAACACATGCAATGTCCCTAACGAATATTTAATGTTAAAATGACACTTGATGCGTTAATATAATTGTAGCTTTTTTTTTGCTTGAGCAGTAGACACAATGGATAAAAGTAGTCAGTAACTTTTAGTTTTCGTGTTTATAACGACTGCATGAAAATGTAACCTTAAGGTGTTAAAGTTATGGCCCTACTCAGTACTTACTTAGTTAACTAGCATAAAATGTAGCTAGTTTATTGGTAACGTACGCCAAGGAATATGATCAGCCCTGCCAGACCATATTTAAAGTCAGTTGTGCTCAGTGCAATAAAACCGAAATAGATATATCTGTGAAAATAGTTTTGGAATCGTCTCCAATTATTTAAAGACTTACAAATTTCCATGTGGTCTTAATATAAACTTCCAAATTCAGTCAGATACTTAGTTGTTTGCGGCGAATTTGCAATTAAAACTATAATTCCGGAATATTTTAACATGTCTTCAAAAATTCTAACAAAAAAGCATTCCAATTCTGGTTAAAAAATGCGGACAAATAACCATATGTCGATTTTCATTGAATTCAGTGATAATCTTCAGTCTATTCCAAATGTCTCTTGAAAGGACTGTGACTAGCCACCCGTTCAGATGTAACAGTCAGATATTAACCAGTTTTGTAATACAATGCCTTTTTAATTGTGCTGCAGACTGACAATAAACATTTCTGCAATCATTTTCTTACTGTTTCTTGTCTTTTAAACAGACCCACATGCCATATGCGGCAAAAAGTTGTCATGTCGTGTCCACTCGCATTGTAGTTGACAGTCGAACTAACTTGTGAAAATTTGTCTCCATCTCCCTCTCAGTCATCCCAACAATCCACAAAAGATATTAAATAACACCAAGAGATCGTTTCGTTCCTGGCCACCATTGAAAATCCATCTATTCGCACACAAATAAAAATACGAATAAGCAGAGTCACTTTCTTATATTGAATCTAAATAAAAACTGCACACATTCTTCCTTCCCTTTGGATTCATTTGCAAAACATCAGCCACCCACAGCTACCACCCCACTAGTCATTGTCACCATAAGAGTTGTTCGTTATAGCTTCACTTTCTCCCACTCACCATGACGACCCAATCTCCCCCCCATTCGTACCAGCTAACACTTGATTGTCCCTTAACGGACACATCCTTAACCGACGCGAGGTGTAGTATCTGCGAGATAATGGGGTGTTGCTGGTATACAAGATATACATCTCTTCTCTTAATTTTTCTTTGCGTGCCTTTCTACTTTTACGGTTTTTTCTTCTTATTTTTTCATTTATTATATCTGGCCACATTCTCTGCACTCCCTTCTTCTACTCTTGATGATGATTATTAATATTATGCGAAGGAAATAATCAGACTTTTCGCACACTTCCCCTGCACATATGGTTTCGCTTTTTTCCCATTCGCTTGTGTTTGTAATTTCTGTGTATGTGGCGTAGTAAAAATTTTCTAGTAAATATTATCATCTAACGAATAAAAATCCGACTTTAGTATATTCCTCCTCGCCACCTCCACGTATCCGCACCCTATCAAGAAACACACACACGTGAATATATCTTACGTTAATTTATATCACAATCAAACGATGGTACACACAAACCCAATGAGAGAGTATAACGAAAAATCGAATGAAAAAAAGGAAAGCACAGGCAAAGGAAAATATAAATAATAATTGGAAAGAAAAATGAAGACGAACAAAACCATATACATACACCTACACCTACGCAGAGAGAAGGACGAAGAACGAAGAAAGCAAAAAAAAAACATGGAAAATGTTTCTTCTCATCACTTCATTGAGTTTGATTTCACATTTGACAGCACCTCCTAATAGCTGTTCCTTCTTCGGTTCCCATCGTTCGTCAGCGTGGGGGTTGATGCCATTGAGGGGAATGAGACTTTATTATCATCAAGATGAGTTCTATCTTCCTTTTTTTTTGCTTGTATGACAAACACTCGCACTCGCACAAGGAACAGCTCTCAATGCTTTGACTTCAGTCGGGAGGATGAAAACCAGACTATCCCCATGTAGTAATGATAATATTGGGTTCATCAAAATGTCCTTCATAGTGACAAGCGAATTGGGAGCGTATCCATCCTATCATATCGTGTACCCTTCTCTCGCTGAAGGAGGCTCAATTTTTCTATTGATTTTCAATAATGAAAAAGTAGAGAGAAAAATTGTGGGATATATCGATGTGAAAGCAAGAAGAAATTACAGTGAAGGAAGAAGGGATGAAGAGTACTACTTAGATTGGTTTTCTTATTTTTGATTCTGCTGAATTTACCTGCACCTACGCTATTTAATGTCAACCTCTGTACGCATAGATACAAACATATGGCCTGTGTACACGTTTAATATAGTACATATAGTGTTAGTATAGTACTATATGCTTTGTCTCCATTCCCAATTGAGTAACGAGAGAACTAAACCACCTCCGCCCATTTGACTATACACCCACCCACCACCAGTTGGATTTTTCTTTTTAACTTACCCGACCACCACCCACATGTGTTGGCTGCACCCCACCACCACCCAGCCGATATCATTCGCAGCAGTAACACAGAAATGGGTGTTGTGTTTGAAAGAGTGTAAGAGGTATTGGGGCCAGAAGGCGCACACACAACTTTCTTTCTAATTTTCTCCTTGAGTTGGAAAATAATTTGTCCTTCCTTTCGTTAAGAAACTAGAAAAGAGAGGAGAAAATAAAAATACAAAAAAAAATTAGATGAAAATTACATTTTTTTTCGTTCTCTTACTTGGCTTCCTTTTTGGCTGCGTACTACATGACCGATCAGCTACTACTACTATCTCCACGGTTACTATGCCTGGCGGTCCCCTTTCGTACCCATTATCTTCATTCGAGATGGGCGACAGTTTCCACCAGGAGCAACACACACATCTATGCATACACATGTGCACACAGTCATCCATACGTACGGACGACTCCTCTTAGTTTGCAGATACATTTCTTAGATGCTTTTCATCTATTCTTCTGTTTTTGTTGGTTGCTTACTCCCGACTCTTGGATAGCTTCTGACACGGGCATTGGGACTGGCTTTCGCTAGTAATGAAAGGATATATGAAACTTTAGTTTTTCTGATCCTTTTTGGGTATTTCTTTTTTGAAAATAACTTATGTATATGTATGTGGGACAAGATGTGGTGAGGGAAACTAATAAATTTCACAACGTATTTCATATCCTTTTTTGCGCTTGAAAGTAGATTTGAATAAAAGTTTCTACTTTCTTCCACTTAGGAAAAGAATATAAATGCAGGACTTGAGCACTTAATTGAGGCTTTTATATGTTATGAGCCGCCACCGGGCTTGTTTTCATTTTGCAAACTTATGAAATAGGATTGTAATGTATTGGTCACAGCGTGAAGTAATTGGGGAGACGCTGTGATGTGTGCTTGGTGCTGTGTTTCTAATTATGATTAAAAGGCTCTTGGAGGTTTTTGGTTGGTGGATTAAATTGGAGTTTGACTATAGTGAATATTTACATTGTCATCGACAGTGCACAGTTATTAGGGGATATTCGATTTTTAGGCTTCAGTTAAGAAGTTTTAAAATTACTTCTGCCAGTCCTTATGAATATGGTCAACAAGTCGATAGAAGGATATATTAAAATATGACAAATCCCTAGTACTAAATTGGGGCTTACCCAAATGAAATATTTGACAGCATCTTAAACAGATCACAGTGAACTAGAGTTAGTAGTTTTTGTGTGACCAATTTAAACCAAAATCAATTGTTTTCTGAGAGCTATCACCTTAAATTTACTTGCGATCATCATCCAACCCTTCTTGGCGTACTTAAATTCTTTTAAGCCGCTTCAGATTGCCACCAATATTAAATTTAAAGAAGGACAAAACGACTTTTGCTAGACACACTTTCAATTGGGTGTTATTTGGCTTTACTTATGTTTTCGATAAAATGTTATACCCGACACAAGGGCTGACAGGTAGCGCGGTTTCTGCATTTTTACTTAAATCAATAATCACAGCCCAGAAATTAGTACGCGCGTGTTCACCTCAAAAACAATCGACTAGCAAATGTATATTATAACATGTCAGAACTTCAAACATATGAAGTCGTTATAACATAATACAATCGATGAACTTAAATATCACATGGTCATTCCTACTATTCTAAGTCGGCATCACTTCAACACCATCATTCGAACATTTTTTGTCGTCCTCTCAAGCACAACGCAGACAATCCAAACCTTATGCCATCGATCAAGCGTTGCATTCTAATCCATTAATTACATGGTAGTTTTACAGATATTTCCAATAATCCCCTTTTTAATTAATATGATTTCGAACCCTTATTTTTTGCTTCGTATCCCGATGGCTTTTCTTTCAACACCGATGCCATCAATTTATTGTGTTCCCGAAATGAAAAACGATTGCCAAAACGTCAAAAAAGAGAAAACTCTTTCCTTTTTATATTCAAAAACATTTTTCAATTCACCCCATTTGGCATCAATAAAATCGACAAAAATCACCTAAAATCCGACGGAGGGGATTTGTCACACAGCCAGCTGTTGCCCACACTTCCATCGTTTTTTCAAGGATTACTCGGCGTCCTGTTTACTCAGTGTCACTGTTTGCAACAGCAATGTTGAGGAGATTTTCGAAAATATACTATAAGCAACCAATCCCCTTCATGCCGCGTGTATGACATCAGGTCGTCCGGTTTAATTTTGAAGTTCTCCTCGCGTGTCAACCTTTAACTCTCCTCCCTTACTTCAATCTAATTCCACCAGCATTTCGAAAATTGCACCCATTTTTTGGAGGAAACAGTCAAAAATTACATGCATTTTTGCTTTGTATTTTTCAAAACTATTTCGCAATAATGCATGGCGAATCTTTTATCCCCAGTCGCAGTGTATAATGACCCTTTTTTGTCTCCCGGATTAGTCACATACCTTCTTAGGTCCTAACTCTTTCGTTTAACACTGCATTGCAACACCGGGGAATGACGAGTAGGGTCACTGAATTCATTGAAGTGTGCAAACCCACCGTACTGCGGGGTTAGATTTGTGTACACACAGTGACTGTGTCACCATACCCTTTTTGTAATTTTACTGCTTTTCATCCTTCATGGGACAAAAGGGTGCAAGCGAATTTTTGGGTTTAATTTATCCACATTTTAACGAAAAATTCACCGAATTTTTCATTTGAAAGGCGATAGGGTTAGAAACTATTTAATGTGCACAGCACACGCGTCGATGGGGTTGGGGTCTCTTCTAAACCTATCAACGTTGGCAGATGTTTGTGAGATCTAGAAAATGAAATAAAGGGCTACCGATCGAAGTGTGACAGAAATTCTTTCGATTAGAAATACAATATTTTCCTGTGAAGCAATAAAACCCCATAGTAAAGGACTCTGAATTAGAATCAGACGTATGCGTGTATAACCAACGTATTGTTCAGATAATTATTTCATATGTGATTCACCGTTGTAGATACTTTATTTCAAAACACACACAAAGATGGTAGAGTTTCAAATATGAATTCGTTTGCATTTATTACTCTTATCTCATATACAAATTTCGTTGGTTCTGTTTATAATTATCTCCTTATCATTTTTTGTTTATTTTTTTTCCATTTCTAACCGTTCATTTGATATACTTTACGTTGCATGACTTATTAAGTTCTGATATCGATAAAACTTTATTCAATTAGTTTTTACTTCGCATTTATGATACGTTAGATATCTTTTAAACAAAAAAACCGATATTTCTTTGAGTAGCAATTAAACAAGTCAAAAAAAATTGACTAAATAATTTGACAAAAGAAAAGCAAAATTAAAGAAAATCTTAGTTTGTAAGAAACGAGCGCAAAATCAAAATTTTACCTAAATATTTAAGGGAAAAACAATATGAGACAAAATCAAAATGAAACCTCTATAGAATATATTTATATTTACTAACATTATTATATGTAACTTAAATCAAATATAAATAAATATTGAATGTACTTGTAAAGAAAAAATTCAAAAAATATAAAAATATTATTTATTGCAAAGTAAATAATATCAATTCCAAAACAATTTTAGAACACTCAAAAAGTTTGACGAAACAGGAAATGAAAAGAAGAAAATTTAAAACAAAAACGTAATAGATTTTAGTAAAAAAAAACAGTGAGAAAGAAATTTTGAATATATTTAAAACAAAACTATATCGGAGGCACAAAATCAAAACTAGTATTAGATACTTTTAGAATTACTTATATTATACTATATTATATTATATACATACATACATACTAAATAAATAACTATTTAACAGCAGAAACAAAAGTATGCAAATAAAAGAAAACGTCATCAAAATGTGTAAACAGACAAATTTAACTGAAATTTTAAACAAAAACAAAAAAAAAATCGTATGTGTTATTTTAATCAAAAATAAAAGTTTAAGGATACTTGTATCCTGAATGTTGCAAAATGTAACTGTGTGTTTATTCGGTGTTGTCGCTTATGATCGATTTATTTAAGGTGTGTGCGTAATTTCTGTGCAAAGCCAAAGACTAAACCTGCATTCGCAGGTATTGCCAGTGTCGTGCATCAAATTTGATCCTTCGTACATGAACGTCCCATGTACATGAGAGGCAGCCAGAGGAGTCTATCGGAATTTAACCGTCATTAGGAGATAATAAATTACCATTATTTGTGAATGATTTCTGTCCACTTTCAGATCGATATCGATAATTTTAATATTGATTTTTCTTTTAGTAGTAACTCATAATTAACTTTATATCTACAACCGCAAACCCTATAGTTCGGTTATGGATTACATTTCTAGGACTTACTTTCATGAAAAGTATCCATCAAATTGATCCAAACACAACATGATGACATTGAAATATCACAGATTTCAATATTATTCGAATATGTAATAATATATGAGAAAAAGCTTATTTTCCAACTATTTAACTAACCGATACTGAACAGAAATATAGCTGAAGTATGTCCTTCAGACTTGATGATTTTGGGCACTGTGCTCCCAGGGTGATTCATCGTGAGGTTTGATTTAATGTAAATTTGTTATCATTTTTTAAAAGAACTGTTCAAGAAATGTACTTTTTAAAAATGATATCATCTAAATGCAGGCCACGACTACGTCTGAGAAGGTCCATACGAAAGGTCAATTTTGGGCAACACGTTCGCGCAAAGCGATTGGTAGTAGGGGATAACACGAGTAATGTTGGCTTCCAAAGCCTCAATCGCAGCTGGCGTATTCCTAAAGAACAGAGACCTTGCCTGTGGTAATATGTGGCCTTGTGGGTATGTGCGTCGACCCAACTTGTACGACAAGGGAAAAATACATTTGCACGGCCCACCTCTTTCGAGTCACTATCAATGCTCAAATAGCATGTACTTCTGTCTAAAAAGAAGTTTCAAAAAATATACCGTTCGGAGTCGGCATACAACTGAAGGTCCCTTCCACTCGTGAGAAAACATTAGCACGCACAACACAAATGGTTGCTGTGAAGCTAAGCCCTGGCCCTAAACCGGTGCCACCTGAAATCAGCGTCTGTGAGATTTTTTTTTGTGCGATTCGAGGACTGCGGAACGCATAATCGACCTACTGAAACCGACCACCAATTTGCTTTCCAGTTTACATTAGTGGATGGATACTCAACACACAAAAGACTATACCAGATGTAGCTGCGATGTACGAAATGAAAAACTCAAAAAAGCGTATTGAAAATCAAACCTAACGATGAATCACGCTTTACATAGGTATATGACTGCTTTCATACTCTTTATATGACAACTACTTCCTTGCAGAACTTTGTATCTGACGAGGAATATATGTTTTAAAAGCATAAGAAATACGAATTATCCAGAGACGCCCCGTCGATATAAATTACTTATAAGAGCTAGGTAATCTGGACAGTGTGATTTTATAATTTCAGTAAGAGTTCTAATCTGGGCTAATATATTGGACAGTTGACCAGATGTCTTTTGAACTACAGCACTTGGCGTCTCTACACGATTGGCCATAAGTTTCTTTAATACCACGTTAAAACGTTCTTTTTCACAAGTCTCAGATAACACTAAAAAATTGTTGACACTTCCCCTGCATATTGAGTGTTTATTGTGTGTCAACGAACTTTTTTTTCCAATATCATGTAATTTTTTAAACGTTTCAGCCAAGCTTATGTGAATGCGCCCTTGGAATAACAACTACTTTATCATCTGAGAAAAATCTCGACTGTAATCACAAAATAACAATATTTATGAAACTATTTCAATTTGCACGAAAAAATGCGTTTAGGGTTTTTTTGAAAAAAACTTTGCTAAGACTAAACTGCTACACACCGGGAGTAAAGTTTCAAAATAATGAAACTGCAGAAAAAAAATCATATTTTGTAGAGTTTGAGAGGCCAAATTTCTCCGATTGGATAGAAACTAAGAGATACGTCTGAACTAAGTGATAAAACATAAATAAATTATGAATACACTTAAAAATTGTACACCTAATTCTGTTTTTACACGGTAGTGTGTAAAAAAAGACATTGATCAAATGCAAAAATAGGTTATTGGTTCCTAATCTGTAAAACCTATTAAAATTAGTGAAAAATAAGGAGAATTTTTAAGAACAAGTATCATGAAAATTATTTCTGTCGCACAGAGCAGGAATCGAACCTACGACGTCAAGGTTTGGGTCGACGCACATACCCACAACGCCACAGGCCACCATATCTGCATATAGGCATATCTTAAAAATAATATAAAATAAATGTATGGCAAGCTCAGGAACTAACAAATTTATGTTAAAAAGCTATGTTGTTAACAAAAAGAATAGGGTATTCAATTTTAAAGGTAAAAAATAAAAAAATAAGTGATAACCATAAATACAGGAGCATACATTTAATTGCTGTCATCATCAGTTATTCGCATTCATTTTGAACAGTGAACTCGGTTATGAGCCAATTCTTGCTACCTCTTTGAATAGTTCTTTATAAGGAGCCATATAAGAATTCAACGCACCTTGGAATTGTGCAGCTCTCTCCATCTTAAATTAAATTTGCAGTCAATTTTACAGGTTCCTCACTATCACTGCTTTCTATAGAATCAACATTCTGTGAGACAAGATGTAAAATCGTCTTCGCTAAGAATATTATCAATCATCAGTTCATCAATGTCATTGAATAACAAGTCAAACCCTCCCCATCAACTGCGTGTGCCAAAGCAGTTATAAAAGAGGGAATTCCCTTAAATTTGTGATACGAACATACTTCGCAAAAATTAACTTTGACAAACCACAAACAAATTTAAATCGTGCCTAATGGAATAAAATCGTGTAGAAACATAAGCCCATCGGCATGGCTGCGCCAACTATCGAGGGATCAGCCTCCTTAACATCGCGAACAAGATACTCTCTGCCGTTTTGTGTGAACGCCTGAAACCATTTGTCAACAACCTGATAGGTCCTTATCAGTGCGGTTACAGGCAAGGAAAGTTCACAATAGACCAAATATTTACACTTCGGCAGATCCTGGAAAAGACTCAAGAGATGCAGATCGACACCCACCACCTATTTGTCGATTCCAAGGCCGCATATGACAGCGTGCATAGAGACGAGCTATACAGCGCCATGTCTAGTTTTGACATTCCTGCCAAACTCGTCAGATGGTGCAAGATGACGATGGAGAACTCACGCTGCTCCATCAAGGTCGGCAACAAACTCATCGAGACCTTCAATTTTAAAAAAAGGTTGTAGGCATGGTGACACGCTGTCATGTGACTTCTTTAACATCATACTTGAGAAGATCGTGCGAAACTCAAACGTAAACACTCGAGGCACGTTCTTCCAAAAGTCCGTTCAACTGCTTGCTTACGCGGACAACATTGACGTGATTGGAGGAACACTGCGAGCCGTCAATGAGGCGTTTGCTGGCATTGAAGCGGAAGCGGTAAAGCGAATAAACCAGGACAAAACAAAGTACATTCTGTCATCACGGAAGGACCCAAAACATCGACGTCTCGGACGGAGCGTCATATTGGGCAGCAGAAACTTTGAGGTAGTCAAGGACTTCGTCTACCAAGGCTCCGGAGTAAATAGGGACAATAAAACCAGTACCGAGATCAAGCGCAGAATTACTCTTGCCAATCGCTGTTTCTTTGGGCTCAAGAGGCAATTGAGTAACAGAGCCATTTCTCAGCAGAGAGATGGACGTTATTGAAAGCGGATGAAGAAGCTCTTTGTTGTTTTGAGAGAAAAGTTCTGCGTACGATCTTTGGGCCTGTTTACGTTGATAGCGTTTGGAGGAGAAGGTTCAACCACGAACTGTACGGGCTGTACAGCGGCATGCACCTAGTTAAGCGTCTTCGTATCCAACGCTTAAGATGGCTAGGTCATGTAGAGCGGATGGACACCACAGCTCCGGCCCGGAGAGTCTTCGACACCGAGCCATTGGGACAGCGCAACAGAGGACGTCCTCGCACAAGATGGCGCACACACATGGAAAAGGACCTCAACCAACTTGGTGTGCGCAACTGGAGGCAGCTGGCGAAAGATCGTGCTGGCTGGAGATGCATGTTGGTTGAGGCCCAGGTCTACCCCGGACTGTAGCACCAATCAAAGAAGAAGAAGAAAAATTAAATATATTTTATTTTCAAACCGTGTTATATCAAAACCGTGTTATATCAAAACCGTGTAGAAACAGAATTAGGTGTACATTCATCATACATACTGCTACAATAATCAAAATACAATATTGTACTTTTGAACATTGATCATTGCCTACTCCCAGGCCTTGTTGAAACCAGGAAAGTGATGACGCCTAATAATATGCTTTGATGTTCATATATTTATGAAACAACTGACAGTTTACAATCCACCACCATAAAAAAATAACTGCACGGTGCATCGCGTATCTGTTAGCGCACGACACCACCGTATAACTTTTCTCGGGATCCTGAAATCGCCTCGAAAAGTTTCTTGCGATTAATACTGTCGTATGCCCCAAAAGAGATGTTTTCCTTACCGATTTCGGCATTGAAGTCTCTGAGCACGATTTTGATATAATCCTCCGGAAAGGCTTCGGAGGCACCATCCAAGAGCTCGTAATAGTCCTCTTTGATGAAGTCTTCAGCCTAGTCAGTAGAATCAGGTGCACTTAGGGCTGATGTTGTAGAATGTTCTGTGACCAATAGAATATATAACACCAGTTATATGTAACTTACTATTACTAACACTAATACGTCATTTTTAGACAATGTACTAACCCATTTTCGGGTACCAAAAATTCAAACTGCATTTGCCAAACCGGACAAAATCTATGTAACCTGTTATTGTTGATAAACTGTTACAAAAGCAAACCTTTAAGCAAATATTGATATTGTGTATTCATTTTGGTGTGTAGTGAATGGAACTTTTTGTTGAGCTGTCTTGTCGAAAAAAAACCGGTCGCTTGGTTACGCCTGATCGATTAGAAGTATAGGATGGCTAAGATCAAGTCAAGTGGCCTGAAGATCCCTTGTGTATGTTTTACACCTACCAAATTTCATGCATTTTCAGGAGCTGAAGCTGTAGCTTTTATACCTTCATTATAGCGCTGTGTTCACCGTTTCGCTTTTGAAATTATGAAATGTTATGATGCATAACCTGGTGTATAGATGTCGACATCAGCGTTAGATGGACTGTATGGTGGCAGTTGGCTAATGCTGAAAACAGATGTACTGATATTCTGTAAGCAGTGCAGCATGCATACCTGCAGACGAAGAAAAAACGTGCAAAATGCTTCTATGGATTAGAAACTACCTTTCGAACCGTTCAATCCAAGTTGTTTTGGATGGGTTCAAGTCTGCTATTCACAAAATAAATGCTGGTGTCCCCCAAGGCTCTGTTCTGCCTCCGACACTCTTTCTCATTTTTATAAATGATCTCCTGTCTGCCACTTCTAATCCAATCCACTCCTTCGCTGATGATAGCACCCTTAGTTTTTGATATTCGTTCCAAAATTCACGACCCTGCCCTTCGGACGTAATATTGGAACGGCAGCGTATGTCAAGCACATTGAATTCCGATCTGGACAGCATAATTAACTGGGGTAAGAACAACAGAGTGGAATTCAATGCTTCCAAAACTCAATGCTGTCTGCTGTCTCTAAAGCGAACCCCTGATAATCAGCCATTATCCATGAATGGCGCTTGTATCGACGAAACTGAAAAACTTTCCATCCTTGGTATGTGCATCAACACAACACTTAGTTGGAACGATCATATATTCGAGGTCGCCAAAAATGCTGCGAAATGCTTAGGTTTCCTTAATAATAATAAAATAAAATACTTCACCCCCTCTGATTTAGCTTCAATCTATAAGGCGTATATTCGAGCTAAGCTTGAGTATAACGCTCACATCTGGTCTGGTGCCCCCAAAACCACCCTGCACCTACTAGATAGAATCCGAGCGAGCGATAAAACGTATAGGAGGCAACGAAATCGCGGGTTCATTAGACTCCCTTGAACATCGATGTACCGTGTCTTCTTTGTCCGTGTTTTATCGTTATTTTAACAAACGATGCTCAAGTGAGCTAGCCAACTGCATTCCTCCTCTCCTTGAATTCACCCGCAATACACGTCTCGCCAGGAATGCTCATCGTTTTACCATTAAGCCTACTTTCGGACGCACAGTGAAATTTAGAGACTCGTTTTTTAGCCACACGAATATGGAATGCTCTTCCCAGCTCAATATTCCCCATAGATTACAATCGGCAGATGTTTAAGACCAATGTGCACAGGTACCTCCTCTCTCTCTCCCATTTGCGCGTGAAATTATAAAAAAAATGTATTTACTATATTTTTGTTATATGCCTAGACGGATGTACATGCAACAATTGCCTTGTAGTTGTGCGACGGGCTGACGAACCGCCCACAAAAAAAAATTTGTTAAGTAAGATCAAGCAACCTCGGAACAACGACGACACGGCGCGAAAAAGGACAACTATTTGAGAGTGTGCTCCTTGAATGTATGAAAACTCTATAGTCATGCAGTCTTCTTCTTGAAATTTGTCCGGCTTTCAATCTTTATATCCCTAATGGCTTTTGTAAGGACGATGTAAATGGAGGGTACACATTTATTGGAGCTTCAGGGAAATCAGTAACAGATATCTGCGCTATATCAGGAACGTTTAACACAATAGTATCATCTTTTAAGGCCCGCGGCGTTGTGGGTATGACGTCGTAGGTTCGATTCCTGCTCTGTGCGTCGGAAACTATTTTCACGCCCCACCTCTTTCGAGTCACTGACAATGCTCAAAGAGTATTTCCTGTCTAGAAAAAGCTTCTCAAACTTGGTCGTTCGGAGTCGGCATAAAACTGTAGGTCCCTTCCACTTGTGAGAGAACAATAGCACGCACAACACGAGTGGTTGCTGAGAAGCAAGGCCCTGGCCCCCTACGGGCTGTAGCGCCACCCATATTATTATATTATTATCATCCTTTAAGATAGGAACTCAAATGTACTTAGATCAAATGCCACTATCGGTAAGGCTCACGTTTGATTATAAATCGGATATTCTTGCACTAAAGCTGCCGATTTATGATCAAACGTGATCTGAAACAATAAGATGAGAGATGAACACCAATTAAAACTATCAACGGAGATAGAAAAATATTTTAGGTCATTGGCTGCAGAGCTATAAACCGCAAACAATTCTCTCTCTCTTAAAAGTTTGGGCTATGTACGTGGAATTCATGTACCAGCTGCCGAACTTGCAGAGTATTTTAAGCAGCAGATATCTGGCAAGATTGCAGATCAAACTGATATTGTCTTGCTCGCAGAATCAACCCAAAGCCTTCAATCAAAACGTTATTAAAACTTGGAACCTGACAGCTCAGTAAAAGCGAAAAACTCAAAAAACTAGCTTCACAAAAAAAGTCTTATAAATGTTACGTGGAATATTTACTTACTTACTTAAGGTGGCGCTTCAGCCCGGGGTGGACCTGGGCCTCAACCAACAAGCGTCTCCAGCCAGCTCGATCTTTAGCTAGCTGTCTCCAGTTTCGCACGCATAGTCGGTTGAGGCCCCTTTCCACTTGCGTGCGCCACTTGAGTCGCGGTCTTCCTCTACTGCGCCGTTCCTCGGGGGTGGATTCGAAGACTTTTCGGGCCGGAGCATTGGTTTCCATCCGCTCTACATGGCCTAGCCATCTTAATCGTTGGATCTTCACTCTTCCGGCTAAGTCGATGTCGCTGAGCAGCCCGTATAGTTCGTCGTTATATCTCCTCCTCCACTCACCATCTATGCAGACGGGACCGAAAATCACCCGAAGAATTTTCCTCTCGAAGCAACCAAGAGCTGCTTCATCCGTTTTTGACAGAGTCCATGCCTCCGCGCCATATAGCAGGACTGGAACGATTAAGGTCTTGTAAAGCGTTACCTTAGTTGTTCGAGAGAGGGCTTTGTTTACCAATTGCTTTCTTAGACTAAGAAAGCAGAAGCACTGATTGGCAAGAGTTATTCTTCGTTTGATTTCAGCGCTGGTGTCGTTGTCTGAGTTGATAGCGGTTCCTAGGTAGACAAAGTTTTTAACTACCTCAAAGTTATATCTGTCTGCCGTGACGGTTTGATCGAGACGTCGGTGTTGGGTGTCCTTTCTCGTTGACAGCATATATTTGGTCTTACCCTCGTTTACTGCTAAACCCATCTTCACGGCCTCCGTTGCAATACCCACAAAAGCGCCATTGACATCACGCTGCGTTCTTCCGATAATGTCAATATCGTCGGCATATGCGAGTAGTTTGACGGACTTTTGAAAGATTGTTCCTCTGGTGTTGGCGTTCGAGTTTTGAACAATTCTTTCAAGAACGATGTTGAAAAAGTCGCATGACAGCGCGTCGCCTTGTCTGAATCCTTTTTTGACATCAAAGGTCTCGGTTAGGTCTTTACCGACCTTGATGGAGCAGCGTGCATTCTCCATCGTCATCCTACACAAGCGGACGAGTTTGGTAGGGATGCCAAAACTAGACATTGCTCTGTATAGCTCGTCTCTATAAATGCTATCATACGCGGCCTTAAAATCGATGAACAGGTGGTGGGTATCAATTTGTTGCTCCTGGGTTTTCTCCAAAATCTGCCGAAGTGTGAATATTAGGTCGATGGTGGATTTTCCTGGCCTAAAGCCACACTGGTATGGACTGACCAAGTGGTTGTCGAATGGCTTTAGGCGTCCACACAGTACGGCAGATAAGATCTTATAGTCGATGTTAAGGAGACTTATCCCCCGATAGTTAACGCAGTCAAAGGGGTCTCCATTCTTGTGGATCGGGCAAACAATGCTGAGGTTCCATTCATCGGGCATGTTTTCCTCCGACCATATTTTACAAATGAGTTGGTGCATGCTCCTTACCAAATCATCTCCTGCGGCTTTAAAAAGCTCGGCGGGTAGGCCGTCAGCTCCAGCAGCCTATAGCTATAGCAATCCTCACTTCATCCGGGTCGGGGGGACGGAATTGTTGATCTTCATCGTCCCTTTCATTTGGGTTGAATGGTTCCTTCTGCCTGACAGCGGAATTTGGTTCATCGTCGCCGTTATACAGTCTGCAGAAATGGTTTCTCCATATCCTCAGCATCGACTGTGACTCTACTACGATGTTCCCTTGATCATCCTTACAGGCTTGGGTTCGGAGTTTATAACCTTGACTGGTTGACTTCACCCTTTGGTAAAACTTTCTTACCTCATTCCTGCAGTAATATCCCTCTATTCTGCCGATCGCGCGCTTCTCATGCTCCTTCTTTTTCTCCTGAGAAGCCCGTGTTCGTCTCTCCTCTTCTGCTCGTAGAGCTCCCGAGCAGCTCCTGTCCTTCTTTGCAGTGCCGCTTTGTATTCTTCTTTCTTGGCTGCATTCGCCTGCCGACACTCATTGTCAAACCAGGGGTTTCGTTGTGGTGGCGGATTGAAACCCAGCACATCGGAGGCGGCATCTCTGATGGCTTTTAGGCGTAGGATTTCTTAAGAGGTTAAGGGAGACACGATCGGAAAAGGATTTGACAATCTCTTGCGATTGTAGCCGGCCGATGTTGAACTTCCTCACAGTATTTCTTTGTCTTGCGGTGTTCGGGATATCCGCAAACTTAGCTTGGCTACTACAAGGTGGTGGTCCGAGTCAATGTTGGCACCTTGGAACGTTCGGACATCTATAATACTGGAGGAGTTCCTTGCGTCAATTGCAATATGATCAATCTGATTGATGGTTAATTGATCAGGAGATCGCCATGTTCCTTTGTGAATATCGAGATGTGGGAATTTTGTACTGGCTACTACACATTTCGCCCCGCAGCAAAGTCGATCAGCCTAAATCCCTTATCGGATGTGGTGTCGTGTAAGCTGTGCTTCCCGACCGTACTACCAAAGATGTTCTCTCTTCTTAGCTTTGCGTTAAAATCGCCAAGAACAATTTTAATGTCGTAGCTAGGGCATTGCTCATACGTTTTGTCCAGGAGCTCATAGAACCTGTCTTTGGTGTCGTCATCTTTCTCCTCTGTGGGGGCATGTGTGCATATAAGGCTTATGTTGGCAAATTTAGCCTGGATGCGAATTGTCGTGAGACGCCCGTTCACGGACCTGAACGATAAGACTTCTTGCCTAAGTGTGCCTCTACAAATCCACATCCAAATAGGCGCTGTTTTTGTTGTTTGTAGCAATAACCATAATATATATCACAGTTTTTCATCCTTCTTTTGCCCGGTCCATCCCATCGCACTTCTTGGATAGCGGTTAAATCTGCTTTGCAGCAGTCTAGGGCTTTCGCTAATTGTTCGGCTGCACGTGGCCCATAAAGGGACCTTACATTCCACGTACAGATCCGAAGGTCGTTGTCCATATATCGTTTGCAGGGTTCGTCATCAGTAAAATCATCCGTTTCCGAGGCTTGTTGTTGCTTCGTAATTATAGTTTTTTGTGTGGCCGGGCAGTTACCCCGACAGCACAACCCCCAACCTGGAGGGCCAGTTCCTGTTTTGTAACCCCTAGGACAAGAGGTCGCACTTATAAGTATGGCAGGTTGAGCTCGAGTGAACTACAACCAGTACCCGATGGCTACCACTTGGAGGTAAAATAAGCACAATTGGTGTGTTGGAAAAGTTGCAACTCTGGGCATCGCCAGGTTGACGCCAGTCAGTGTCTACCCGATTCCCACAGCACCCAGCCATCTACGTGGAATATTAAGCAAACAAAAAAGCACCTCGGAACGAATGACATCAAGGATACTGGGGTAGTGTCTGACGTCGATCGCAATGTGACCAACCTGGTTGACGGTTGATTGATCAGGCGTGAATGTTGTGGTGAGTGAACCGCCTACTGGCTACATAGAGATTTCGTTCCGTCACGAAGTTCAAAAGTCTTCGTATCGTCTTCGAGGCTTGTTCTTGTCTCTGAACTAACGTTTTTTTGTAAACGGTGGAGAAGCTGATCCCACGCTAAGTCCCCGAGCGTTCAGGACCGGGTCCTGGCTTAGGCCTCTAAGCGGTTGCAGTAAAGGCTATCCTGAGGGCGCCACGAGTAGGCTGTATGTCAACTTGACATATGCATTTACAGGGATCTTTGCCGGCATCTCACCAAGTTGAGAGCAATCAACCACTTTGAGCTAGATGCAGGCACACATGCCCTCCGATCTTAAAAACTCATGTATATATTCTTAAATTAGTGACAAAAACAAAAAAAATTAGATTTAAAGTCAATTGATAAATACATTGTTCAGGTATCGTTATGTTCCTACTCACAAACGTGTTCTCTTTTATGTGTATAGAGAAGAGAATAATGAAAAAAGTATTAATTCCACGGAGAGAAAATAAATTCAGTGACTGAAAGCAGCGTAGCTCTGCATGTAGAATTTAAGAATGTTAAATTACGTATAATCTTGTATACAGTACTCCCCGGATAGTTGCGGAGCGAAATTGTTTTCCGACGTGTTCGCAATACACGTAGAATTTTATGTATTACAGATAGTGAAGAAGACACAATTAATATTACTTATAATAATATTCAAAACGAATGGTTTGATCCAAGAGGAAATCAGCCTCAGATTGAACCTTTCGCTTCGGGGTATGAATTGCGAATTCTCGAAACTGATTGTTGCGAAGTAAACGACTTTTTTCTACTACTGGTAACAGAAGCCTTATTACAGGAGATGGCAGATCAAACAAACATATATGCATCTCAAGTATTGCAAGAACATCAATCTGTGCGATTAAGTAATTGGGTTCCAACTTCAAAAGAAGATTAAGAAATTGTTTGGCTTAATTATTTGGATGGGAATATGTAAATTGCCTGAAATTAGCTTATATTGGTCGAGAGACCCCTTATTTGCTGTGATATTTCCCAGCAAAGTAATATCTCGAAATCGTTCGAATTGCTCCTAAGAATGGTTCATTTTAGTAACAACAATGAAATCAGTATTGACCACCTTAATAAAATAAAAATAATCATTGCTACACTAAGTAAAAATTTTAAGAAATATTATTATGTCCCAGAAAATGTTTGCATTGATGAATCTATAATACTTTTTCGCGGACGGCTCAGCTTCAGACAATATATGAAACCAAAAAGGCACAAATTTGATTTTAAGATTTTCAAATTATGTTCGAAAAATGGCTATACACATCGCTTTCAAATTTACGATGGTAAAAATTCAGCCATTGCAAAGTTTACTCCAACAAACGTTGTGATGATGCTTTCACAAGATATCATCGAAAAAGGACACACCATTTACGTCGATAATTGGTATACTAGTTTAGATTTAGCACAACAGTTGATCAAAAAAAATACACACCTAGTTGGAGCAATTCGATCAAATCGTCGAGGTCTGGATAAAGAAGTTGTTGGCAAAAAACTTAAACCAGGGGATATTTTAAGAAAAGAATACAAAACCGGGATTACTTTGTTGAAATGGAGAGATAAGCGGGATATTTTAGCATTGTCTACAAAACATTACGTAGATACAGTGAATATAAGAGTAAAAGGAAGGGGTTTCATAAAACCTGCTCTAATTGTAGACTACAATGACAACAAATAGCCTGTGGACATATATGATCAAATGACCGCATATTATTCTCCATTACGAACAACTTTAAAACGGTATCGAAAATTGGCTTTCGAACTTTTATTGAACATGGCAGTTGTGAATGCATCGGTTTTATATAATACAAAAAGCAATGATCCAATTTCACTTTTAGAATACAGAAAGAAATTAATTGTATATTTATGCAATATAGGTAATGATTCATATACTGAATGTGTGAAAGATCATAATAGCGAAATCGCGCGAAATACTGTAAAAAGGGTGACGACGTTTTGTAATCATTGTCCTAATAAGCCATTCTTATGCATTCCATGTTTTGACAAAATTCATCGATACATGAAAACGTAAATGAAACATAGGATATACTCCACTTTGGATTTCATTTTCTTTTCTGTACTTCATTTTTATTTAATTATTCAATCTGAAATAAATATTATTTTTTGATGTTACTATGTATGCATTATTGTTTTAATATTAATAATCTCGAAAATAATATAAATTCTCTCAAAAACAAAAAAAAAATAAGAATTTATACAAAATTTAGCGCTTTAATCGCTTACCGTGTACTGTTTTCGGTGCACGCGGCGTAGAAATGACACCTAGTGAAAAACAGCTTGACAGGGAACGTGTTAAGGGCGGACCCTTATTTTGCATGACCATTTGTTTTTAGGAGGGTATTTTTAAAAAATCCTAAATATGTATGCAAAAAAATAACAAGACACAAAAGTACTTCGCACCAAATTGAGGACTGTCAAACCCATATTTTTGCAAACCCATATTATATTATCGTCTGCAAGAAGAATCTCTAACAATACGTCTTTCAAAGTCTTAGGTACGCCTAACACTAAAAATTGTATTGTGAACAAAAAAATGTATATTACAAGTTGAGATTAATACTAGGCCTTAAACTAAAGTTTGGGGTATTCTGGGATATTCACACATGCCCTACTGATTTACATTATTCAATTTAACATTATCTGTGTGTTTCATTGGACCTCTTGGGATGTGGTAGTCGATTTAGCCTCGAAGGTGATTGCTATCGCTAATCTTGTAGAAGCCATGCACCTCGTTGTTAGGCGTCGATAGGAGGTTCTGCTCATTTAGCAGATTTAGCGCTTAGAGGTAGGGCGGTGCGAGAGTTATGTGTCTCAGGTTCCAGATTGCCTCTTTGTGATGGTTGCTGGTGTCTAGCGGGAATTTTCTGAACAGTATCGCCGTGCACTGTTGCAAGGAGATGGCGCGTCCTTCGTCGTAGAGCTTTTTTTGCTTTAATCCTGACTTCTTGGAGCATCTATTAGTATACAATAAAAACCGACATAAACTCCTCGGTAAGTTCGGACATCAAAAATGTCTGCTGACCAAGCATTACATCGAGCATAACGACAAATCCCTTTATGAGTGTCAATATGGCTCAACTATTAATTAATGTTTGTCTTCATCGATATTTTCGCCGCAAGCTAAACTAAAATCACAGTTGTTGAATATAACATCCTGCACTTTAACATCTTCGTGCTATTATATGACGTTTGACTTAACCAATTTTATTTCAAATTAAAACAGCCAAAATTGGGTTTTTCTTTCCAAATTGTTTGTTTAGTTGATATTATTGGTCAATATTTTGATGAGAAATAGTGAAAGTGCGCTGCACACTCCACATTTGTACCAATTGGATTAAGAAGAAAAACTATCCAAGCACTGAAATTAATCAGATTGATGCAAATGAATTAAGTCGGATAATAAAACTTTCAATGCAAAAAATAATAATTCGGCACTTTTCCTATTTACAAAAAACTCTTAGTTTCTCAACAAGCACTTTGAAATGTACTCTCTTAGTAGTTCTTCTTCCTACAATTTTATTTGTTAACTACTAATGCTTCTTCTTCTTCTTCTTGTGGCGCTACAGTCCGGGGTGAACCTGGGCCTCGGTCAACAATCCTCTCCAGCTGGCACGTTCTTTAGCCAGCTGCTTCCAATTTCGCACTCCAAGTTGGTTGAGGTCTTTTTCCACTTGAGTGCGCCATCGGGTTCGTGGTCGTCCTCTATTGCGTTGTCCCACTGGCTCGGAGTCGAAGACTCTTCGGGCTGGAGCAGTGTTGTCCATGCGCTCTACATGGCCTAGCCATCTTAGGCGTTGAATCCGTAGACGCCTGACTAGACTCATGTCGCTGTACAGCCCGTACAGTTCGTGGTTGAATCTCCTTCTCCAAGAACCTTCAACGCAAACAGGACCGAAGATTGAACGCAGAACTTTTCTCTCGAAGAGACCAAGTGCGTCTTCATCCGCTCTTGAGATAGTCCAAGCTTCCGCGCCATACAGCAGGACAGGGATGATCAAGGTCTTATATAAGGTGAGCTTGGTCTTTCGAGAGAGGGCTCGACTACTCAATTGCCTCTTGAGCCCAAAGAAACAGCGGTTGGCAAGAGTTATTCTGCGTTTAATCTCAGTACTGATGTTGTTCGCACTATTTACTTGGGAGCCAAGGTAGACGAAGTCCTTCACTACCTCGAAGTTGTAGCTGCCTATGGTGACGTTCTGACCGATTCGTCGATGTTGTGTGTCCTTTCTTGATGACAGCATATACTTTGTTTTGCCCTCATTCACCGCTAAACCCATTTTTGCCGCCTCCGTCTCAATACAAGCAAACGCTTCATTGACGGCTCGCTCAGTTCGGCCAATCACGTCAATATCGTCCGCGTATGCTAGCAGTTGAACGGACTTCTGGAAGATCGTGCCTCTAGTGTTGGCGTGTGAGTTTCGCACGATCTTCTCCAACACGATGTTGAAGAAGTCACATGACAGCGCGTCGCCTTGCCTAAAACCTTTTTTGACATTGAAGGTCTCGGTGAGTTCGTTACCGACCTTGATGGAGAAGCGAGAGTTCTCCATCGTCATCCTGCACAATCTGACGAGTTTGGCAGGGATGTCAAAACTAGACATGGCGTTGTATAGCTCGTCTCTATGCACACTGTCATATGCGGCCTTAAAGTCGACAAATAGGTGGTGGGTGTCGATCTGCATCTCTTGGGTTTTTTCGAGGATCTGCCGTAATGTGAAAATTTGATCGATAGTGGACTTCCCAGGCCTGAAACCGCACTGATAAGGACCTATCAGGTTGTTGACGAATGGTTTCAGGCGCTCACACAGAACGGCAGAGAAGATTTTGTAGGCGATGTTAAGGAGACTTATCCCCCGATAGTTGGCGCAGTCAAAGGGGTCTTCTTTCTTGTGGATCGGGCAAACGATACTAAGATTCCACTCTACTACTACTACTAATGCTTAGAACAACACAAATAACTTACAATCTGCTTCTGTGGTATCAAGTGATTCGATTTTATCGGATTCAAGAATGCAGTAAGTCTCAATTCAAATTACCCACATGCGGACGATTCTCTTCGAACGGATTTCGAAATATTTCGAAATTCGGAAATTTTCGATTTCGGTGAACGTTTTCATTTATGTATGAACAACAAACTTGCAATACACGTCCTGTTTTCCGAGTTCACACTATGATATCGAAGTGTAAAACCATTTCCCTTTGTGGAACTAAAGGCGAATAACCTGCTCAGAACCAGTTTCTTCAACCATTATCTTGTACACAAACCGTATCTTAGAATAACACAATTATCTCAATGGCTCCCAAACTTCACACCGAAGGCATAACTCGCTCTAACGTGTTATCTTATTCCAAAACCAATGGAAATCCATTTAGTCTGAATCCATTTCTTTTTGTCAGTCAGTTTTAACGTTCCACAGGCACTGCCTTGGTGTTAATTTGAGTTCACTGAAGCGAACATTCCCGGCCCGTGTGTGCAAGAAGTTTCCTCGTTATCAGTAAATTAAGAAAAAAACGGAAAACCATAATTTCCACTTCCGTTCCACGTCGCCAACGTCACTTATCCCCTCGTCGACGTTCAGCGCTGGCGACGTTCCGTCGGTCGTTTCGAAAAAAGTAGGACAAATGTTTATGTATCGCATAACTGCTCGACCCAAGTGACATCTATGTATTGGGCCTATAATTAAAAAAATTAATTCCTCTGTTCTAATCACTTCATTCATTCCCAGTTTTTTCGTTCCATCTCTCGGTCTCTCTCTCTCGCGTTCAATGTTTTTCGTTTGATCATTCTTCATTCTGCGGTATTCGTTGGCGACGGCAACTGTCGCTACACAGCATGCGCAGCTCAGCTAGAAAAGGTGAGTGCCCCTGTGGAATGTGCGAGCCCCGTCGTTTTCCCTCTTTCATCGTTCGCACACAACACACGACACACGAGGAACGAGGACGCCATAGCAGGCAAATGTTGACTATGTTGGCCCCTGTGTGTTTGCACTGTTTGCTGTATTTGCCCTACATACAATGAGAAGAAGAGAGAGAGAGAAAGATAGAAATGAAACAACAAAATTAAAGAAATATCTTGTATAATAATGACGAATACAATCCACCACAGGCGAATGCAAACGCAGTCTACCAGGCATACATACATACATACATAAATCTGAACCACCAAGAGAGAGTGCACGACCGTCCGAGGAATGTTAAATGTGGGAATGGAATGCGCCAGCGGATGCGATACGCGTCTGTATCTGCGCGTCTGGTTGTCTAATTCAATGTTGATTTCATTGACAAAATCAGCTTTCAAAATGATCTCACTTTATAAAAATCAGTCAAACCAAATCGAAAACCGGTTTCGTTAGATATTTCTCCTGCACACACTCACAAGTTACACATTTTTTCGTTGCTAACTGTTTTGAGACGCATTCATCAGTTGATTGATGAACACCCACTAAAACATGTCCGTTTTGTCTGAATCGTATGTATGTCATCGGATGACTTTTACTTACTTTTAATTATCATAATTATCCTCGTTCACTGCACGTTGGAGCATGGGTGATACACTTATTTTCAATTTACCACACGATACGAAACCAGTCATAGTTTGATGTGAGAATCACTGTAAGACTTACACACTGCATATTACTCATCATACTGTGCCCGACTGATGCCTTCTAATGATCGAGAAAAAAAAACAATAGACTTCCTCTTGGTTATGCATGATCCCACACTCCGTTATCGGAGAATTTTTTTTTTTTTTTAAGAAAATCATAACACCGACAGACAAACAGAAATAACAGACACAGTGAGTTGTTAAAGGAAAATGTTTCGTGTACGAATGTGACAAAATGTCCACAACACCATCGTATATACGTTTAGTTGCGTTGTATCTATATAGAAGTCGATGGCACAACCTTTACGTTAAAAAGTTCACGATTAAATGATAGAATGAACAATTTATGATAGGGAAACAAGCGTATTTGCTGCTGATAGTCTGTTCACATAGAACAAGCTCCATGCGCATACACAGAATATAGATTAAGTTTCGTATAGCTACTGTTACGCGCACACTTGCCCCCGTTGCTCAAAATGTGCTCCGGAAAGAGCTCAATCCAGTCAGTCAGTCAACCAGTCAGTTAGTAGTACACACACAGTGAGGCAACACCAAACAGCAACCAACAGCTCCAGTGCGCTCTTTAAAGGAAAACAAAAACAACACTGAAGAAAAAATTAAACTTTATCTGTTATGTAGAGCAAATACACATTCCTACATACAGCGCACCACATAAACTGTCCCCGCTTCCCCACCCACCCATCACACATTGCTTACTCTTCCAATCACACATGTGCAGACGATGGCTGCGGCGACTACGGCGACGCCACCGACCATCGACAACGACGACGATCGCACCACGTACTAAACCATATCATGCTCTCCTATACTTCGATGCATGGGTATGTGTGTCCGCGCAAATGCCATAGCGAGCATATTTTCACAACTTACTCCTCCTTCCACAGGGCTGAAGCGAGAAGCGAGAAGCGAGCAGCCAAACCGCAGGGCATGCAAGCAGACCAGCGACTGGCAATGGTTGACTTTTAACTCATTGCCAGTCGCTGCTTGATTTACTTGGTACACTTTCCTACCTCATCCCACCACCCCATCGCGACTATCGTTCCCATCACGATGCCGCTAATGTCAGTCCCCTTGTCCGCTTATCCGCGCTCATCCGCTCATCCGTTCGTCCAGACCGGCGCACACAATCGGCCTGTTTGCTGATGTGTGGACAACGTCTTTCACTAGTAAATAGTAGACGCGAACCAAAAATTAGGTCAATCATTTTCATTCACGTATTTCGCTCATATTGTGAATATCTACGCCGTTGTCGTTGTTGTTGCCGTTGTCGCCATCAGAAAAACACGAGCTCACCGTGAGATCTCGTCCAGAAGTCAACTTGAGAACAGAAGTGTTGCTGATTTTGGTTTGTTTATTTACTTAAACGATCAAATCAGATCGGTTCAAGCACTGAATGTGTCAAACGTGCAACGACAACTGTCTTCATCGAGCAAATATAAGCGAATTGTTCGATTCCTGCGTTCATCAAATGTCCAGAGGTTGTTTCTTCTCTTCAGAAATAGAAAGAAATAAAGAACAAAATTGCCTTCGATTAAAGTATGAATATAATGCGACTTGGAAAGAGCTTGGTCGGTGACGATACGCCACACAAAGTCAATCGATCAAGATTGGCTTGTCGACGTCGGCGTCCATATCTGAAATTACTTTTGAAAATTTTAACGTTACGGGGGACACACTCCTATGGCTACATATTAAGGGGAATGAATAAAAATTCCAGCCTAATCAGCAATTTATTCTGATCACGATCACTGCCGTAGATATCGCAGAGATCACAGATATGCGACCTAAAATCGGCGCCAATCTGGTGCCGCATGTTTGACTGAAGATATGTGTGTTAAAAGATCAAGCTAATTTCAACTGAAATCTATAATCGGAGGATTCAGCTTGATGAACGTCTCCTGAGATCGACGATTAGAGAAAACTAAGTCACGATCATCGGAAGTCCGCTTCAAAATTGCGGCAGTAAAATAACGATCGGATCCGGATCGGTCAATCAAAATACGATCTTTCTAACAAATCTAACATTTGCTTGATGAAATTCTTGTAAGAGAAAGTAATCTGAATTTCAAATGTGTCTTCAACTGTGATGATTTCTAAATTCGATCGCCGTACATCGGTCATGCTTTCTTAAATCGATCTGATCGTATTAGGGAATTTCGGATTTGCTGTTCCTTGCGAGCATGAGGTTCATTCAAAAAATGCTTTGTTTTTAGTAAATTTCAAACGATTACACAGAGATTTCATTTTACTGTCATTTTTACATGTTGATATCAAATTTCTACTTTCGAACATTTGTTCAAACGATTTATAAATAAACACACATACACTAGCACTAGATTTCTCTGATGACGCCTAGGGAATTCCTTGACATTTCATCAAAATTCCAATAAACTGTCCACGTTTTCACATAAAAATCGAATCGATGTTCGTCTAAGAATATACATAGACTGAATTTCTTTCAGCAGTCTTATGCCTTTTTTCGTTTTCTAAATAGATCAAGTCATAACAATTAAAGAGACCTAATTAGTTTCAATATCTTTGTTCTTTTTTTGAATGTGTTAACAAATTTATGTCTTGCAATAAATAAAACCGAAACAGTTGCAAAATGATATTGAATTAACCCAAAACAAAGGAGTTAAACAAACACGTGCTAGATATGTTTCTTTCTTTCGAATTCTCCTCATTTTGGGGACATTATATATTTGACCCCCTTATGATCTTGATTATACAAAAATAGTCCACAGCCAGACATTTACATTTAAATAGCCATTATGAATTTATTTTTGGAACTTCAAAATTAAATAAAAAAAACAAAAGTGAAAACATAGGCGCCGGAAAATGGTTTTTGTTCCGACCGGAAATGCTGAAGTTTAAAATCAAAAAAAAAAATGTCCCTATACACATTTATACAACGAGGAAATCTGGAGCATATAGAAGTCTTGTGAATGGCTCTGATGTGAACTGATGCAATAAGAAGTTTTTGAATCTATGGTAGCGTCCACAATGATGGGAACTTGAGGAAGTTTGTTTTTTCCACAGTAAACGAACATAGATTTTCTTAGGGATATAACACATTCGTTAGGCGCCAATTACGAGAAAATAACTTTGTTTTTGTCCTAGATATTTGTGATGAACGTGCAGATCATAACTGTATGATTATATAAATTCAATCGATTTTTTCAATTAATATTTTACAGCAGAAATATTAAGAAATCTGTAAATACAATCCAGCGACGAATTACTACCCTCAAACTCAGAATTAGCAATTAAATATTGAGTGTGTCTCGTAAGAATTTCAAAGATTCCAAGCTATTCATTCAATTGCAAAGTACATTCACTTCTACGAAACCATTCTAAATGGAATAGTAGCTATTCAACAGGCATGGTTTTTCTATGGAATATATGTATGCATGTACATGCATAGTTTCAATACTAGCTTTTTTTTTCTAAATAGTTAGGAAAGAAAATACCATAACACGTAAGCAGTAAAATCAAAAGATGTGTCATTCATAGAACGACAGATTATATGACTGGATACACATCTCTGAGTAATTTATAATACACATTCCAAAAAAATAAGCAAGCACTTCCTGTCCAAATGACTCTTAAATACACAAGGCAAGTAGACACAGTTCTTTAAAAATACATACATATATTTATCACACGAACTAAATTAATTAAGTTCACTTGAGAGTATTTGCTTCTTTAAAACTCTCATTGATCAATTTACAATCCTTAGGATGCACAAAAAATAAAATAAAATAAGAAACAGACACCCACCACCATCAATGTTGATCGGAGAACGAACACGCGAATGCGAACGCGTCAGTCAGAGACTGAATGTAACCGAGACTCGCTAGCTACTCGTACGCTGTGACTCATGTGAATGGAATTCAATTCATTGTAAACTTGTTGCCACTAATAAGTTTTCTATTACAACACTGCCAAACAACCATACAGTGTATTCATTCTAGAGATCGGTTTGTCTCTTTTACGTCTGGTCTGTGCCGTGATCGCTGTGTGACTGTGTGTATCCTTCTCAATATGAATAAAACCTTAAACTCAGAAACATCATTATGAAGGGAAAATGACGTTAAACTTTAGTCTGTGTGGTTGTTTTGTGAGAGTTACAATAGTATTGGAAACTGTCCTTCTTTTTCATTGAAGATCGTGACACTTGCATAACAAAATATCTCCCAAAATACCTACACACTGTCACCAGGCCCTCCACCTCACCTCTTCCATAATAATGACTCTTTTAACGAAACGTCAGTAAAGAGGAAGACGAAAATGAAAAAAGAAAAAAAGAAGAAAAATCATAATCTAATGGACGCACATTCCGATCTCACACACACAAATGTATCTTGAGGCTCGCTCTCCACACTTCTTCTATTCGCAACCTGAATAACAAATAAATAAGACAAACATGACGAAAGAAGCCTCAAAAGAAAACCTCCGATAAGCGCACTCTCTAAGGTCTAAGTCGAAATTTAGCCGACCCTCCCTCTCTCCACTTTCACAGCACAAACCGACAATCAACCCGCCGATCGCCACCGCCAGTCGCAGTTATTGCATAGCCCGATTTTACTCAATGAAAAGTTTTTGTGACGCTGTATGTAGTGGTGGATGGATGGGTGGATGGATGGTGGATGGTTGTTTGAACCCACATTCAACATTCCAGAATGTTGTTGGCTTTTGGGTATGGGGGTACAGTGACATGTGATCAATGATGGTAACCCTTACTGATCACAGAGTGAGACCGCTTTTGTAGTCATGTATACTTATGTGCATATGCGCATGGAATGCATGTATACTCGATATAGTGGAGCGGTGTGAAGGTAGGGTTCATTGGAAGGTTATACATCAAACTAAGGTGCGACGTCTAATACAGAACGGTGCAGATACACATTTTTTTCTTCTCCTTCTTTGGTTTTACATGCTTATGTGTGCGATGGTGAATGTATTTGAATGTGCTGTGCCGCATTGATGAATGGAGCAATATGCTATGTATGCACGGTTGTGTAAAGGGCAGTGGATGTTATTACTTATAGAATGCAATTAATTTTTGTTCATTCTTGTTGTTGTATTTTTCGGTTGGATCGGAATGTGTGGAATTTAAATAAAGATGAAAGGAAAGCGTTAGTGAAGTATAGCGGTTGTTTTAGAGTTCACCTATCCCCATTATGCTTCCTCGAAAATAGAAGATAAATTTCTCTTTTTAGGTGAAAGGGATTGGAATTTTTCTTGGTCTTTTTTGTTTCTCCCTCATTTTTTTTGTGTATAGACATCGAATAGAGTGTGTATGTTTTGGAATGTTGAAATAGGTTTTGGAGATTCGGAAATTAGTACAGTACTTAGCAATTACAAAATGCCTGAATTAACAATAACTTTTTGAATTATAGTGTAAACTAAAATAATTTGGTGCACAATTTAGCACACATACTTTTCATGTTTGTTTCATCTAGTATTCTAACGATCGTAAATACCGTTTTGTCGGACGAAGGAATGTGCGTGTGTATCATAGAAAACTATTTTAATTTTACACTGATAAACGTAGAATACTCTTGAAAATTTTAAACTAGGTATGCGGAGGTTGATATGCTAGTACAGTCAAGATTACAAAGTCAAAATCAGAAAAATTAAATGTCATATAATGAGTGGCCAATTGTCACCCATTGTAATCGTTCATATTTCATTCATATTCACAATAGACACTTCAAATGTGACTCGATTCACTTTCAAAATTAATAAATCTTTCAAAGGTCATTATATTTCATTCATTTATGAGAACCATGGCTTGACGTTGACAACTGACGACATCATTCAGCTGACAATAGATAAATGCATGTTATTTTTTTTCCCCATCAAAACATCTGATCGCAAGAGAAAACCACTCACTCGCTCGACTCATTCACAGACCTCAATTTCTTTTGGTGCCGTGGAACTATCTGTACCCAGTATCTCTTTGAATACAATATCCCAAGTTGCAATTGCACAAAAGGTCAATTAAAACCCCATAAACACACCCGCGTTCACTTCCATAAATTCTGACTTACCAAGCCAGCAATTGCTTGTGTTCTCGCATCCGCACCGAACACAGAATTGCTGTAGATTGAGAGAATGTAAAATGGTTTAAAGAGGATGCAATGCAATTCTCTGTTTCTCTGTTATGCTTGGATAACAGCTGACAGTTCATTTCATGCAAGCCCCCTCCCCACCCCCTGCCAACTGAAAATATCTATACTTTCAAAATGCATATGCATATGGACATGTATGTACATACAAACTAACTTCTTACTTCGTTCCTTTTGTTGGCTTTTCAAACAACTGCGATAGTCTACAGGAATGAACTGCAAGACCTTAAGCGAAGTGCAGCAAGACCTTAAGCGAAGGAATGCAATTCGTGAATTGAACAAGAGCAACAGTTAGTTTGCATAATTCCCATGCCAAGTATCAACGTTCAACTGATGGCATGAAAGTGGAATGTCCATATTTATTGTATTAGCAAACTTCAGACCAACACATGCATACAGACTCATTGAGTGGAGAGGATTGAGGAAAAATAAAGAGTTCACAAACACAATTAAAAAAAAAAAACTGAAAAAAAGCATAACTTCTCATCGGAATCAAAACTACATTGTGTTCCCATGTTGTGAATATATTGCACATTAGTCTTATCCTCCTCAGCACCAAAACCTCATTCGATTTGCTAGGAAGAGCGGCAACGTGATGTGATGATGAGACTTTGTGCAATAGACTCGACACAACCACGCTCTCGCGCTACTGCTCACGGAGTTCACTGAACTCAAAAATACACCCAGTATAGTGTAGTGTGTATTTTCATTCATAAAAATTTTACTCGATTTCGTAATTCTGTCTCTGTCGCGACTACACAGTGTTTGTTACCCACCATCATCAACCGCCGTTCTCCTCGACTTCTCTCCTTTTCCTCCTTCTTATCATCGCCGTCTACACCTCCGCCTCATCATTTCCATCCACCGTCAATACTAATACACCTTCTACCCGAACTCTTCGCCCACAAAACGTTACACTTCTCTTACTAAATCAATCAACCGACATTCTTCTGGCTACGTTGTCGTAGTCGTCGGCGGCGTTGTCCCGTTCTATTCATAGGAACGGCTACGAGACGGCGACGTTCTTCATACTGAGACCCACTGCCAGCCGATTCGACTCGCAACACACACAGCAGCTAAAACAGCGGCGCTCGATATGTAGGTGCAATGGTAAACGACGCTCGCTCTCACTTGCATCTGTATGTGCAACATGCATTCAATCCGTCTCATTCTATTGTATCCGAATGCAGCATGTTGCGGCAACATGCAAACACACACATTGATAGATGCAATGAAATTGGAAACACTGAGCGAAGATGAGGACGACACCATTGCACAAGTGATTACATGGAACACATGGATATGACGAAGCCCTTCCGCTTCCTACGTAACCACAGTCGCGACAGCGTGTTCTTGTTTCCTTTCATGGAGAGTCTTGTGAAACCTAAAAATATGAGTTCAACGGGCAGCCATCCAGCAAGCAATAGTAGCTAACCAAAATCGGAAGGAAGAGGCGTCGCGTCGTTCCCATTTTTGTTGATGTTTTTGATTTTTTTTTTCCATTCTGGAAAAGTTATGGCAGCTGTTTGGGCGGAAGTGGAGGGGTAGTAAACTCCAAAAATAACGAATAGAGGAAACAATATCTTCTTGTTGTTATTCTGTTTCTTCTAAAAATAACAACTGAACACACATGCTTATGCTATACCTTCTGTCATTCATACACCCGTCGGTGTGACGACCGCCTTATAAGTCAAAGAGAACGGAATAAAACAGAAAAGGGAAATTTCCTCATAATGTCTTCCGCATCCGGGCGGCGATGGTAGTGGAAATGCTGATATTGATGATGACGACAGTGTCTGTTAAGTCACTGTTGGTGGCACAACACGGCCACCATCACCACGTGTATACCCCAGGGTGTGTTATTTATTCAGTTTTATTCTTCTCTATAATCATCCTCCTTCCTATTTTCATTTTCTTTGCTTGTGTCGCCTGTCATCGCTCGCTTTCACACATCCATATGTGGGTATATTAATTACTTCCTTTTGTCATACAGTCATAGAATGGGGTTTACAGAGCGTGCACAGCTGTGAAAGACACAAGACACAATGGACATGCAACTAGTGTTTTCGATGCAAGAACACTAAAGAAGGAAAACCACCAGGAGCAGCACACAAAAATTATTTTGTTTTCGTTTTTTTTTTATTCAATAGGGGTCTAGAAGAAGAGAAGCTGATAAAAAACAAACTTAAGGGCACGAGCACACGGGCTAACGATTTTACAAAAACAAGAACAATAATGTGTACGGAAAGCGTTAATTACACTTAAATGAATTATGGACTTCAATATATACATATCTGCATACTGTTGTATATCCGTATTCGGAGGAAGGGAGAGAGACTCATTTGAACAAATACTGTGTGCACGTTTAATTGGGAATTACTTTATAATTAGAATTGCGAGTACACGGCGGAAAATGAGTCTCGACATGCAGACAGCTAAAAATAATATTTATTATTTAAAATTGAAACTATTGATAATAGGAGAACGTTGTTGCTGGTAACTGTCCATCCTCTCAAATCAATACACAAGGTGGCACATTCTTAGGCACACCACGAAAGCAAGATTAGTTTCTAACAGTGACTGTGTTGCTTATTTGTTACGCTGCTATGCTTAGAGAAAAACAGATGATTTGCACTAATCATCTGCTTTATTTATTTAGCAAGTATAGAAAGTCATAGATCAGATCAGATTATTTTCGATCACAATACAATGTGCATTCAAAATAAACGAAATTATTTTATGGTACGTTTCTTAAAAATAGTTTTAAAACATGGCGCCCAACGATTGTCAGTTGGAAGCGATTCGTGTATTTTGAAAAAAAAATCTTCGCTAGTGTTGACTGTGATTTCTACACAATTTCAATTGGTTCAAAAACAGATGAACACAACCAATAACAACATTTTACTAATTACTTTGAATACTTCTCCATTTTATCACAGGCACAAACCACGAAATTTGTATTTTTTTGTTTCTCAAGTGTGCACTTAATTCGTCCCATAACATCTCTTGCATTTAAGTTAATATCGATTAAGCCATATTTTCAACTTATTTGCTTTACTCTTATCCTAGCCTTGACATCAAAGCTCACCTATTGAAGCGTCATAAATTGTATTGCTAAATTTAAGTTCGTTAATAAAGTCGAGAAAGACTCACTTTGTCGTATTGATCACTGTATTTGAAGAATTTTTAATTGAACACAAAACTTGCATGTGATGTGTTTGAGGTAAAAGAAAAAATAAAATAAAAACTTAACCGACCCATTTAAGACGCAGTTTAAAACTAAACAAAACTCCCCACACTAAATAGCTAAACAACACACATTTTGCTCGACTCGTTTCGTTTCGCATTTTAGCGATTCGTTGGATGTGTTTTCTTTTTTTTGTTTTTATTTTTGCCGTCTTTTCTACTACTCAATTTCCAGACCATCAAATGCGGAAGCGATTTAAGATGTTTTATTATTATTCCTATTTGTTGTTGCTGACTGTTGTGTTTGGTGATGGTGGTGGTGTTATAGATTTGTTTTTTGTTCTCTACGGTGCTCCATGTTACTACGCCTCATCATTCCAAAGATAGACAACAAGGTTTTTCTATTCACAGTACATTGTACCATTCGCAAAACCAAAGAAGAAAAAAAAACGCATTTATACCCCAAAAATAAGATAAAATGTACAAATGCTTACGTCATGAATTAAAAATGTTTCAAAAACCATATAAATATGTGCATGTACATATGTGTACATTTCTTCAAAGAAAGAAAATATTTCTTCAGCAAATTGTTTCCCTATTCAAAATCGGGTGCGTATGTATAACTTTGCTGATTTTCTATTAAGCAAACTAACAACTGACCTCAATTTGTTGTTGCTGCTGTTGTTGTTGTGTTCTTTTTTCTATTTTTTAAGTGCGATATTTTTTTGCGTAGTAGATAGACAAGCACACACAAAAAAAAAAAAAAAAATCAGATGATATCAGAATAAAAAAATTAAAAGAAGAAGAAGAAACACTAAATTTCTAATGCGTATTAGTGTGATTTGAAAATCAATGTACATAGAAGTGTACGCCTAGAATAAATGTGTTGTTCATATGTTTAGACCATATAGATATTCAAATGTATGCACATATATTAGATTCACTATTTATTTCGTCGAGACTTGTGGGGTGGTGGTGGTTGGCTGTCCAGCTGTTGGGGGAGGAGGTATGGGGAGAGAGTAGGGTATCTTCGATGTGTATTAAGAGAAGAGTGCAAAATAAAGACAGCAAAATTACAAACAAAGATTTTTTTTTATATCTGGAGATGAAATTAAAGTTTGTTGTTTTTTTTTTTTTTTTATAAAATGTCTTCCCACAGCTAGGAAACTAGAATGAGAGCAAATAAGAATTTGAGAGATGGAGACACAAGTGAAAAAGAGACAGAGACGAAAAGTCGTGTGTTGTTCTTTTTTTGATCTAAGCAAATATACCCACCTCCTTATTTTTCTTGAGTGGCTAGATCAGATCTACTCTTCTAGTGTTGGGGTTCGGCTGACTTAACGGACTGAGGGGTAAGAAGGAAGGCTATAAAGTTAGCTAGAGGTCTTCAGAGGAACTTTCGAGATTAGACTGCTCATTCGCCAAATGACTATGAAAGCAGATTTCATCATTTATTATTATTTTTTTTAATCATGTTGTGTTTCTCTTTTCTACATACTCGCGCATTCTTGACAGTGTAATCTTTAGATTGTGGGGATATGAATCTGAATACATTGAAATGAACCAATAAACTTCCGACAGCTATTCCTATGTGTAGGGTGAATTTTATAAAATTTACTATTCATCTTTTACTTCTCATGTACATTATCTTTCTTTCTTAATTCTTCTAATACTAAGGCAATGAGGAGTGACTTTTTCAATTTGACACATACAATTTACAGTATCTTTATATAGTCATTTTGGATTGTGTTTTTTTTTTCTCTCGTTTTTTTAATGTTGAATTTATTGCCCGCTTGTCGTAATTTTTCATAGGTAATTTCACAGCAAATTCAGAGAACGAGGAAGAGAGAAAAAACAGAAAATAAAAGTGAACATCTCTATATGACTGCCTAAACACACTTATATATTTAGATATTTTTTGTTGATGAACTTTTATAAATACCTGTGACACGAGAAATTCAAATCAAAACGTCATTTCGTCGATCAATTAAAAACGTGAAATGAAACAGTTTGACATTTCCCGTTTTAACAACTGTCAACAATGTCATTTGAATACTTTACGACGGTTTGTAACAGTCAACTCCTTGTTTGCCTTTCACGTATTTCATTTATTACGTGTGTACGAGTTAAGAGTCCATCCTTTTTTTTCTTGCAACTTTTCAAAAGTTCAATTTTTGGTTGATGTTCAGCAATTTGTTATATAACAGCACACTTCAGTGGATTTAGTATATATTGTCTTTCATTTATTCTCAATTATTATTTCTCCTTTAGGATTCTGCTGCGAGTATATGTATAACAGCAAAATTCTTCACACTCGCCTTTTGTAAAGTCATTCTATAAATTTGTATTTTTTGAAAGCACTTATCTTATCTTATTCGTTCCAGATTCGTTTTTTCCTTCTCATTAAATTTGTACACATATATTTTTTTAGGTTCAGAGGTTTTTTTTTTTTAATTTTGATATATCAAAGTCCAAAGAAATCTGACATTTACACAGCACAAAATGAGAGAGACATTGTTCGCATTGAGTATGTTCAGTAGTGTGGTGTGTCAGAGAAGTGGAAAATAATTAGAGCACTAAATGACACTATTCGCAATCAAAAAAATGTATCTCTCCGGTTTTATGGCAAATGATTATGTATACATGTTGATGGTGGAGAAAAATGAGATGATGCACAACAAAACAAAAATAATAATAATAATACACAGGTTATATGCAAGGCACAATGGAAAGAGGACAAAGAAAATAAATAATAAAGTGTATCCAATAATGAATGAAACTCTGACGGTCATACGGATGTACTAAAATGTTTTACACCATACTGGGTGCTCTTCCACTCCCAACAGCGGACGGAGCACAAGACACACCACACCAGCTACAGACAGACCACACTCTCTCAAACAGTCTGGCTCTGGCAACATAAAAAAAAATAACACTAAATTAACTAACTTCAACTAACCATTCCCAACGAGACGAGCACGAACTGATATATTTCACAGTCAGATTGTTTCTGATTTTTCGAGCTCGTTCCGCGCAAGGTCGGAGCTAAATTGTGGTCGTCTGTCATCATGTGCAGATACCTTGGGTGCTTGTATAAGATGTCATGCCTGTGTATGGGTTGTTGGTTAAATACATAAGCCCAACAGAGACAACTATTCAATGTTTAACAGGCACTAGAGCAGTTCGGAATGTGCGCTCGCACTCACACAAACCTCAACTCAGACAGGCTTTATCTATTTAGAAATTCCAATTTATTTGGGACAAACCGATACACATGTCTAAAGTGAACTTTTTTCTTGTTTTTTTGTTGTTGTTTTAGTTTTGTTGGGATTTTGCAAAAATAAAAAAAAACCCTAAGCTTTGAGATACAAAATGGGGTAATGATTGATTTTCATTTCTCCTTCTTTGATAAAAGTTTGATCCTTTCTGCGAAGGATACATGTTGCTAGAGATACTGCGTGCTCATTGCTTTTACTGCTCTCTCTCGCATTGAATATTTTGACGGAATATGCACGTGGCATATGCATGGAATCGGTGTTATCAAGAGTGTCCACGTGCTCTCTTGACGTAAGGGCAGGGGCGTGTTCTAATTTGTTACCTCTGTCGTTTTCTTTCTTTCCTTTTCCCATTCAGTAAGAAGAATTCTTACGGCTTTTTGTTGTTGCATTATATTCTTCCCTTTCAGTAGAGTAAGACTGATTTCATTCTTGCCGTTTTCTTATGGTTGTTTAAATAACAAAAAAATGGTGATTTTGAGGTTAAAAGCACGTAAGCACGTGCCATTATCCTTCAACCGAAGGTGGGATCAACTAGATTTGAAAAGCAACCGGAAACGGATACTGTCTCCATAGAGAGAGAGAGAGAGAGCGTATACAGTTGAGAGTATGCTTTTTCGCCCAAAAAATATTCGCTTATGTATGCACTCACTAGGAACTTTTTAGAACCTATCCTCTATTTTTTAATGAATCAATAATGAAACAATGATACGGAAATGTTTACTTGATAGTACTACGCATTAAGATACAAATATACATATGTATGTTGGGTGCCGAAAAACTACTTACATATACATGCACATAGATTTCCGCAGTCGTAGCTAAGTGAAACAAAGGAACATTTGGGTATATATTTTTATGTATTTATTTTACGTCGTTATGAAAATTTCAAGATGCCATTTTGTAGATAGATAGGTATAGTCAATGGACTAATGGTGTGGAATGTGTATCTAAATCTCCCATGCTACACTAAATGCTTGAATTAAGACTCTTGCTTAAGGTTAGGTCTTAACCCCTCTAAATTGAATTGAACGCCCTTCACATTCCTTAGTGCGGCCTTCATATTTTGTCATACGTTTTCATCGCTTGTGGTGGATGATTTGCTTTTATTTGTTTGTTGTTTACTTATGTTTTCCTCCTAATAATTCGTTTTTATGCATTCGAAGTTGTCTTAGTAAGATTTCGACAAGATTTTCTTCTTGAGATAAAACAATAATCATAACAGTTAGAAATTCTTTGATCGAAATACGACGATTTTAATGATAATACCGTTACAAAGAAGAAAAATATATATCATAACACCGTCATTAATTAACTTACCATGCCTTTGAAAATCGAATATTGAACTAAAATCCTATATTGAAATTACTCACATGTTCCACTGAAGGGGCAAAGAACTTACGAGAGACCACCAAGCCACTCGAACCTTCGCCTTCGACTTAAAATCATATCCAGAATTCCCACAAGGGACGAATAAAACGAGTTTTTAGACATACTTTAAACATCTCGTCCCATGTACCGGATGGAATTGCTTTCAAGGCACGCTCCGGAAGTCGTGGCATTTGTATTATTTCATGATATTTTCTACTGCCCCTGCGATTGTTTATAATTCTTAAGATCGATTCACACAACAAGCCTTCTTGTCTACAGGACATATTTGACAAACTGTAAATGTTCGCCATCCATATTCTGCACAATTTGTGTGTCAAAAAACGATACTATTATTTAAGTTTTCTCACACGATAACTCTTTAGACTTACACTCGCATTTCCTATGGATAAACTGTCATCGTACAACAATCGTTTGTATAGTTAAATTAATGCAGTCAATTTTGGAAAATATTTATATTTTATTGATCTTGTTGTTTTTGAATGCAAATTGTACTTTTGAACGCAGTTTTTTCGCTTTTATGCAGACTTTTTTTTTGGAAAAGCGGATTAGGAATTTCCATGTTATTTCCTTTTCTTCTAAATTAAGTACGGTTACTAACAACAATATCTTATAAACCTCATCCAACAATGATCTCAAAGTAGAGTGACTAGCAAACTGCCTCGAATTGCACATACCAAGCTGGTTTAGGTCTAATTCCAATTGTGTCTCTAACCTTAAATTTAGGCGTCCTTCGCACAAATCTGAAATAAAATAATCCTGTATTCACCAGAACTCCTTATTTATTCCTTATACATATCCCCAATAGCACAACATTAATTCAATTATTTAATTCACATTTTTTCTGTGTGGTTTTGACAAAAATTATGCCATAAAAATTAAGCAATTATGCGAAAACAGAGCAATGATCCATCTCGCTCAGCTTTAGAGTAAAGTGAATGAAGTGAATCGCTCTTTACATAGATAAATGACACGAGGTTCGACGTTGCTTGTAGTTACCTTTCCTTCGGTTTTCCTTCGGCTTTGCATAAGCTTTGTACGTTCTTTATTATCGGATGGTATATTGGTATATCCTTTCAGACAACAATTTGAAACACATTACATTTTGCCTCTTTCAGACACACTCAATAACGCGCTTATTCATTCACTTTTCTTTCGCTTTTTGTCGGATGTGGGTTAAGTTAATTTCACTGCATTCCATTGCGAGTTATCGAATTGTTGTAGAACTAATTTCTTGTAACTTTCGCCTGCAAGTTTACACAGTGTCGGTTTAAACATGCAACCCTTCGTCCATTAACATGAATAGCATTGCCATTTGGTAATGTTATTCAATATGACTTGATTCAAGGAAAAGCAAATGATGAGTTCCACAAAGATTTCCATGTGTCACGTCTACCAATATCTAGTAAGAATTTCAAATATTCCCTAAATGATTTTTATAAAATTGGTTCATTTCATTTATTCAGCGAAAGCAGCTGCAATTTGATTTCGTTGTCGGATGCATGTGTGTAGTTCTTGATCGCAGATAAGGGTTGGATAAGAAGAATGTGTCATATGTGAGTAAATAAGTTAAACTCAAGTGGATTCATGTCATCCGACAGATTTCAGGTATAAGTATAAAAAAAGATACCAGAGGTATGCGGTACCGTGATTCAATGGATGATCCAAGGCATATGGCAAACATTTTATTTAAAAAAATGTATTTGCTTATCAGTTAGTTACTTACACAATTCGCTGAGTCCACAGTGCGTTACAAAATTTAGCGCCATCGATAAGAAGGTACTTTTCGCATAGCCAAAGAGCGTATGATATGTGGAAGCTATTACGAAGTTAAACGTAGGATGTGTCAGCAAAGACATCCGATCTTTCATGATGGTTGCAAATACGTCATTGTCTTCTAAACATCTAAGGAAGCTAGAAAGGCAAGCTTTTGCGGCATTTCCATTAATAAAAAAACTTAACTTTGTATGCCAAACTATTCCCATTGTTGGTAGTTTCAAGTTTTCTTATTGTCACCTTAATTCTATGAACACTTTAATAAAACATAGGATCGAATTGCTATTTCGATGCTTGTGTCGGTATTATTCTTCAGATTGCTTTCACACTCGCACACTGCATCTCCAATTCTTCTGTAGTCGAGTTATATTAGGATTTGTTGTATAGTTCGAAAAGGATGACGTTATCAAGGATACGAATGCCAAAAAGGGGTTATCAATCAGTACACCCACTTTTTAAAGGAGACTTAAAAATTCAAATATGTTCTAAATTCTTCGGACAAACATTATCAAAGACCTCAAGGGCACTGCATCTGAACTCCGCCATCGACTCAAACTCACCAGGAATTGTGCCCAGGTGCTAGAAAAGCTAGTTCGGCCTTGGTCTTTTTGTCTTTACCTAATTTTCTATAAAATTTAACTAACTTTAGAATTTTCTGTGAATTAAATAATTTCACAAATGCAACGTATATAGAGGTATATCTACGCATCACGCATCAATACAAATAGTACGCTCCCACAGATGAATCTTTGTTGTTTCTCTCTATCGCTTCGAATAAAAATATCAGTTGCACTTCATTTCGGTCCGTTTTATCTGCCCGCACTATTATTTATGATGCTCGGTACACTTTCAGAAGTGTTGCAAGACCTTTTCCTTCTTGGAATACTATCGAGTGTCCCATGGGCACTAAGTGTTTGGCAGCCATTTTTTCGGAACGATGATTTGTTTTCACATAGGGGGAGAAAAAAAAAATACAAAAATACAAAAAAAAAAACGAAGACAAATACGACTTCGGAGAAAACGGGTTCGCACGTTACATGAATTCTAAATGGACCATCAACGAATCTAGATTTTACAACCATCACAAGTGACCACCTTCGTTACAGATGCCTATGGTTACTGGAAATTACGTTTGTTCTTATTTTCGAATTGAATTATGTAATGGATGCGCATTTTTGTTACTCTCGTCAATTGGTTATCACTCTATTAGAGATTTCTGATGGAGTTACATTTGTACTGTTTATGAAAGTTTTTATTTAACGAATATGTACTTGAATAGACGTTAGGACAACAGTCGATATGACTACGTATGTGTGTGCCTACTGCCTAGGTAGGTGTAGAAGTGCTTCGATGCCGAATTGATACCAAGCATTTTACGGCCGAAATTTAGGACGCAAAGATTTTTCTCTGACCTATGGCGGTTACTCAACTATGGACAGACAAATGATTGGAGTAAAAAAGCGAATGCAAGGCAAATATTATCTGCACTTCATATAAACTCTGCAGTTGTTTGCCAAACGAGGTGGACAGGATGTATAGTCATTGTGATGCAATCGCGGCAAATCCCAAAGGAAGGGGGAAATCGAATCGCAAAACAGTGTCCCTTTCAACTGTATTATAATATATGGGTGGCGCTACAGCCCGTAGTGGTCCAAGTCTAGCTTCTTACCAACCACTCAATGTGCATGCTATTGTTCTCTCACGAGTGGAAGGGACCTACAGTTTTATGCCGATTCCGAACGGCCAAGTTTGAGAAGCTTTTTTGTAGATAGGAAATATTAATATAATTTCTCGCGGAGTGGACAATGTGACACTACCATAATAAAATGCATTCTGGTGAATCTACAAATATCTGCTGTTGATGTATTAGTAGAAACGTCGTATTTCCGGACGAGTTTATCTATCGTCCCAGGGATGGATCAGGGAAGGACGGCATTTCGAATCCCGATATCGTTATCGATGCCTACAGAACTTGTATATAAGCAAGCTAACGTCGCCAAAGCTGAAAGATAGGATTGCAAACTCAGAAAACTTATTCTAAACAACTTATCAAATAAATAAGCAAATGTCACTCTGAAACATCTTCATGTGCAATTTTTATTAAGAAAGAAATGTCTTACAGACGATTTGAAAACGTTATACCATTGTTATACCATGGCTCCAGTTCTTGGAAAATGAATTCAAATTCAATCGATGGTGCAACGTGTTGTTGTTGACAGTGAATACTGCACGTATTGCTGGATACACTCACGTACACTCTCATTGACCTATGTGTACTCATAAACGTGTTTCTGTTCAAAGCTGCGACATTCCTGAAATTCCATTTCCATTCATTACAAGAATGTAACCCACAAAAGTTGGTTTATTGTCGAAACATGTGTTGGGCGCCACTTTCAATTATTTTTTCAACTTCAGTACGTAAATATAGCCATAGTTCGGCGTGTTAGTGTGGAAAATTTATTAATGCGGCGCAAAGGTGTGGAATTTGAGTGGCGAGTCTGTAGGCGGGAAAGACTTCGCCGTCAAAATGGAGTTATTTGACACTGCTATCGATCTATAGGTTCGGGTGTAGATGATAAAGCCGTAATTTTTGGACTGAGACCCATTGACGGCTTGGGTATGTCTGGCAATAATTGAGGCAAAGACAAAAAAAAAACTAATTGGTCACAGTTGAAAGTATTCAGGAATGTATAAATCTTACTCCCAGAAATTCTTATGTAATCTAACTGATGCCACCTCATCACTGGTAGTTAAAAAATGAGCTTAACTCGAAATGAAGAGGTCAAACAATTTATTTAATTCTATTCAAATTGCTGGCTAGAAGCCATCTGAGGAGAGTTGATGTTGTTGATGTGCACATGTCTAAAGTAAAATCAATTTGCACCGGTTGTTGGAATTGGATGCAAGATTGTTGGAAGGAAACGAAAATTCAAACGGCATAATACGTTCATTTAGTAAGCTAACCTTTAGGTACACGTGCACCTTTCAGAAGTGCAGTTCGCATACAGAACGAATCTATGACTACTTAGAAGCACGGATCAGATAAGAGATGAGTATCAATACGGTCCTAATTGAATCCTTTCAGGAAATCCACTTCTTTATCTACTTCATTTATCATAGGCGCGGGCATTTTCTTCGAATAGTTAAAAGTGCACTGTTCTATCGGAATCGTTGATTATACATTATTATGCAGATGACTGCTAGGAAGCGCTGACAATGTCAACACTGATTTCATTTTTGTCGCTTCCTTGTCAAAGCTGAAGAAGAGCTTAAGGTTCTCAGCATTACATTACTCGTTTACTGTGGGCGAAATTAAGATGAGGAGGACTGGATCGGAATCTCCTGAAACGTAATGTGATGTCATCTTAATAGTAGCTAGAACGATGAGTAACGAATGGGAAATCAAAAATCGCCGAGTTGACCAACATAATAGTCAGAGACATCAATACGGTTAATCAGGTCTTGTCTGTGCCAAGACAAGATGCATAGTTACAAGTTTGGCTTAAAATGGAAGAGGAAAACGACGAGAAGTGTTGTGTCCACTCATAGTACTTTTGCACGGCACCCAAATTCAACAAAATTTAGAATAACAATTTGTATTCCCACTAGTACTTAAGCATTTCAAATGGCAGCTAGTATCAGGAATGAAGACTTATATTTTTTCTGCTTAGAAATCAGGAGTGGTTGCACTTCTTCAGCTTGTCATATTCATTTAAAGATGAATTTAGGTGCTAATTCATACAATCAAATCAAAATACAAACAAATTCTCATTATTCATTTATGGAACTCGATCGCAGATTCTGCATTTAAGCACAGGCCAATTTATCAATTAACTTGAAGGGCGTTGTACTGTGATGACACGTTTATCTGCTGTCATTAACTGATCTGAACGCTTTAAGGCGCCGTTCATACGTATCTAAAGAATCGAGCAATTAAATTTCCAGTTATGTAAACATCTACATGCATCAACAAATAGACACTCAATTCCCTATCCGCCATCTAACACAACCATTCGCTCTCTGGAGGCCGTGCATAAAAAAGTACTTTAGCTTAGTCACCCGTCATGTGACCAGGTCTCCATTCCATTCAATCTTTTCTTACGACACTAATGCACGAGATTTTATCATACCTCAAGAATGCATTCCGAGAAAAACTATGATGACTCGTGTTCGTGTATCTCGTTTTCCATTCACAAATCCTGCAGCAACAGCAGAACTTTATTAATAGATTCAACCTTCGATCTTGCCATGGATTGGTGATTGTTTCGATTGTGTGGTATGCGTCTACTTCTAAATCGTGCTCGAGACGAAGACGGAGACGGCGCTCATTTGAATGTTACTCATGCTCTTACACTTGTAACTCTAATTAATTTAGAAAAAGAGGTGCTTTGAAATTCCTGCTTTGCACAACGAAGCTTGGCACTATAACACTTGATAGCTCACGCCGTGTAGCGTCCCGAATGTTTGAATGAAAATCTATTTATCCATGCATTGGCATCATTAAACTGATGTATGCATGTGTATAATGATGATGATGGGTTGGAATGCTGTGTGGCATTGCCTGAGAAGACGGCTTGAAATGTCACCTGCCAGAGTGTGGTTTTTCAGTCTAATCTGACGGTATTCTTGAGTCACACTATTCAACAATCGGTTTATGACGAGCCTTTTATGGGCACTCGGTTGAAAAATCTCAGTTACACATTTTATTGACGTCAGTTTACTGTCAAGTTTGGAACTCTGTTAAGTGTTTGTTTAGAGCATGACATTCCAAAATAGTTTCCGGTCTTTTAATTTGTCATTTGCTTGACGAAATGTAGTTGATATCTCTTTCTACGGATCATAAGAAATTTTAATATCCGTATAAGACTTGTAAAACAGTGTTAACACTGATTCTAGGAACTGATTAATGCATCACGGAGGGCTGTTATGGGAGGTCGCAGACAGATCGATTTGATTCCGCATTTGACATGCAACATTCGAAAGCATGTGTGGAATGAAGACTTGCAACTTTCGCATATTCACATAATCATATGGAAATGACGTTGCCGTCTTTATGATGTGCAATCAAAGAGATGTGAAGGGATTCAAAGCTTATAAATGCACAGATAATAAGAATTTTTTTCGAGGAGATTGAAACAATTAATATTAAAAAACATAAAATAAATAAAAAAGCAGCTTGGGGTTTCACAGTTTCTTTTAGGCTCAAGCAGCAATACATTAAATATATCTCTCCCGTTCCACGAAACAGGGTCTGGTAAAAAGCCAAAACCCTTTAAGTTTTTCCGAGGTTTTGAGTGAGATCCTTTGGCGACTTTGCTTGTGGGCCTCTGAAAGGGGTGTGTCATTAGGGTATAGGCAAAGTCTTCGACTCCTAGTCAGTGGGCTCGTACAAGGCAAAATCAAGCAGAAATCCTCTTAGTGGGCATATTAAGCTAATTTAATGTAGAACATCATCTTCAGTCATGGCTCACATATCGTTCACAGTATACAAACTATACCATTCGCGACAGAGCAATAATGTCGGACGGTCGTACAGCTATCCTAGCGCTTGACTGACTGAGCAAAAGTAAGAAAGAAAACTTCAGCTGCCTTCTTGGCCGTACAGGGGTGACGGCGTTGTAATGGGTCATGTCCTCTGGGAAGAATTCAGGGAACTATGTAGAAGGAACCAGGCATAATCCTGGTACAACGTTCATTGCATAAAGCAGCCAAAGATAATCTTGGGTCAAAACAACCGCAAGAGGTTTAAAGCATGCATCAAAATGAACCCTTGCATCCTAACCGGAAACTGCAAACTCAGGGAGCATCTAAAGAAACCCAAAGAAAACATCAGAAGTATGTCTCTTCAGATTCTGCGGAAAATCTAATTAAATTCCAGAACACATACTGGGATTTTGTGACGAATTGTGGGCAAGCACTTATTATCAAAGGAAGACTTGAAGTCACTAGAAGCAGCTCTCATTCTAACATTCCTGAGGGGAACTAGCTTAGAAATCATACTCTAGTACAAATCTCTTCCATCATTACACATAAGAGCCTCTAACCGTTAGTACAAATATAAATTGAACTGTGTGCGAGGGGAGTTCTTAAGTGTACGTAAATAAACTGCATGAGCGCAGCAGTCAATTTGGCAGTGATTTTTATTTTGTTGCAGGATTTTAGGAAAACTGATACATGGAGCCTTGTCCGCGGGTTTAAACCAGGACCCGGTCCTCCAGGTTCGAGGGTGTCGTGTTTGGTTAACTTCCCCACCGTGTAAAATATAGTCTAGTTTAGAGACGGTAACAAGCTTCGGATACGGATGACCCTACTGCTGACGACCATGGACAACGAAACAAGGACAACGATTTTCGGTTCTGCACGTGGAATGTGGGGTCTCTGACCACGTGCAGACCATGAACTTGCGAAAGTCCTAGAAGCCTATAAGGCTGGGTGCGATGGGATGGGCCGGGCAAAAAGAGGATGAAAAACTGCGACATATATTACGGCGATTGCTACAAAGAACAAAGGCAGCGTTTGTCTGAATGTGGTTTTGTTGTTCGAGGCAGACTTAGGAAAGACGTCTTAAGCTTAAGATACATAAGCGAACGCCTCACAACAATCCGCATCAAGGCAACATTCGGCAACATCGGCCTAATTTGGGCCAACGCCCCAACAGAGGACAAGGACGATGATAGCAAGGATGACTTCTATGATCTCCTAGAAAGAACATACGATCAATGCCCAACTCCAAGATCGTTGTAGGAGATTTTAATGCAAAACTGGGCAAGGGAGAAATCTTTGCTAGAGTCGTCAGAATGGACTCTGGCTGTTGGACTTCGTGACGGGGCGAAACCTCACTGTAGCCAGCACGCGGTTCCCTCACATCAACATTGACAAAGGGACCTGGCGGTCCAATGATCAATCAACCGTCAACCAGATTGATCACATTGCGATCACAGATCCTATTTGCCGACTTTCAGGCCGCATATGACAGCGTGCATAGAGACGAGCTATACAGCGCCATGTCTAGTTTTGACATTCCTGCCAAACTCGTCAGATTATGCAGGATGACTCTCACTGATCCGTCTATATAAAAAATTAGGTAAGGCGACGCGCTGTCATGTGATTTTGAGAAGGTCGTGCAAAACTCACACGCCAATACTAGTGGCACGATCCTCCTAAAGGCCGTTCAACACATAGCCGGCACGATCTTTCGCCAACTGCCTCCAGCTGCGCACACCAAGTTGGTTGAGGTCCTTTTCCACTTGTGTGCGCCATCTAGTGTGAGCACGTCCTCTGTTGCACTGTCCCAATGGTTTGGTGTCAAAGACTCTTCGGGCCGGAGTTGTGGTGTCCATCCGCTCTACATGACCTAGCCATCTTAAGCGTTGGATGCAAAGACGCTTAAGTAGGTGCATGCCGCTGTACAGCCCGTACAGTTCGTGGATGAACTTTCTCCTCCAAACGCCATCAACGCAAACAGGACCAAAGATCGTACGCAGAACTTTTCTCTCAAAACAACCAAGAGCTTCTTCATCCGCTTTCAATAGCGTCCATGTCTCTGCGTCATAGGGCAGGACTGGGATGATCACAGTTTCAAATAAAGTCAACTTGGTGTTTCGAGAGATGGCTCTGTTACTCAATTGCCTCCTGAGCCCAAAGAAGCAGCGATTGGCAAGAGTAATTCTGCGCTTGATCTCGGTACTGGTGTTGTTGTCCGTATTTACACCGGTGTCTAGGTAGACGAAGTCCTTGACTATCTCAAGGTTTCTGCTGCCCAATTGCATGTATTTTGTTTTGCCCTGGTTTATCGCTAGACCGATTTTAGCAGTTTCCGCTTCAATGCCAGCAAACGCCTCATTGACGGCTCGCTGAGTTCGTCCAATCACGTCAATGTAGTCCGCGTAAGGAAGCAGTTGAACGGACGTTTGGAAGATCGTACCTCGGGTGTTTACGTTTGATTTTCGCACGATCTTCTCAAGTATGATGTCAAAGAAGTCACATGACAGCGTGTCGCCTTGCCTAAAACCTCTTTTGACAATGAAGGTCTGGGTGAGTTCGTTACCCACCTTTATGGAGAAGCGAGAGTTCTCCATCGTCATTGTGCACAAGCTGACGAGTTTGGCAGGAATGTCGAAACTAGACATGGCGCTGTATAGCTCGTCTCTATGCACGCTGTCATATGCGGCCTTGAAATCGACAAATATGTGGTGGGTGTCCATCTGCATCTCTTGAGTCTTTTCCAGGATCTTGCAATGTTCCTTTCTTTAAATTTCATTCATTTCTCTAAGTACTTCAAACAGTTTTATATAAATATCATACATGCAACACAAATCTCTGCTTGTCTATTTGTACAGAATAGGACCGCACAAAACATCACAAAGGTAAGAAATGCGGGACATTTAGTGGTACAGGGACCTTAAAAACGGGACTGTCCCCCAAAAAGCAGGAAGTATGATCACAGTAGACTTTATGTACATAGTGTTATTAAACGTCACACGAACAAATTTTCTACTGACTACTTTTGTTGCATTTTTACTATGCCCTCCTGCTGCAAACTAGAAAACATTTTTTGTACAGCGCATGGGGAACAAAGTTGCAATTATGAACTCAACCCAGATCTTATTGTCGCGTTACTACTACTACTCTCAATAATAATAATAATAGTAGTCAATTTGAGTGGATCCAATTATGGGTATACACTTCACCTTCCCCGAAAGGAGTGAAGCTAGAAACCCTTTAAAAAAGCTAGCTACTTGAAGAAAGGGAAATCAGCCGACCTCATCTGAACGAACCGCAGCGACGGGGGTCAAGAAAGGCTCGATACAAACTGCTCTACCAGTGAAGTTGCATTTTAGACACGCCTCGGAAGATCGGAACGAAGATGGACAACTCGTAGTAGAGTCGCAGTCGATACTGAGTATCTGGAAGGATCATTTCTGCAGACTGTTTAACTGCGGAACGGACACCAATACCGCTGGCAAGCAATGGACGACGATAGAAGAGAATTACGTCCCACCGATCTAGACGAAGTCAAGGTAGCGATATCGAGACTGAAGTCGAACAAAAGCTGCTTGAGCGGATGGATTGTCCGCGAAACTGTTTAAAGCAGCTGGAGATGATCTGGTTGGGCGCATGCACCAGCTCATCTGTAGGATATGGCCGGAGGAAAGCATGCCCGACGAGTGGAATCATAGTATCGTTTGCCCGATCCACAAGAAAGGAGACCCCTTTGACTGCGCCAACTATCGGATCATAAGTCTCCTTGACATCGCCTACAAAATCTTCTCTGCCGTTCTGTGTGAGCGCCTGAAACCATTCGTCAACAATATGAAAGGTCCCTATCAGTGCGGTTTCAGGGCTGGGAAGTCCCCCATCGATCAAATCTTCACATTATGGCAGATCCTCGAAAAAACCCAAGAGATGCAGATGGGCTCCACCTATTGTCCACTTCAAGGCCGCATATGACAGCGTCGAGCTTTACAACCCCATGTCTAGTTTTGATATTCCTGCCAAACTCGTCAGGTTATGCACGATGACGATGGAGAACTCTCGCTTCTCCATCAAGGTGGGTAACGAACTCACCGAGACCTTCATTGTCAAAAGAGGTTTTAGGTAAGGCGACACGCTGTAATGTATTTTTTTCAACATTGTACTTGAGAAGGTCGAGGACTACCACGAAGCCGATAGTGCATTCAAGTGGAGAAGGACCTCAACCAACTTGGAGTGCAAAATTGAATGCAGCTGGCTAAGGATCGTGCCAGCTGGAGAGGCTTGTTGGCTGAGGCCCAGGTTCACCCCGGACTGGCGCGTCATAAGAAGAAGACTCTTACGGGGCGAAATAAAAGAGATATACCCCTATTGTTGGAGCAATATCAATTGTACCCCTTTTTTTAAAAAGAGAGAGAGACTTTTAGCTTCAATCGCCAAAATGACTTCCTCCTCGTTCGGCATTAAGCCGCACCGTGAAGTGCTTATCTGCGTTAAATAGCTCCCTCATTGGAAAGGAACATACCATTTTCGGATGTGATTCCTTCGATGGTGTACAATTCTCTTCCTCTGAGTCGGCGAATTGTTTGCCAGAATCATTTTTTATCGGATCTGTGCTCGCTTTCCAGCTTATCGCCGAGCTCCTTCCACGTCTTCTCTCTAATGGCTTCTTGAACCCCGGGTGATTTAAACAACGCAATTCTTTTTTCACAGTCAGCCGCCACTATAAGCCTCTTCACTCCACAAATATCTAGTGCAGAGCTAATGAGAGCAGTTGCAAACCATCGCCATGCAATGGAACCGTTGCAATTCATTCAAACCTTTCCGAGTTTGTTTTGCCTCACCTCACTGTTCTGTAGTTTCTCTCACCGAATGCTTGTAACCTGTCTTGATTTGCGCCTTGGCAGAAGAGGTATTCTATCAGTAAAGTTCAGCGTACACAACACCAGATGATCATTAGTTGACAGTTCTTATCACACGAACATCTCAAACCATCCGTTTTCTACCCCTTGATACCACAAAGAGATTTATCGACTATTTCTGTCGAAGACGGTATCGAGTGTATTTATCGATGCTTTGGTGTGGAAAGAAGGTATTCATTATGGACATGCCATTTGCACATCAGAAGAAAAATACATTCTCTCCGTTCGCGTTCTGATGGAGATCTACGTTCCTGGCAATTACACTTATGCATGCTGCTATATCCACACCGCATCAACTTCATCGAAAAAAGCCGCGTACTATGACTCTACACCTGCACTAAACCGAAATTAACACCTGTCAAGCTTGAGCTTCAAGATCCCGATTCTCCCTCCCAACGGTATTCACTCCAATATCGTGCCTGCCAAACTGGGACGTGTGAGTATCCACAACTCTGCCTGTGCAGACATTTGAGGTGGAAATCCCTACAGGAACAGTTTCCACCCATGCGAAGCGTCCACAGTTTAAGATCCCCTCTGCTTCGTTGAAGAGGTACCCACTAGGCCTGGTACTCATCTGTCACATCAGAGTAGGCTGTATCCGAGGCCTGTTTTGTTCTCCTTTTCCTGCTCGGATTTCGCTTCGTTATCCAGGTTTTGAATGAAAAAAGGTTGGCTCCTGCGCCTCAAACCTGTTGCCGCCCCACACCATCAGGTGGTCAGGAGGGAGGAAAGGAAAACGGAAGAGTAGTCGTCTTGATCTGCATCCCAATTCATTGGAACATCTCTTGACGTAAATTGAGGAATTACATATTCGTCCCATGGATAGAAGCTTAGGGTCACGGCTAGAAGCTAAGACGATAAAAGAACATAAAAGAATTCAGATAGTCTGACGATCGCATAAACTTTAAAATGCAGCAGAATAAATATGAGATGCATTATAAATAAATATTTTTCTTGCTTCATGTTCAGTCGTTTTTCATCGATGTAACCTTCGTGTCAATGCGAGTAGGGCACAACGCGTAGTCAATAACTATATACCTCAGTAGGTAACTTCTTTGCATAACTTCACTGCATTCCTTGTATCCTAAGCTGTTGAATAACAAAGGTAACATATTAATAATTTTGAATACATATTAGAAATGTATATAAACAATTAGTTTTGACATGTAGTAAGATTGCTACAATGCAGAACACAGAGTGGCTTGTTGCTTGCTTAGCATTCCTTCCTAGCTGGACGTCTCTCCGACTATAACATATGGTACAGTAGCCTTTCTGTTTGCGACACAAAACATCGCATTCCTAGCTAGTTCAAATGACGCAATGAAATTATCCGTCGAAACTGGTCTCTCTGTTCTTTTTTATAGGACACCACTGACTGATATGCTTCCCCGACTGTGTAGATGTGTCCAGATGTAAATATTAATCGCACTAAGCCAGAAGTGACAAGACAGAAAGGCAAGGCAGGTTGCATAACCGGGTGTGCGTGCATGACTAGCGCTTAAGACTACAGATCCATTGTACATTGTTTAATTTAACATTTTGATTTCGGTGTAGCGTTGTTATTAATATCCTGCTATGTCGAGTGTTTACATCGGCTTGTTCAAAGCCGTGTGAGCGTTTGCTTTTAATCTTGGAGCTTGAGCTCAGTCTAGTTTTCTATTGGTGGATTGCGTCAATGGTCGCATTGCGCTACAAGTTATCGTTGTTTGTGTCCTTGTACTGTACTGTGAAGAAGCGAGTCTCATGTATCCTACTGATATGTTTGATACACATTTTGACGTTAATTCCGCAACGATTACTTAAATACACAAACGTGGAGCAGCTCGACAAAATGCAATATCTCCATTGCTTCCAAATCGAACCTTTACATAGTGCAAGTAAAACCAGCTGCACATTTGATTCCTTCTATTACCTACATCTAGTAAATAGGAATAGGGACCTTTATTCTTTACAGCAACGTGCTGATTTGTGCTTAATGTTGCAGTACCGCCTTCGCTCCGATTTGTGCCGGTCCCATCTCTTGCTAATCAGAAGCAGCTCTGGCTTTATTATGTTCAGTCGCTCTATGATGGATTATTAAAAACTGCCTCAGATCGAATCCATAAGCTTTTGTTGAGAATTTCGTAGAAGCGCAAGAAAAAAGAAAAAATACAAAGCAAACGTTAATCGACGATGTTAATCGCAAATCAGTCGTCTATGTCTTTTGTATGTACATTTTCATAAAAAACCTTAGTAATTATTTTGATTGAAACTCTTTCTTGCATTCAACTAAGCATGTATTTTTATCACGCGTCTGCAATCAATGACTAGACGGTAAGATGCATGCAGCAATTATCTGGGTGCTGACTGGGAGTTATTGAATACAAAATGAGAGATATCATCTCCTGCAATTTCAATAAATGTCAGATAAACTTAAGAAATAGTTGTCTAGGATTGTGTTTGGCCTTGGACAAGACTTACAGGTCCAACGTTGTGCTGTTGCTTAAATGCTCAGCTAAGTTGTGGTTTGCTATGAAAAATGCATTGAATTTTACTTAAACAAACTTAAGTGACTATGTAAACAACTATATCGTTGACCAACTTAGGTAGGCGGGTGGATAAGTAGTGACATTTATACACATATATAATAAAGCGCCATGTGGTGGCCCGTGACGTTGTGGGTATGTGCGTCGACCCCAACCTCGATGTCGTAGGTTCGATTCCAATGCTCAAAGAGTATTTCCTGTCTAGAAAAAGCTTCTCAAACTTGGCCGTTCGGAATCGGCGTAAAACTGTAGGTTCCTTCCACTCGTGTGAGAACAATAGCACGCACAACACGAGTGGTTGCTGTGAAGCTGGGCCCTGGCTTACTACGGGCTGTTGCGCCACCCATATTATATATTATATTAATAAAGCGCCACGTTTTGGGAGAGAAGTTTATGACAGCTAGCTAGTTTTGTCAACACATTTTTCCAGTGTATTTTACTGGTATATTGCTGAGATCGCTTAGGCTTTCATAAATAGAAGTATATATAAGCTAATATGGGCTTCCTAGTACAAGAAGAGATGTTTGGGTGGTTTCCTTCAAGCTCCAGTTACATAGTCAAAGATCAAAACGAACAATTAATACAAAATCAATAAACTAATTGTGTGCGGGACGAAGTAGTTTAAGACTCTTTTTATGTGTGGGAAGGTATATTTCTCCATACCTAGTGATCTCTTAATGTTGCGTACCAGAGCGTGCAGGGCCGTTTCTATCAATCTGCCTTCGTTCTACGTATGTTGAGATAAGAAAACTTTAGTTAAGTCTATGGTTAACCCTAAATGTAGATCAATGAGCCTTTCTAGTATTTGTAGTATAAATGATGATGATCTGATAGGTCTTTGATCCTTAGTAATCTTACTATGAACTCTTTCCCGCATTAGATATGAAAACAAACTGACTTGCTATAACCTGGAAGATGATGTGACACAGCGAGACACAACCCTTGAAAATAGTCTCAACCAGGGGAGGTCATGGCAGAGGTTTGTTGCAACTCGGCTAGTATTATGTCATCCAGTGACAGAAACTGATATATAAAGTGTCAAAACTTTAGACTCTATATGGTGGTAAGATGTGCATTTTCACGAGAGACGAGAGTTTCAAAACTAGGCGACCTTAGTTTTCAAAATCGATGCAATCCGTTTTTCTGATGACAGCATTTGTTCTAGTGAACTCTTCTACGCCATTTTTTCATTTCAATTCATTTTTAATTTTTACTTCATGCCATACTTACATACTAGATAAAAACGCTTAAAACTAGTTGGACGAACAGTGCTTCTACTTCTAACTTACTTTGCTAACTTTTTTTTGTTTTTTTATTAAATACCTTAATAACTAACTTACAAACTACCCTACGCTATGTGGGTCGGCCATAGGTTGTGAATGCATGCAATATAGTCGCAAGACAGTGACTGACTGCTTCCCCAGTTCCAAGAGCGAGTTCCATTACTCCTCAGCATATTCGACGTTGCCTTGCAACATCCCGAACATCGATGTGTGATATAAGATCGGTACCGCATTTTCATTTTGTATCAGACCGTGCTTGTCGTACTCGAGGAATGCTTCTGGGGGGACGAAGCCGTTATAACGTACCCTCTCGTGGTACTGAGGGTTGGGGTAGTAAGCCTCAGAGATCAAGTTATTAACCGAGTTCATCGCCTCGCAGTATGGCAGCGAATCAACTTCACCAGGAAATTGTCCACTCGTATCAGGTTCGCCCTGTTGTATAAAACCCCATTGGAGTAGAATTTTATGTACTGGGACTCTGGTGTTCTGTAGAGGCGAAGGCAAGCCTTAAGACAAGCCCTCTCAAGCACCCGAATCTTTTCCATCAAGCTCACGTTGAACCACACGAGACAGCCATATGTGAGCATTGGCCGTATGAGGGCCATGTAGCAGATTACCTTTACCCTTGCATCGAGTTGGCTGTTGTAAAACAGACTCTTTGTAAGAGCGAAAGGGCCTCGGGCTCTGGCTAGAGCACCATCTACATGTTTGTTAAAATATAGATACTGATCTAGCCAGATCCTCAGGTATCTGACTACAATCCTTTGCGACAGTGGTTGCCCGTGCCGTCCTGCAATAGAGAACTTTCGCCAATTCCTTTTCGTATCCGCGGAAGCTTTATACAACGACGTCCTGAACAGAATGGTTTCCGACTTCTGAAAGTTGATAACATCGCAATCTCTCATGAATGAGTCGAAGTCACCATGCGCGAGCGTAGTGATGTCCTTAATCTCTTTGCTTGATCTGTACACGATCAAGTCGTCGGCATACGCAATTGCGTGCGAAGGAGAACTTATCAGATCGCTCAAGAAAATATTGAACAGGATCGGCGAATTAACGGCACCCTGTTGGAGACCATTTTTAACTTCAAAAATACCTGTAGAGGTCACGTTGCCATTCTTGACTACGAACCGTCTACCGGTAAGCATGTTATGCAGTAGGTACAGCAGTGGTTTACTAATGCCTAGCCGATTGAGCTTGTAGTAAAGTCCTTCTATCCATACGGTGTCGAAGGCCTTCTCCAGGTCAATCAAGCAGGCGCCCGTACATTGTTTCTGGCTCTTGTTCCATTGGACATCCGACACCAGTCTCGACGCGGAATGAATAGTGTCATGCCCCGCTCTGAAATCGAATTGGTTATCCGGAATTATATGTTTGTCCTCTGTCCAGTTGATCAGAGCTCTATTTATCACCTTCTCGAATACCTTGATGATGTTTGGAAGGAGACTAACTGACCGGAGGTGCACGGATTCGAAGAATCTTTACCTCGCTTGGATATGGGTTGTACAATCGCAGTTTTCAGGTGCTCCGGTAATGTGCATTATTCAGAGCATTGTTAAAAATGATTGTGTACACAGTGACCACTTCCAGAGGAAGATGTCTTTGCACAATGTTGGAGATCCCTCCGATTCCAACTGACTTTTTCTTCTTTATTGATGCGAAGATCGCTTGACGATCTGCGAGGGTGGGGGGGGACAAAGCCGAAGTTCTCAGATCGCCATTGCTGCAGATCTTCTCGAAGTTGAGAGTTGCTAGCTTGCACGCTGTTCTCCAGGTTGTGGTTCGGGCGAACACTCACGTTCACCTTCTACACTTCCTGGAAAACTGCGCCTAGTACTTCAACTTTTTCTTGCGGGTCTTCGACCACAAAGATCAATTCCTGCTATAGTCAGCATGTGTTCGTTGTCTGTCGTCCTGGGAAACTTAAGACACGGAAGATCGCTATTGTTTCTTCGAAAGAATTTGTTGATTTGTAGAAACATACTCGGGTTGTTAGATCTTACAGACCGAATTTTGTTGTTCCAGTACGTGTTCAAAGAGACTCTATAATTCTGTACAATTAACGCCTGAACATTCTTAATGAGCGATTTCAGCGTCCTAACCTCCTCGCTACGTCTGTCAGTAAACCGCCTGTACAAGGTTTTTAATCTTGACAGGAGTCTACTTTTTTGTTGGTGTAGTGCGTCAATTGTCGCATTGCGGTACAAGTTTTCATTGTTCGCGCGTGTATACCGTGGTATCGTACTGTCCATAGTTCGTTTTATTGTCTCATCCAATTGAATTAGAAACATGTCAATCTCTTCGTTTGACCAGTTTCTATTGGACGGAATGTGGAGGGCGTTCGAAGAGAGAGCTCGAGTCATTTGTCTGGAGAAGCGTGTCCAACGTGCCCTGCTGTAATTGTAGGTATGCGTTTGAACAAACTCTCCTAATTCTGCACTGTCGTTGGGTATCTTGCATTCGGCACTAAGTCCGCAATGGTCACTGAGATACACGAAAGTGCTCAAATGGTTTAGCGTTTGTGCGTTTGTGTCCGTCAGCTGCAGTCTTGCGTCAAACAGCAGGAGATCCAAGAACGATCCGCTCCTGGGAAAGGACGCTATCTCGGTAGCTTTTAAATCGAGTATACTCGATACTGTGCAAGCAGAACCAGCTGTAGAGCTGGCCCCACTCTTCTACGCCTCTTGACGATGAATTCTTGACATACTTTCCGGCTGTGTCATGACGCCGATGAATGTTGAATTAGTATGACTAAATTTAAGATTATAGGAAATTTGTATAGTTTTTTGGTTCTTAATACCATCCATAATTGTGATGGCCCGTAGCGTTGTGGGTACGTGCGTCGACCCCAACCTCGACGTCGTAGGTTCGATTCCAGCTCCAAGCGACAGAATTAATTTTCACGGCGCCACCTCTTTCGAGTCACTGACAATGCTCAAAGAGTATTTCCTGTCTAGAAAAAGCTTCTCAAACTTGGCCGTTCGGAGTCAGCGTAAAACTGTAGGTCCCTTCCACTCGTGATCCACAATAGCACGTACAACACGAGTGGTTGATGTGAAGCTAGGCCCTGGCCCTCTACGGGCTGTAGCGCCATCCATATTATTATTATAATACCATCCACAACTCAATTTCCAAGAAAATATGCGCAAATTACAAAGAAATGTTATACATAACTGTCGACTGTTTTAACAAGATATGAAAAAAGGGTGAGTGAGGAGCTTTTTATTTCCTATTCTTCGAAATTGAAAAGGTAAACCCGATCTACAGCCCTTTTTTAAGTCTACCACTCATTTCTTTAGAGATCTACCACGCTTTGAAAATGTCAACTCCAAACAATGGTTCCGGGTATTTATAGCTAATGTGCTACAACTACAAAAGTGCTTAAAAATAATGTAATTTTAATTATATTACAAGTGTGAACCATATAAATGAACTCCATTTCTGGCACCCTAATAGGTGACCCATAGGTAAGGGATGACGGTTTGGCCTTTGCTCTTAGGCTCCCTCACTGGCTGCCGATTTTACTTCATTTGTGGTATTTCATCCTGCTTATGAAAGTCATAGCAATTTATGTAGAACAAATACTCGTTGAGCTGATGTACGTTCAGAGAGAAAATTCAGCTATTCCTTAGATAGCCCTAAAGGAAGTGTCCACTTGAAATGCCTATTCGTACGAACTAATTTCTGTTTTTTTTTTTTGTAGAAAATCAAAGCATGTCATATTATATTGCTAACAATAATTTCTTGCACTTTAAGACTCTCTGGCCAGCAATAAATGTATGATTTTTCAGCAAAACCACATACGAAATCTTTCCTCGATTGCCAATAGAATATCTACACATAAAATATCCTTTATTAAGGATCTTATAATTTGACAGAGAGAATTAACGAATCTACATTTGTCACCATGAATACAATCATTTTGATGAAATGAATCACAAATTTTCGACTGAGAATTGTTTTACTTGCCTTTTTGCTCATCTGCCGTTCGCCATCTTTTCGGGGGCTCATTAATTCTTTTATGTCACTAGTTAGAGTGGCATAACAAAGGCCTATCTGAAACAACGTAGTGTTGATGGTCTCGTAAGAAATACAATGGTTTCGTATTAAAAATATATTTTTTGACGGGAGCAGCGGTAAAGAATGCACTATCGCTTTACTATAATTGAGAAAGAGCACATATTTATTTAAGTGTTTTTTTTTTTGTTTCTCTGAGTATGTGTGTGACCGACATTCCAAGAGAGTCTTTCAGGGGACAGTGCACTAGAACTTAAGGCGATATGGAATGTGTTGAAATCATACGCTTTTGCGTTCTAGCGAGTCTGAAAAAGACCGATTAAGCTTTGTAAATCCCATGTACATGTATATGTATATTATGTGTGTTGCTACTAAAAACTGAGGATTTTAAGGGAGTTAAATGTGAATTTTTATTAAGTGTGATCCAAATTGTGTGCCCAAATTCAGTAGAAAAATGGTTGTCCCTGATGTTGGCATATAAGCAGAATGCGTCCTTTATTAGTCATCAGGTGTGTTGTACGTCGCAATGCAATCTTGTAATGCATTTTTGGCATTCCTACCAGACGTCTTTCTGGTAGATGCCTATGGGGAGTTAGTTGATACGAATTGCTATTTATTTTCTTAGAAAATACCTGAAGATAAACATTAAGTAATGTGCACTTCTGTGGTGGCCCAAGGCGTTGTGGGTATGTGCGTCGACCCCAACCACGATGTCGATTCCTGCTCTGTGCGACGAAAACAATTTTCACTACTTCACCTCTTTCGAGTCACTGACAATGCTCAAAGAGTATTTTCTGTCTAGAGAAATTTCTCAAAACAAAGCCGTTCGGATTCGGTATAAGACTGTAGGTCCCTTCCACTCGTCGCTGAGAAGCTAGGCCTTGGCTTCCTACGGGCTGTAGCGCCACCCATATTATTATTTTTAATGTGCACTTCTGCTTGTCAACCGGTCACAACTAATGCGACTTATTAAGAGTGAGTTTAAATGGCACCGTTTGTGACTGCGTGATTGCAGAATTTGAATTTGAATATAAAATTCAATCCATTTCTAGAGAGAATAGATTGTTGCACAACCGCCCAAGGAAGTGGTCTAAATTGCTATCTTGAAATATGTCTTGGATCTATGGCGAATTTGGTTATTGTTGGTCAGTCAATTACTGGTTTCGGTATGATAATCCAAACCAACGATATTAACAATGGTCTAAAACGACCGTTTTCACCGCATTCATAAGTTATGTTTTGCGAAAAAAGAGTTCCCTATAATTTACGCTGTGCCTGCTTGCTTTGCTTTTTTTTTATTTTCCACAAGTAGTCAAGTAAAGGGTGGTTAACAGCGGCAGAGCCATGCATTAGCCCGGCAAGCCATTAATACCCCTTAAGGCCACCTAATATTGGAGAGGCTTTGCAATGGGTACGGGTCAATTAAAATCCTAGAAGAGTGTTGAAGCAGTGCCCATTCTAGCGAGCTCGTATGGTTCGCAAATCTCTGGGATGTCACTATGTCTCAGAACCCAAATGAGCAGGATGTTAAAATACTTGGTCACCTCGTTAAGTTAGCGTTAAGGTAGGCTGCAATTAGGGAACGTCTTGGTGTTGAATGTTAATGCGCTCAAAGATCTAATTGCTAAATTTGATTACGTGATATTGCATTGATGCTTAGCCAATAAAGAGCTGCCTTGAAGGTTATGGTTTTGCCAATGATTTGGCAGTCGAATGGACAGTTGACAATCCAGGTCCTTGGAGTAAAGTTCCGCACCCACTCCGTTGCTCATCTTCGATCCAACAGTAAGAATTCGCAGAGGAAGGTCCAAATATCCAATAAGCTCTAGAGGGTATGCCGGTTGAGAATTTCTTCTCTAAAATAAGCTTAGGTGTCGTGAGGTCGGTGTTGCCTGGTAAAGATCCGAATTTATCGAAGATGGTGGATCTCTTTCCACATATGGAGCGATTTCGGCCGAATGGTCATGTTGACAGCCGCCTGTCTGCCGAAGAAAATTATTGGCGGAAGATTAAGTGGTCTACTTAGAGCAATTGTGGGGGTTGATCATATTGCTTTAGCGAGCACGAAATCTTAATGAATTATTCAGTCTGCTTGCACTTAGCAGATCCACACTACATAGCGTCATAGGCGTCTTAATCGGATATTGCACAGCTGACATACACGCTGGAAAGCAGAGTGAGTGGAACCTGCGTGGTTGAAGAGGAGATATAAATTACAAATCCTCCGCTCTTATGATGGTCTGGCTCTCATCTACTAGTTTAACACCCTCAGTGAACTAAATATCGTAAGTACTACTCAGCTAAACAGCACTATTATAGAAATTGACTATTTAGTCTGAATATGGTCTCGAAAAGATTTCCTTGCAGTTCCTTACTACACATTTTGTAGTCATTTTTAAATGGCGACTTTGTCTCTTAAATTACATTTATATAGTTTAGGTACTGAAACCAATAGAGTATGTATGCCAAGGAGCATTAACATTCTGAATATTTGATATACACAGCATTTACGCCTGTTTATAATGTCTTCAGATGCAAATGTTTGTGGGATTTAGGCATTCTTAAGACCATCGCGGAATAATTAAATCTAGTAAATCCCGCTGTAGCAATCTAGGCAAGTTCCAAGTCTCATTAAGTTTTTCGTATACAAGACACGGTAGGACACATCCCCCAATTGAAACTCAATCAGAAAACCTTAAAGAGGCGTCGTTCCAATACTTTTAAACTCTCAATAAAGACAATCCGACAGGCATTCTTAAATTCATGTACCACTATGTAGCGCCTATTGGCTACCATGAATCAGAATTAAATTAGCACCTTACGCGGTTTTGTTAATTGAAAATTGTGAAACCTGAAAAAGGGGAGGGATTGTTAAATGCTCTTAAGAATTTATCTTGTTGACCTTCCCTCTAACTGATACTGTGTGTGGAAAATGAGGCAGAGACTATTTTCAACTGTGTTTTCGAATTCTAGATCAATATCTCTATTTTGTTAATACTTAGGTTGTCTATATTAATAAAGATTGGAATATTGTAAAGGAGTGCGAAATAGTGAGTGTTTAGTTTTTTTCTATTTTCTACAGAATCTGCTAGCGAAATCGTCGTACTACACCACCATACTATGTTGGTCCATTGTGATACCCACAGTCATACTAGTAGCACTAATCGACATCTCCAGTAATAATCCCCTTAATTTTATCCCACCAAATTTTGTATGGGCCAGATTTAAAAACCGAATGACGCGTATTAACATTGCTTTCAACGGGGAACCCCCTAAACAACGGCTGGTATTTAAGCAGACTGTTTTCTGCATTATTAAAAGCATTGTATTCGTTCTCTAAAGGATCACGCGTATAAAATTGCTCCACAAAGATGCTCAGCGGCTTCATTGATTTAATAGTTCCAGAACTCACAGGTCATGTGTATCACCAATGAAAAAAGAAATTCCTTAGAATTGTGACGGACGAACTCGTTGGAAAGGGCGCAGGCTCAGTACTCTTTACGGACGGAGTTCTGCTGCCATGCCAATCATCAACGCAACAAATCTACTAAAACTTGAAACGCTTCTTAATACATATCGTAGATCGTCTACTGTAATACGATGATAGCCCACTGATCAGAAATCAGAATAAGTAGAATCTTACACTTATCGGCCCAATGCAATGCGTGATTGGTACTCACGCCTCGAATTCTAAAGTTACTGTAGACACAAGGGGAAAGGAGCACTGCGTATCTTTGCAACTAGAGCCCTCTCGAAGAAGATACGACTCAGAAGAGTGCTAACTCATCAGTCAGCCAATTCCAACACTTTATCAAAAGCTCTGATGGTTTGCAGAACATGATCAATTAAATCTGCATGGTAACATAATGCGCCTACGCTGGACTAAGTGCTACTAATGTTTACTTCTAGGAGATGCGCTGTCGTGTGATTTCTTCAATTTGGTACTGGAGAAGATAGTGCGGCAGGCAAAAGTCAACACGGAAGGCACTATCTTCTACAAGTCAGTCCAGCTGTTGGGATACGCTGATGACATCGACATTGTCGCGCGGTCCCAACGTGCCATAGTGGAAGCTTTCACGGCAATTAAGGAACAGGCGAAACGAGCTTATCTTATGGTCAACGGGGACCAGACAAAATATATGCTGTCGAGCAAAAAACGATCCGCGGCACACCACCTAGGCCAAAACGTCACAATCGACAGCTACAATTTCGAGGAAGTAAAGGAGTTTGTCTACTTCGGGGCAAATGTAAACTCCACGAATGACATCGTAGTGGAGATCCGACGTAGAATCGCCCTTGGCAACCGATGTTACTTCGGTCTGTCAAAACAACTGGGTTCGAAACTCCTGACTCGAAGGATCAAAGTCATGCTCTACAAAACCCTTATCCTGCCAGCCTACTTTATGGAGCCGAAAGCTGGACATTAAGTAAGGCTGCAGAGATGATTCTTGGTGCCTTCGAAAGAAAAATTCTATATGGTCCCGTCTGCGAGGAAGGCGAATGGGGGAGAAGACACAACCGCGAACTCTACGAGCTGTGCAAGGATGTGGATGTAGTCCGGAAGGCAAAAATCCGTCGACTACACTGGCTCGGCCACATCGAGCGAATGGACAACAACGCTCCAGCAAAGAGGGTCTTCGAATCCAAGCCTCCTGGTTCGAGAAGGAGAGGAAGATCGAACGTCCGGTACAAAGACCAAGTCATCGCGGATGCAAACAGCTTGGCCTTGATGACTGGAAGCAGCGTGCCCAGGACCGTCACCGATGGAAGGCAGCAATTGATCAGGCTCAGACCCTTCATGGTTCGTCTGCCTGATAAGTAAGTAAGTAATGTTTACTTCTAGTTAAGCACTACATGCTATAGAACGTCATGCGTTCTAGGAGCTCTACAATATTCGCCTGCAACTGCTGCAACTGCACATGGGAGTTTCAGGAGAGACTTCGTTTAGAATCGCAACGGCATATACTACACACATTATCGAATTTATGTTCCAGATAGGTACCAGGATGAAGTTTACATAAATAAAATGAAGGTTTTCTATCAACAAGGCCTCAATGCACGGAACAGTTTTAATTATATTTTCAGAAGACACATAACCAGCTGTTTCTAATTGTTATTGTGCGTTTTCAATTTTGTGTAAAATTTCTTCCTTCACCTTAATGATTTTATGTCTTGAAAATTCTCTTCGTATGCCCATTACAAAAATATATCTTTAAAAAAAAATACAGACCTGTTAGCCGTGAAGGAAAGCTTAACAAAAATTAGTACATGCTACTAAAATTTGGTGTAGAAACCATTGAGTGGTTCCACAAGAACATACAATGTGGGCAGTAAAGCGACGTGAAGATCATTAATAATTTAAGACTCGTATGGAAGTTCGAAGTTGCACAGTGGGATGATGCAATTGAGGACCTTATCCTTAAGGATGTCTGACTGCAAGGAAGAGGAAGATATCAAATAAGATATCTAACTTATAGGTCTACTTAGAGCAATTATGGGGGTTTATTGATAACACGCGTATTAAACGCAGCATGTGACCTCAATTTTGACGGTCAATTATCATATTATTATAAGCATTGCCATTTTATATATTTTTTCTTCGCAATTAAGAATTTTTTTTTTGTTAATCGTCATCCATACGGCTTTTATAAATCGAAAACAAAGTTTTGAACTGTACATTAGGAACTCCTCAAAGGTTTCGCTTCAGAAACAGTTGCTGAACATAGCTTTTTCATGATAGGCAGTTTTGCAATACCCAGTCTAAAACCAAAAACGTAAAAAAAAGAATTAAAAAAATGCATAGAAGAAAAACCATCTTGTGATGAGAACATTATCCGCCATTTTGTTGGCAAAAATCTGCGTAGTTGTCTGAACATCATTTGTATACACATGCCGATGTATTCTGCTATATACATCCATAAATACACTACGCTCCCCAGCGCCACGACGGGTTGCTAATCAACAAAAATTATTATTCCTCTCCAGAGAGGAGGTGAAATTTCGTTGTCAGCGACTAATAGAAAGTGTAACAGCGAAGATGTTACGTATTTATTTTAAAATTTAACCCCAATCTTGACGTAAGTTTAATCAATTGACATCTACTAAATTCAGATAAATCAATTCAGCCAATCGACAGAGACGTCATGTCTAACACGAACTTTTTGGTTTTAAATTTCAAATTTTCCTATTAGACGACCTTCCACAATGTCTGACGAAACAGTCGTAGGCTACCAGCCTAAATTGCTGTAACCAATGTGGAATTTAGTAATAAATTAACTATCCATCGGTAGTAATTAATTAATGTGAAAAAGGCAGAAACAAAATTTCATGGGTACGCATCATCAAAACAACCTCTGACTCTGCAAGACAGTCAGTCACCAGATTAATAATGTATCAAGGATTGCCCCTTGTCATCTGCCCGCCCTGACCTGTTTTCTTACCGTACCTCAAATTCTTTCTGTGTGTTTGCTATTTTATTGGAAGATATAAATAACCGTGCAAGAGGGTGGGGAGTGTACCTTCAGCTAACATCAACCAAACAATCCGCAAAAAAAAAAAAAATGAAAGTTAGCCCAGAGTCTTCCGTGTGGACCAATCACAGGTCCGATGTCTTCCAATTGATCTGTCCCGAAATGTGTAACCAAGAAAATCCACACGGAATAAAAACAACAAAAAAAGTCCAAGCCAACAACAATAACAAAACCGGCTAATACTACGTGGGAAACTTACATATTCCACAGTTCTCCAGCCGATGCTCACATAGGTGTACATAGCCTCCAGTGTAGAAGTACCACATAGCTACATGTTCTTTTTGTGTTTTTTTACTCGTGTGTCGGTCGGGTTTATCAAAATTTAAGTTAAGCGCCCCCTCTCCAAAAAAAAAAAAAAAAAAAAACATTCAAAGAGAGATGCCCTCGAAAAAACCACACAGAGCCGCACCGAACTTTTCGAACGAGCGCCACTACTGCGATCTCATTCAGACCTGGAAAGGGGGGCGACACTTAAGCGCTCAGTGGGAACGAGCACGCTCTAAAGTCGATGGCGTTGTCGTCGTCTTCGTTACCATTCCCGTTGCCGTTGTAGTCGTCTATACCGTCCGTCCTCGTCTTCTTCGTCTACGGTTTCGCCTTCGTTTTGATCTTCGTCTTGGCCGCTCGGTCGTTGGAATGCGGGCTCACGGGTTAATATTCACACTTTTACGATGTTTGCTTAACTTTTTATAGCCTCTGGATGGAGTATGATTGTATTGCCGACGAAAGCTACCATACACATGTGAGCCGCAATAGCGCGACATGTATACGAATGCGAAAAGTCAACACACTTAACGTGGCAATCTAGCCGTCACGTACATATCTATCTACAAGATCAACTAACACACAGCACGGCGCGGCTTCGCAGTATGTGGCCTGCTGGCTAACATCACTAACACCAGCCAACGGCAGCCGAATGTCCACAATCTGGGGCCCACAAGTGTGTTGGAATTTCATTCTCCGCATCTGCTCGTTGACTAGATGTCGTTCCGTCTCGTTCACATGCATTTCTCTGGGTTTTCATATCGTTGTGTGTGGTTTGTCGCTGTCTCAAGTGCACATTCCAGAGGTCCGAAAGTTCAGTTCATTCACAACTTTTATGCCACACAACATTCCATTTTGGAGTTGGGCCAACGTCGTTATTCCATGGTGCTCTATAGTTGGTCTGGCTGCGCCGCCACACCAATGGATTCTGGTCACTAGTCACTGCCACTGCCACCCGCCTCTACCCGGGAATCGGCTGGCTTCCACTCGGTTCTCGTTCATTAACAGAATCGATCGCGAATGACTTTTTGGGACCTTGCTTGGAGATCAGTCGGTTGTGCTGATGGTGGTGGTGTTTGTTTTTATGTTGTGCCTGAACGGGCCTAACCTTACAGGAAATGCCACGATGCGGCGTGTATGTGAGGCATGTACTCATATAGATACTTTGGAGCTGATTGCCTTAGATTTTTACAGTAAACATTTTTTTTTCGGTTTTAGGTTTGTTGATCGTTGGCATTTTTTCAGTTCCTTTTGATAGTATTCTCCGGCTGGATTGTTTGGTATGTGTGTCACAGTGTTGCCAAATGCAGCATGCCTGAGGTGGTTAAAGGATGAGAAAGTAGTCGCGATCAAGATCTTGAGACCTTTCAGCGTCTCACGGGCGAAAGCACATACAAATCTCGTGGGAAATCTAGTATTTTACTAACTCAACAATCGGGTTTGGTTTTATGTGCCTAATTGCTATTTACATCACATGCTGAAACTGAGATGGTAGATACATCGTGTTACTAATTACGGCAGCATTTACCATTCCATTCGATCTTTGTAATTCAATGAACAACAAAAAAAAAAATCTAGAACAAGTAAACCGAATTTATGGAGTTTGCCCAGCTTTGACCGGATGCACTGACATATTGCAGGGTCTTATCCCCTGAACGCAGACGATATCATTGATCACTGATAATTTAATCTATAATCTAAAAATATCAACATCAACTAAAAAATACTTGATCTCCCTAATGATTGGTGTGTTGTGTCAGGTTGTATAGTTTTTCAAGAAACAAAACTTCAGTAGAAGGATGAAGGTTCCCTCAAAATCTTGGATAAGAGAACAATGTCAATTCTAGCAATACAAATACAACATCAGAAAGTGTATGAGTGTGTTTCGTACATACTACTTCCGTAACAAGGAAATGGACAACATCGGCAACATGGTGCAGTTGGTTAGGGGTCCGCGGTGTGAATCACAATGAAAGCAATAGTTAATATGCTTTTACCTGGTTTTGAAATCTTTTCCAGTCACCATTTGCCGTTGGGATCAAATTAACGACAATTTTCCTGGGAGCCGAATAACCTAACTAAATATAACAGGGAAATGCAGTAGTTTCAACGAAAAAGGCAGGTTGCAAGGCCAGGAAGTGGCAGCACAATGGGAGATAAAGTTCTAAGTGGACAATTGTTTTTATACAATTACTTTCCTGTTGTCTATAGAGTTGTTCATCTGAAAAGGCACATCTGTAGAAGCTAACTCATAAGCTAAACCAAACCAATTTGTTGTTAACCTCGATGTCAAGCGTATCAGTATCAAGAAGGACCAGAGTTTTCAGATTTATTATTGCCAAATAGCCCAATTAATAAAAAAAATCCCCACCCCATAATCTTCTTCTTCTTCTTTTATTTGCGCTACAGTCCGGGATGGACCTGAGCCTTAGACAATATGCATCTCCAGCCATCTGCCTTCAGATGAGTACACCAAGTTTTTTGAGATCCATTTACAATTGTGTGCGCAATTTCTGGCTCGCTTCTTCTTCTTCTTTGATTGGCGCTACAGTCCGGGGTGGACCAGGGCCTCAACCAACATGCCTCTCCAGCCAGCACGATCTTTCGCCAGCTGCCTCCAGTTGCGCACACCAAGTTGGTTGAGGTCTTTTTCCACTTGTGTGCGCCATCCAGTGCGAGGACGTCCTCTGTTGCGCTGTCCCAATGGCTCGGTGTCGAAGACTCTTCGGGCCGGAGCTGTGGTGTCCATCCGCTCTTCATGACCTAGCCATCTTAAGCGTTGGATCCGAAGACGCTTAACTAGGTGCATGCCGCTGTACAGCCCGTATAGTTCGTGATTGAACCTTCTCCTCGAAACGCCATCAACGCAAACAGGACCAAAGATCGTACGCAGAACTTTTCTCTCAAAACAACCAAGAGCTTCTTCATCCGCTTTCAATAGCGTCCATGTCTCTGCGCCATAGAGCAGGACTGGCATGATCAGGGTTTTATACAAGGCCAATTTGGTGTTTCGAGAGATAGCTCTGTTACTTAATTGCCTTTTGAGCCCAAAGAAACAGCGATTGGCAAGAGTAATTCTGCGCTTGATCTCGGTATTGGTGTTGTTGTCCCTATTTACTCCGGAGCCCAGGTAGACGAAGTCCTTGACTACCTCAAAGTTTCTGCTGCGATATGACGATCTGTCCGAGACGTCGATGTTGTGCGTCCTTCCGTGATGACAGCATGTACTTTGTTTTGCCTTGGTTTACCGCTAGACCCATTTTAGCCGCTTCCGCTTCAATACCAGCAAACGCCTCATTGGCGGCTAGCTGTGTCCGTCAATCACGTCAATGGCGTCCGCGTAAGCAAGCAGTTGAACGGACTCTTGGAAGATCGTGCCTCTGCTGTTGACGTTTGAATTTCGCAGGGTCTTCTCAAGTGTGGTATTGAAAAAGTCACATAACAGCGTGTGGCCTTGCTTAAAACCTTTTTTGACATTGAATTAACTAAGGAGTTCTCCATCGTAGTCCACTTGACGAGCTCCTCTCTATGCACGTTATCATATGCGGCCTTGAAATCGAAAAGTAGTTGGTGGGTGTCGATATACATTCCTTGAGTCGATGGTGGACTTTCCAGGCCTAAAACCGTACTGGTAAGGACTTATCAGGCTGTTGACAAATGGTTCAGGCGTTCACACAAAACTGCAAAGAGGATCTTGTACGCGATGTTGAAGAGGCTGATCAACATCAACATGATCAACAATGCCAACAAAAGGACACATACAATTTTGTATGAAAAAGCCCATTCATCTAAGCGGCGAACGAACTTTCAAAAGTAACCCTTTTCCAGCAAAAATTAACAAAATATTATATTTATTTATTATAATTAACAATCATTTATGGAAAATGTAAATAAATTTTAATTTTGATACAAATAGCAGTCGAAGGCTCAGAATGTGGCCATTTTTAAATTGCAGCGATGTACACACTTTTTCGTCACCAAATGAAATTTAAAATCTATAAATCGCTTCATCTGCAAACATCTGATCGTCAAAGTTAAGACAGTTTAGTCCTTGGAACATATTTGCAAGCCACGCAAGTTAATTGAAAATATTTTATTGTTCGCCAAGTGAAACCTTTTAAAGCTAATGTTGATGGTGTCTCATCATGTCAAAATGTAAAGAAAAAATCTTCTTGAACATATTCAATTTTGCAAAGTCGATCAAAAATTCCATTCGCACTCATGCTGGCAACATCACTCAACTACTTTGTTCGGGTAAGGTTTTGTCCCCGTTCCAATGTAAAACATGAGAAATTCAAGAGCGCGGATATTGCCATCCACAGCTGATCCAACAATCGAGAAACATTCTCTTCCAGAGGCTGTATAGTTTCAAGATCTTTTTATCTTTTCACCTGTTCCGTGCCACCGAGCAGCACACAAGCCATACACACATAGAATTGAGTATGCACGGGTATTTCGGTACGACTACACTATCCCGCATAAATGTCCGATACCAGGCTCGATATCGCCCCTTTTTTTTTTGAGGACAGCGACCACATACTTTCCTAATCTTAACTATTTTATTGTTATTTGATTAACCTACCCGACATCATATGATTTATGTGGCAAGAAACGCATATCTGTGCTGTCTATCTGTAAGTACGCGTGCGTTATCACATCTTCATGTTGTAAACTTGCACGATCACCAGCCCAACCCCCACTCCCCCAGCAACCGGGGGTGACTGCATGACATTCCGGTGGGGCATGGAATTCCATGGCATTGCCTAGCGGTATGTACCATTGCCACTTATTTCCTAACAAAACCCAAAAGAAGACCAAAGAAAAAAACATTGAAACATGTTTTACTAGTTTCTCTGTAAATACCATAATGAAATGAGATTTCGAAATGATTGTCTTCTGAGTGTGATAGTGCTTGGTGGCTTCGTTGGTTCGTGTGCTGCGTGTGTTGGTGTGATTTCTTAAACTCTGGAATTTCAAGTATTCCGGCCACCAGCCATTGATTGGAGGGCATAACGCGCACTTGGGACACACACCAGCGTACAGATGGAGACGGGTGGCTTTCGTTGGGGCGCATTTTGAACGAACACATACTCACTAAAATCACACAGACACACAGATGAAATGGTCCCGACTTTGAAAAAAAAAAAAAAACAAAAATGTGTTCGCTATGCAATATGTTTGAGCAGCGCAACTCAGCGCCACTCTTGAGATCTGCTGGATGGAATGAAAAGGGCATACTGTGCGTGCGGGTTTGATGTGGTGCCGTAAGCGGGCTCCAGAGGGTTGGGGGAGAATGGGCATGTAATGAAATTGGACACTTTTTTTTTTTTGGTTCAAATTTAGACCGGATGGTGAAGGCAGAAGGGTGTCTCCCTTCTGTGGACAGAGAGACAATATTTATAGAGTGCGTGCATGATGACAGTGTCGGCGTTACATGATGGACTTGTTGACGAACGACAACTAACAACACGACAACATGACCAGACGCGGAGACGCAAGGAGGGGGAGGAAAAAGAGGAACAAACGAAGACGACGACGTTAAAATTTCCCAATAAATTCCAAAGACTTGGGAAAGTCCATTGCGATGATTAACTGTTTATTGCTCAATTATTGTAGGAATCTCACACACACGCACACGAATGCACACGTACATAGAATATCGAGGTGGCTGGAATGTCTGTTGCTCGTTCTTCGTTGTCCCCTCCCCAGCTTTCAGATTCATTCAGTTTTTTATGTCCAGTGGGACTTGGTATTTAGATTTTAAAAAATGAACAAAAATTAAAAAAAGGAACAGAAAAAAAAAAACAAATCTTAGATTGAACCAAAGTGTGTGTGGTTGGTATCACCCCATCACCACACGCAACATGAAGCAAGGTGGAAACGTTGTTGGTCGTTGTTGACGCGTCAAGCGCTCTGTGTCAATGTCTCGCGCTTAGCACGATTGGTGGCATGCGAATGCCAGGGAATTACCTCGACCTAACCAGCAGCAGAAAAGGAAAAAAAAAACAAAAAAAAAAAAACAACCAAAACAAACAACAAAAATATGTTGAACCATGCACCATGATGATGATGATGATGATGATGATGGCATAGCCACCAGCACCAGCAATAGTGGTGGTAGACTAAGTCATCGTCTCTATTGGAATGCCGATGATCCTTTTTGGTTGTTTTTGTTTGGTTCTTTCTTCTTCTCCTTCTCCTGTACCTCCAACTCTGCCGATTCCGCCTTCTCCTTCACCCCATCATCCTACTCCACCTTCACTGGCTCCATCTCTGGGTTTTGTTTTTGTTCTTCGTTCTTTTTGTTAGCCCTCCATTCTACTTCGCTCCAACCTCTGCCACTCCGTTGCTATACGTTCCTTTTCTTTTCGTAGAGATGCCTTTCTCTGTGTAACCTGTTTGTTTGGTTTTTGTGCATACACAGGTAATAAAATTAAATTTCGAGGATTCCTGTCGTGTGCTCTGCCAGAGGGTTATCAAAAGGAATTCACCTTGTTCTTCTCTTGTTAATTTTTTTCTCTTTTCAAATTTGGCGAGATGCAGGACGTATGTGATGGACTTCTTGTTCAATGAGCTTAGAAGAGTTTAATAGTTACTTCATTAACGGTATACATGATGATTTTTATTTCCGCACGTGTATGACCAGTATCAGATCAGATCGAAGGACTTTTGTCTCAAGGCATTTGTAAGAGGGATTGGATCGATTAGATGTGTCTGCATCGCTTCTGTTGTAGAACTAAGGACGCCATTGTATGCCGAGACTTCTGGACTCCTTTAAAATGGAAGTTCGTGTCATAGATCATTTTTTAAGAATTCTTACAACAATGCGAGATAAAACGGTTGAGTTCCAGAAACTGTAGTTTCTGCTTCCAGTGAGAAATAAATGCACGAACCACAACGTTTTAGATTAAACAAATTCAAGAGCGAAATAACAGTGTTAAACTGGTAAGTTTCATGCATTCAAAAGTGAAAATTATAGTGTACGATCTGCGAGTCATTAACTTTCGTTGGGCGCCATTTTTACGGAAATATTTATTTAGCTAGCTAGTATGATGGAAGTTAAAATAAATCATAAAATATCTTAGTAGTTGCACCTGGTCTACCATACCTATACGTAATTACTTTGAACTTTCGGTTGAAATTTACCCTTCTTCATAACTTAAGAGTATTCTGGTTTTGATGTGATCCCAACTCACAAATATCTCTGATGCCAAAGTTCTGAACCTTATAAGGTTTCTTATGAGCAATCAATTGTTTGGTATTCTGGCAAAAAGCTTACAAAGATAGCTACCTCGATGAGGTGAATTAGTCTTTTGCCACTCTCGCGCTTAACAGGTCGTAAAAACACACTGAGAAGACGATGCGAAGATGGAATTCCTTGGATTCTTTCTACGTTGCAGGAAATAATATGTATTATCTGTGATTAATAAAAAGAAAAATCATAAAAATGTTCTCAAATTTCTTTTATTTCTCTTATTTCATTAGACGAAAGGCTTTTATGTTTTTTCCCTTTTAATTCTTGTCTCTTTATTTGGCGTTTACTGAAATACTCACAGGCTTTGAGATTTTGCTTCAACAGAAGAAAACATTTGCAACTCACGTTGCTCTTGTGAGGCAGTTGCGTAAATTGTACTTGACAGTTCTTCTTCTTTGATTGTCGCTCTAGTCGGGGGTGAACCTGAGCCTCAACCAACAAGCCTCTCCAGTTAGCACGATCTCCGACCAGCTGTCTCCAGTTTCGCTCACCAAGTTGGATGAGCTCCTTCTCCACTAGGGTGCGCCACCTAAAACGCGGGCGCCCTCTGTGTCCTCAATTCTCTTGAAGAAACCAATGACTTCCATTATTCGCTTTTGAGATTGCGCATACCTCCGCGCCGTATAAAATTTCTGCGATGATGTGTGTCTTATACAGAGTCAACTTGGGTTATAGATGCCCATTGCGACACTCTTTCTAAGACGTCGATGTTGTAAGTCCTTTCTTGAGGGCAGCATATACTTCGTTTTGCCCTCGTCCTTACCAGACTCGTCAGTCCCATTTTGCCGCGAAAACGTTTTTGAATATGGCCCTTCTTAATCGTAACTGAACTAATGAGACGAACAAAGATTTAAAGCTGGATATGGAAACGACATAATTGCACCATTGTATGTTATTATCCCATTTTAAATACTGCAACAATTGAGCTTAAAAATAACCCTAGCCAAACCAAAATTCGACGCGACATTTCTGAGCAAATAAAAAATCCATTGCAGGAGCAAGAGGTTGGTATCTTAAAAAAATATATGAAAGAGGCAATTTGGGCAAAAAAATTAGGACATTTTGAAAATCTACGCAAAGAGTTCAGAAAAAAAATGGTTAAGCCTAGGGTCTTCAAGCAAAACGATAATTACAACCTCTTGTTATGATCGTGCAAAGAAAGAATCCGTGCACACACAGGCATGCGATGAATTTGACTCACGTAATACAGCAAACGCCTGAAGAAAAGTTCTCTCGCAACCAATCAGCTCAAGGATATCGAAGAGTCTAGGGACAAGCAAAAAATTCGAGCCTTTTACAAAAAAGCTAAAAGCCTGACCACAGGCTTTAGGAAAGGCACCCAGGCTCTTCGAGGCGAGGGTAACCTAGTTACGGACCCACAGGGAATATTGGATGTGTTTAAGCAGCACTTCCAACAGCTGCTTAGCGGGCCTGACCAGGAGAGAGTAATAGGGAACCAGGAAATCCCAACTCCATTCGACGAAGTAGTCCTCCCACCTAGCTTTGAAGAAGTCGGTACAGCCATTAAAAGGCTGAAGAACAACAAAGCCGCAGGCTCAGATGACTTCTCATCGGAGCTTTTCAAAGCTGGGGGCAATGTAATGGTAGGGAGCACACACCAAATCATTTACCGAATTTGGGAAGATGGAATATCAGCTCCATATGCCCCATCCACAAAAAAGGCGATCCTACCTCCTGCAAGAACTACAGAGGTATATCCCTGCTCAATGTCGCCTACAAGATCCTATCCAGTGTGCTGTGTGAACGTCTAAAGCCATTTTGCACCGCACCAACCGGCACGTACCAGTGCGGCTTCCGGCCCGGCAAATTGACTATAGACCAAATCTTCACACCAAGGCAGATCCTGGAGAAGACCAGCGAGTTTCAAATCGATACTCACCATCTGTTGGAGCTATTCGAAGCGATGGCCGAAATCGGGATCTCGGGAAAACTGATCCGGTTGTGTTGCACCTCGCTAACACATACGCGATGCACCGTGCAGTTCGGTTCAAAAACCTCTGAACCGTTCGAAACCTGCACCGGATTTCGGCAAGGAGATGCGCTGTCGTGTGATTTCTTCAATTTGGTACTGGAGAAGATAGTGCGGCGGGCAAAAGTCAACACGGAAGGCACTTTCTTCTACAAGTCAGTCCAGCTGTTGGGATACGCTGATGACATCGACATTATCGCGCGGTCCCAAAGTGCAAACTACTACAACAGCAAACTCTTGTCATTCGGACGCCGTGAAGGTTTCACTCGACTCGTCAGGTTGTGCAGGATGATGCTGGATAACTCCCGCTGCTTCATCAAGATCGGTAACAAACTTAACGAGACCTTCAATATCAAAAAAGGTTTTAGACAAGGCAACACGTTTTCACTATTACATGAGAAGATCGAAACTCCAACGTAAACAAGATCGTGCGATCTTTCAAATGTTTTGCGGACGCCTTTAACATGACACAGCGAACTGTCAATGAGGTGTTTGCTAGTAGTGAAGCGGAAGCATCTAAAATGGGCAGAATCGTTTGAGCCTCATTTTAACTTTCGAGGTTTGTTTTCTTTACATTCCTTGAATTGATGTCAGTTAAAAAGGTTTCCTAAGGGCACATTGTCTGTGATCATAGGACAAATTTGTTTGTCGCTCTCAATTTGGCGGGATGCCAACAACGATAATTACCGATGTATAGACCGAGTTGACATGCAGCCTTCTCACGGTGCTCCCTGGATAGCAGTCACAACAATTGTTGTGTGGTGAACAGACTCGTGCAGCGATTCCCTTGCGGTTGTGTGGAGTGCTAACAACCGGCCCACGGAAAAAAAAACAAATTGTACGTGAGGAGAGCCGGACGGACCTACAACGCCGCTCGGCAGGAAAAAGAACAACGATTTGCGAATGTGCTGCTGGAATGTAAGAACACTCTTTACTCCAGGACCGCTCAAGAACTGGAAAATATGCTCTTGATATAACTGCTCTCCAGAAAACATTCAGCATAGTATAAGAATTTTAAAAAAGAAAGAGTGCAACATATATACAGCTGTCACAAAAGCTTGCACACATTCGGATTCGTAGTGGGAAAACGATTAAGGTCTACATATCTACAGCTTAAAACTAACCTATAACTATACTTAGTCGGCCATAGGTTGCGGCCGATGGACTTAGATCCAATCCGCTGCAAGACAGTAACCGACTGCGCCCCATAAGGGGGAACCCGTTCTACCCCGGCACTAAAGGGTTCGACGCTGGAGTTCCTTCGCTCCCCAGCCACCAGAACTTACGATGTTGCAATGCAACATCTCGCATATCCCGACTGGAGACCGCTGAACTGAACCGGAGGAGGCGCTCCTCAGCTCGTTGTGCAACGGAACGGTCGTGGTGGAGTCGCCCATCCACAGTTGACCTGGCTATGTGAAACAGGAGCGGTACCGCATTCTTGTCTTGTATCAAGCCGTGCTTGTCAAAGTAGAGTAATGCTTCCGGAGGGACGAAGCCACTGTGACTTACCCTTTCGTGGTACTATGGGTTGGGGTAGTAAGCCCCGAAGATTAAGTTATTGACCGAGTTCATCTCATCATTGTGTGACCTCGATCAACTTCACCAGGAAATTGTCCACTCGTATCAGGTTGGCCTTGTTGTATAAGACCTCGTTGGAATAGAATTTTATGTACTGGGACTCTTGTGTTCAGTAGAGGTGAAGGCAAGCCCTAAGACAAGCCCTCTCAAACACCCGAATCTTTTCCATCAATCTTACACTCTCGTTGAACCGCACGGAACAGCCTTAGATGAGCATTGGCCGTATGAGGGCCATGTAGCAGATTACCTTTACCCTTGCATCGAGTTGGAATTCTACAATATCAGCTTATTATGTATGTGCACATGCCTTACCCACGGAGCTCAAGACTGTGTCAAAGACGACTATTAGAGCCTCTTGGACAGATCGTAATCGGAGGCTGCAATATTAAAATCGATAAGGAATTCATGTTTAGTGGAGTGATCGGAATGCACAGCCTCCATGACACGATAACCGACAACGGCTTCCGAATCACTGACTTTGCGACATGGCCGTAATATGGTCCTAAGTAGCACAAGCTTGCCTAACAAGAAAATCCTCAGAGCAACTTGGCGATCACCGTTTGATCGAACCGCCTATCAAAGCGACATTTGATGCATAAGATCATCTGCAGTATTTGAGAGGAGAAAGAATGCCCGACGCCTGGAATATCATACTGTGCGAAGGTCTAAAGCCATTTTGCACCGCACTAACCGGAACGTACCAGTGCGGCTTCCGGCCCGGCAATTCGACTATAGACCAAATCTTCACACTAAAGCAAATCCTGGAGAAGACCAGACAGTTTGAAATCGATACCCACCGCCATTTTATCGATTTCAAAGACGCATACGACAGCATTCATAGCAAGGACTTATTAGAAGCGACGGCCGAATTCGGGATGCCGGCTTAATTGATCCGGTTGTGTCGCACCACGCTAATACATACGCGATGCAGCATGCAGTTCGGCTCGAGGACCTCTCAGCCATTTTAAAACTGCACCGCTTTTCGGCAAGTATATGCGCGGGCGTTTGATTTTCTTGATACACGGTAGGTAATATCTCCTATAAATCACAGTACAGCTGTTGTGATGACCCAAATGATATCACAGTGGAGATCCGACGTAGAACTCGAACCTCTACAAGACGCTTATTTTGCCAGTACTGTCTTATGGAGCTGAAAGCTGGGCGATAAGCAAAACTAGAGAGCTGATTCTTGGTGCCCTCGAAAGGAAAGTCGTGCGCCGGGTATTTGGTCCCGTCTGAAAGGGAGGTACGGATATAAGCACGAACTCTACGAGCTGTACCAGGATGTGCGTGTAGTCCGAAACCGGTAACACTGGCTGGGCCACTTCGAGCGCATGGACACCAACGCTCCAGTTAAGAGGGTCTTCGAATCCGAGTCCCCTGGTTCGAGAAGCAGAGGAAGACCGAACTTCCTGTATAGATAGCTAGTCATCGCGGATGCAAGACAACACGGTCTTGATAATTGGAAGTAGCGTGCCGAGGACCGACAGCAATTGCTTAGGCTCGGCACCTCCATGGATCGCCGGCCTGACAAGTAAGTAAATAAGTGAAAAGGAGTCCTACACCGCAGCTTTTCCCTTTTTGGTTGAATGAAGTGCTACAGACGTTCAAAGGGTGTACACCAATAGCATTTTAAGACTACAAAGCTTAAAGAATACGCTTAAAGAATATACACCTTATTTAAAGGATTAAACGAAGCTGTGAAACCGAAAAAATCATTAAATTCAAGTTTACCCGCAAACTGTGAAACTGGGCGTAAAGAAGTTCATTAAGTTCAAAGAATTTTTAAATTATGTGTTCCCACCACCGAGTGAAGTGCCTGCTAGCATAGATCTGAAAGCCTTTCTTGCTCTGCAGTTTGGACATCTGCTTCTGGGTACGTATTTTGGGATTGAAGTATATTTATTGTTTTTTTTTTTATAATTGGCGCGTGCTCAAGGGGTTATTAATACCCTTAATTGTCCGGGATCAAGACACAGCACGGGCCGTGGGAGAGAGAGAGAGGAGGTACCTGTGCACATTGGTCTTAAACATCTGCGTATTGTAATCTATTGGAAATATTGAGCTGGGAAGAGCATTCCATATTCGTGTGGTGCGGCTAAAAAACGAGTCTCTAAATTTCACTGTGCCTCCGAAAGCAGGCTTAGGGGTAAACTGATGAGCATTCCTGGCGAGAAGTGTATTGCGGGTGAATTCAAGGAGAGGAGGAATGCAGTTGGCTAGCTCACTTGAGCATCGTTTGTTAAAGTAACGATAAAACACGGACAAAGAAGACACGGTACGTCGATGTTCAAGCGAGTCTAGTAGGTGCAGGTTGGTCTTGGGGGCACCAGACCATATATGAGCGTTATACTCAATCTCAGGGCAAATATACGCCTTATAGATTAAAGCCAAATCAGAGGAGGTGAAGTATTTCTAGCATCGATTAAGGAAACATAAACATTTCGCAGCATTTTTGGCGACCTCGAATGTATGATCGTTCCAACTAAGTGTTGTGTTGATGCACATACCAAGTTTTCCAGTTTCGTCGATACAAGCGCCATTCATGGATAATGGCTGATTATCAGGGGTTCGCTTTAGAGACAGCAGACAGCATTGAGTTTTGGAAGCATTGAATTCCACTCTGTTGTTCTTACCCCAGTTAATTATGCTGTCCAGATCGGAATTCAATGTGCTTGACATACGCTGCCGTTCCAATACTACGTCCGAAGGGCAGGGTCGTGAATTTTGGAACGAATATGAAAAGCTGAGGGTACTGTCATCAGCGGAGGAGTGGATTGGATTAGAAGTGGCAGACAGGAGGTCATTTATAAAAATGAGAAAGAGGGTCGGAGACAGAACAGAGCCTTGGGGGACACCAGCATTTATTTTGTGGATATCAGACTTGAACCCATCCAAAACAACTTGTATTGAACGGTTCGAAAGGTAGTTTCTAATCCATAGAAGCAGAGATTCATCAACACCATAAGCACACATTTTCGACAAAAGAGCTTGATGCCAAACTCTGTCAAATGCTTTAGAAATATCAAGCGCAACTATCTTGCTTTCGCCTGCATTGTGCAAAGATTGCTTCCACTTTTCGGTGCTGCGGAAGCCATACTGTCGGTCATTAAGAAGCTTCCGCGATTCAAGATATTTCAAAAGCTGACGATTTATCAGCGTTTCCATGACCTTAGAAAGAAGGGACGTAAGTGCTATGGGTCGGTACGAGGTGGGTGACGAAGATTCGCCCTTTTTAGGGAGGGGTGGACAAATGCTGTTTTCCATCTACTCGGAAAGAGACCTGAAGAGTAGGATAGATGAAAAAGCTTACGCAGTAGTTTTACCAGCGAAGAAGAACACCTCTTCAGAAGTATTGGGGGAATACCATCCGGGCGATCTTTAAGTACTCTTGCAACTGTACGAGTGCGGAAGTGAATTTGTCCCATGGTGAAACCAACGCTCTTGAGTACAGGTGGGGACAAATTACAATCTGGCAGTGTTGAGCTGGCTGCAAAATGCGCCGCAAGCAGTTTGGCTTTGTCCAAAGAGCTGACAGCTGGGATGTCATTGTAAATGAGCGTGGGAATTGAGGATGAGGCGGAATTCTTTATGTTTTTCACATATGACCAAAAGTTTGTTGTAGGCCATAAGTGGGTTTCGGCACTTAACTGCAAGTTCGGAGTAGATAGGCCTTTCTAAAGCCTTAGCACCATGACAAGGTTAACAGCCACGAAATAGGTAACAAGCACATATATTTTTGCCTGAAAGTCTGATAAGAGCTAATGATCGTTTTAAAACGAATATCTGATGCTAAATGATTTGTTTGTATCCGATTTTATAATTACCTGTTTGTTATTGCGGTTAGCAGCGGACATACACATTCTCACATTCCTTAAAAGACTTCTATTGACTGACATCTCCGAATTGAAAAGGTAAAACTACTGTCACCCATAATTACTTGTGTTGCTTATGTTTGATCGGATACAATTTTATTAACATATCGAAGTGCTTACTCCGTGCTTAAACTCCTGCGCTTTGAGTTCAATTCATCTGTGACGTCTAGGCCGGCAGTAGAACAAATGCACAATGATCAACGAATTCCATAATCAATTTTTTCGGTATGTTTTTCTACATACATATGTACATACTACAATTCATCAGACATTCATTTCACTTCTCCACAACGAATGGATGATCGGGAAGGAAGAAGTTCCAGTAATTCCATTCCGACTCAATCAGTAACGATGCGCACTCAATCGAATGCGATCACCTCTTGTTTCAAGAGGTTCGTTCTCCGTGTTGCCCTTTCCCTTCACACTACACAGAGAAATCTTTACAAACATTCTTTCTCCTTTAGGAAGACCTTTCGAACACAAGCCAAAGGCAAGCCAGACAAACAACACCACTGCGGATACAAAGGAACGCAAGACGAACAAAATACACGGGCTGGATATCAAAGGGGAATCAACTAATTCTAATTTTAGCATAATTTACGGATTTATGTTGTTTGGGTTTTTGGCCGTCGCTTCTCCTTCGCACACAAGTACAAGCGGCGCACACACATGGGCGTCCGTCGAACGTGGACAATACACGCATCGAGACTAAAACCTTTCCTGGAATCCATTTTTTTACATTATGAATTAGTTTTAATTAAAGTGCGGACGCGATTATGATCACCGTCAGGTTTTTGGGCAGAGAGTGCTCACCTCTTGCGTCTGTGTGCCCGGGCCGATGTTGCGCCGTGCCGTGGATTCGTGGTCTTGCGAGTTACTCAAGGATGTGTCTTGCCAAGGCGTCACATATACAGGAGCAATGTACTTTGAGTTGTTCTTTTTTTGTATGCCGTATGCAACGATGGAATGATGATGCAGCGTCTCCTTTTTTGTCGGTCTTGCGTTGCTGGTTTATTCACAGGTTAAGTGATAGCGGTGCATTATCAAGGGATACCTGTTTGGGGGATTGGTGTATTCTCATTTTATTGCACGCTAAGGGGTTGTGATGCATAACAACAATCAGTTTGAGTGCTGATGTGGTCATCCTTTTGAGCAGGATTCCTGGAACATATTCAAATTCATTCATTAGATCCTTTCGGAACGAATTTGACTGAAAGCCGTCTTCTTGTAAGATAATATGAATGTCTTAAAACGGCGGGATTTTTGCGATGTATAGCGGCACTTTATTGATTTCGTAGAATTGAACTTCATTCATCGGGTATATTCTTTATGTGCAGGTACAGTATTATTTTTGAATTCTGAGGAATGCAAGGGCATGAAATAATTTGCATCAAGCTTTAGATTTACAAGTTATATACGATAACTTTGGCGCCAAAAAATGAGAACAGGTTCTTGTTGAGGTGTCAAAAATATTTACAAATATTATATACATTTTTATTGTCCCTACTTCCTAAGCGTTGTACACTTTACTTTAATTTGGCGTCCAGTAATGGTTGGCCATGACCTACAGCCAATATTTTAGGGCTAGGTACGCCGCTTAGATATGTGTAGTTAGAATATATTTGTACTTTAGATTTAGCCAACCAGCAAACCAGGTTCAAAGGTGCCTTAAAACATCTATATAATTCCGTATAGTTTTAAATATCATAATTAAGATGTGCTTGTTAGTAATAGCTATATCTATATTTTCTCTGAGACAGAGTTCAATTGGAAGCATCTCTGTCTGAAACAGGGAGTTGGGAATGTCCATGCTTAGATGTACAATGAAAAGCGTTTTTTCGACGCTTTTACAACGACATCGATTAAGTGGACATATCGGTTATAACGACAAAATTCCTAGGTCCCGGCTGAGATCTGTTATAATTCCATTGAATAACATGTGGCTTACAACGACATCGCTTACAACGAGATACCCCTTAGAGTGACGTTTTTAGTTAAATATTGATAAAGGCACTGTTTATTTGCAGTTGCGATGAATATACACACTTTTGTTTATTCACTTATAATTTATTTATTTATTAATTTATTTATTTATCTATTTAGCTAATCTGTTATATAATTTCCTTTTTTTATTATCTTTGTACTCATTTATTAAAATCGTATACTTATTTAAACGAATTTATTTCCTGCCATATTTGAAAATATATACTTTTTTTATTTACTAACTTAAATGATGGTTTCTTATTAATCTATTTTTTCCTCAAATGTTAATTAGTACATTAAATTTTCTTTAGAAAGAAATGTAATCACAAATTCAGTAGAAAGATGCAATTAGGTATTAAATCTCTGTGTAAGATAATGTGCGGTAACTCAGACTATGTACATTTTAAAAGAATCTGAATAAATATCTATCTATCTATTACGTTTTACACTTCTTCTTCTTCTTGTTCTTCTTGTGAACAATCCTCTCCAACTGGCACGACCTTTAGCCAGCTGCCTCCAATTTCGCACTACAAGTTGGTTGAGGCCCTTCTCCACTTGAGTGCAGTATCGGATTCGTGGTAGTCCTCTATTGCGTTGTCCCACTGGCCAAGCTATCTTCGGCGTTGAATCCGTGGACGCCTAGCTAGACTCATGTCGCTTTACAGCCCGTACAGTTCGTGGTTGAATCTTCTTCTCCAAAAACCTTCAACGCTAGCAGAAGCAGAGATTGAACGCATAACTTTTCTTTCGAAGAGACCAAGTGCGTCTTCCTTCCTCCGCTCTTGAGATAGTCCAGGCTTCCACGGCTGAAGCAGAAAGGGACAGAAAAGGACGGTGACATATAACGTGAGCTTGGGCCTTCGAGAGAGGGCTCTACTACTCAATTGCCTTTTGAGCTCAAAGAAACAGTGGTTGGCAAGAGTTATACTGCGTGTTATCTCGGTACGGATGTTGTTCGTACTATTAACTTCGGAGCCAAGGTAGATGAAGTCCCTTACTACCTCGAAGTTGTAGCAAACGCTTCAATGACGGCTCGCTGATTTCGACTAATCACGTCAATGTCGTCCGCGTATGCTAGCAGTTGAACGGACTCTTGGAAGACCGTGCCTCTAGTATTGGCGTGTGAGTTTTGCACGACAGTGCGTCGCTTTGCCTAATTTTTTATATAGATGGATCAGTGAGAGTCATCCTGCACAACCTGACGAGTTTGGCAGGAATGTCAAAACTAGACATGGCGTTGTATAGCTCGTCTCTATACACACTGTCATATGCGGCTTTAATGTCGACAAATAGGTGTTGGGCTTGGATCTGCATCTCTTGGGTTTTTTTTTTCGAGGATCTGCCGTAATGTGAAGATTTGATCTATGGTAGACTTCGCAGGCCTGAAACCGCACTGAAAGGGACCTATCATGTTGACGAATGGTTTCAGGCGCTCACACCAATCGGCAGAGAAGATTTTGTAGGCAATGGGGGAGGGCCAAGGAGGTCTCCTTTCATGTGGATCGGCAAGTGATACTAAGATTCCACTCGTCGGGCATGCTTTCCTCCGACCATATCCAATAGATGAGCTAATACATGCGCCCAACCAGATCATCATCAGCTGATTTAAACAGTTCAGTGAACAACAACTTTGTTCGACTTAAGTCTCGATATCGCTATTTTGACTTCGTCTAGATCGGGGGGACGGAATTCTCTTCTATCGTCGTCCATTGCGTGGAGTGGAACATTCTGCTTGACAGCGGTATTGGTGTCCTCTTCGCCGTTTAACAGTCCGCAGAAGTGATCCTTCCAGATTCTCAGTATCGACTGCGACTCTACTACGCATTGTCCCTCTTCGTTCCGACAGGCTTCTGTCCGATGTTTGTACCCTTTGGGTAGTTGTTTCACACGTTGGTAAAACTTTCGAACATTATTTCTGCCGTACCACCTCTCCATTTCCTCGATCGTGCGCTTCTCTCACTCCTTCTTTTTCCTTTTGAGAAGCCGGTGCTTTTCCCTACTTTTAAGTTAGTAGAGATCACGAACCGCTCTCGTCCTTCTATCCAGCGTCGCCTTATAAACTGCTTGCTTCGCTGAATGCGCCTGCCGACACTCATTGTCAATCCATGGGTTTTTTCTAGGTAGCGTTTTAAAACCCAACACATCAGAGACAGCTTCTCTGATGGCGTTTTGACAACGGTTCCACTGTTCGTCGATTGTTTCGCCTGGCGGGTTTGGACTCTCTGAGAGCTTCAGGGAGACTCGATCGGAAAAGTTTCCAGCGGTCGATTGCGATTGTAGCTTTCCAACGTCAAACTGTTTTGGCCGTGCTCTACTCCGTTTTACAATCGATATCCGAGTTCTGAGCTTGGCTACAACAAGGTAATGATCTGAGTCGATGTTAGCACCTCGAAACGTTCAGAGATCGAGGACAGTGATCAGGGGACCGCCAGGTCCCTTTGTGAATGTTGAGGTGAGGGAACCGCGTGCTGGCTACAGCCGGAGTCCATTGTCGGACGTGTTGTCGTGCAGGCTGTGTTTTCCGACGACTCTAGCAAAGATATCTTATATCTTACCTTGTACATATGAATATTTTTATTGTCTATGCATAAAAAATTAAAGAAAATTATGAAAAAAGTTGTCTAATTGAAAAGAAATGTCTTCACATGCTTTGATATCAGTTAAAACGACATATGGGTTATAATGACCAGATTCGTCAGTCCGTAGAATGTTGTTATAAGCAGTTTTGACTGTACTCATGTGGGTGTGTGGTATTTTCTCCTAAGTTGCATCTAGAAAAATTGATACCAACGAGAGATATTTCCAGGGCTTCATGCTTTTCCTGTTCGTAAAACAAATTACTTATGATACTGGTTTTTAAATAAATCTCGTATATGTACACTCGAAATGTTTTTAAAAAAAAGTATAGAAAAAATTACCATTTGATTTATTTTTTTTTCTGCCAAGTGCCTATATCAACAGTTTTCTTAATTAGTAGTACCCGGGCGGCCCGCTTCACGGTATTAAAGGATTTAAACTCTTTTTTCGCAAATTGGCAGTTCCTGCTCACTCAACTTCGGTACTCCACTTGGGGTGAGTAATTTTAAATGCAGTATTAAGGAACGAATTTCTGGCTTTAAAACGGTATAGTACTTCATTGTAGGTGTTGCCGTTGTTTCTATACATTTTTTGAAGTGTCTCCTACAGAAAATGTTTATTTTTGGTCATTCATTCAATGTATTTTCCAATCTACATAGAGTTGCAATTTTGTGTTCAATGTCTCACATCTGCTACAAATGGATCCATCAGTTTCCATGGCATTGTAGTTACGACGGCACACCGGAACTTGCACTTCACCTATAAACACACCGGAAAGGAAGAAAGCCATAAAGCCAGAACAAATTTACAGGCGAGAGCAAATGTAAAATGCTGAAGTAACTAAATAGATAGATACAGAAAGAGTTCGTGGTTGACGGTGTCTTTCGATTATTTTTTTTTCTTTCGTTTTCGTTTTATTATTATACTTGCTTCGTTTTAGTTCACTTGGAATTCCTTTCTCAAAATGTTCCCAGGCATTCCAGCGTAATAGTTGATTTCATACGGAAAAGTTATCATCTTACCTCCAAACCGACCAGACGCTGCTGCTTCTCCTGTAGCTACATGGCCCGAGCAATGCTGATGATGACGATGGTAGTAGAGCCAACTTTCAGTGTAGTGTAGTTTGTGCGCTGTTACTGATGGCTTGTTGGCTCAGCGTAAACGTATCCGACTACCTCTACGGTGTCTTGTGTCTTCTGTTGTACCCAGTGCCAGTTGGATTCTTGTCGGTCTGATGCTGTTGCTGTTCCTCTTGCTGCTGCTGTTCATGATGATGATGATGATGATGATGACTCTTCCAATACGCCGATGAACATTTGCTAGGGCTGCTGTTGCTGCTTTCCTGCTTCACCTCGTCGTTTTCGTCGCTACGCCTGGGCCTTGTTGCAGAATATAGGCTGTGTCTGCATGGATGTGAATATTTGTCCAACTTTATAAGATGCACATGGAGTGTGTGTACACAGGAACTGCAATGAAATTTCTCACAGTCCCGGCTATAGATAGATGGATGTAGGCTTTTGAACCTTCTTTCTCCTTCTATCAGTCGGTTCGTCTTTCATACCGTCATCCCGTCGCCTTCTGTATATTCTTTCAGAAGAAGGATGAAAATCACGGCAAGAAATCAAAAGCGATGGTGGCGGTGGCGGTATTGCAAAATTTCTCAAACGAAGACGATAACCAGCCAGAAGCAGCAGCAGGCTTTATGACCGTCTCTCATTGTTGTTGTAATTGTTGGCCTGCCATATTGGAATGTTGAAACAAATAAGGTAAAAGAAAACATTCCACAACATACAGATTCAGCTTCGATTCATGTATGTTGGTGGGAGAAAAATTTTCTTAAATGCACTATCGCACTATCGCTCCTGTTGACATTTTTTTCTAGCATTTCATGTGTTTTTCTTTCTGTAATAAATGTAAATTCTGTAATAAAATTATATACTATTGTAAAAAAATGTTACATTATGGTCCTACCCATCTGCAAGACCGATAAGGGAAATTTCAGTATTCTGTGCCCGCAACCACGCGAATTAATGCCTACTCCGCTTAAGATTCTTTAAAATAACGATATGCATGGATGGTGGCTATTCACGACAGCGGAGAGTCCGTAGTGCACCACCAATGCCTAGCTTCATGTTCTTATCGAGTGCTGCACACAAAATCGCGACGCCGTTCAACAGAATGGGTTTGACTACCAATACAAATAGCCAGTAGATCATACGCGGTTGTAATTCAGACTAGCACCCGGTCGCCTTTTTGCAGCAATAGAGAGCCGTGAATGCCTTCTTGACACGTTTCTGGACATTTAGCTTCCACTTCAGCTTCGTGTCCAGTATATGTCTTAGGAAATTTGAGGAAGAATCAAACTCAGGATGTTTATACTTCGTAGTAGCAGCAATAAAATCCGCATATGCGATGAACCCAGTCCTTTCTAGCTGTTATATATCCACTCTACTATATAAATACTCTTGTGATCAAAATTACATTTAGGTACTTGTTTACTTATGAAATATTATATTTATGTAGCAACCTATGAATTTATAACCTATAATTGTTTTGAAAATACATATAATACTATTCTAATTTGGAACTTGAAACTAAGAGACTTACAATATTTAAGTGCCGGACACCGCGCATCAAATCATTGAAGCCTTAACTAACGCTCTTAGAAATCTACAGACCGCAAGTACACCAAACGTACATTTCGTCCAGTTTCATTAGGATCAAGAAACATTTTCAAGTAACCGCAAGAGTTTGCAAAATTGCATCGACATAAAAAATATAAAGGATCCAACAAAAAAACGACAAGTGTTACTTAACTTCTTCCTCTTTGATTGGCGATACAGTCCGGGGTGGAACTAGGCCTCAACCAACATGCCCCTCCAGCCAGCACGATCTTTCGCCAGCTGCCTCCAGTTGCGCACACCAAGTTGGTTGAGGTCCTTTTCCACTTGTGTGCGCCATCTAGTGTGAGGACGTCCTCCGTTGCGCTGTCCCAATGGCTCGGTGTCGAACACTCTTCGGGCCGGAGCTATGGTGTCCATCCGCTCTACATGACCTAGCCATCTTAAGCGTTGGATCCGAAGACGCTTAACTAGGTGCATGCCGCTGTACTGCCCGTATAGTTCGTGGTTAAGCCTTCTCCTCCAAACGCCATCAACGCAAACAGGACCAAAGATCGAACGCAGAACTCTTCTCTCAAAACAACCAAGAGCTTCTTCATCCGCCATCAACAGCGTCCATGTCTCGGCGCCATAGAGCAGGACTGGGATGATCACATTTTCATGCAAAGTCAACTTGGTGTTACGAGAGATGGCTCTGTTACTTAATTGCCTCTTGAGCCCAAAGAAGCAGCGATTGGCAAGAGTAATTCTGCGCTTGATCTCGGTACTGGTGTTGTTGTCCGTATTTACTCCAGAGCCTAGGTAGACGAAGTCCTTGACTACCTCAAAGTTTCTGCTGCCCAATATGACGCTCTGTCCGAGACGTCGATGTTGTGCGTCCTTCCGTGATGACAGCATGTACTTTTTTTTGCCCTGGTTTATCGCTAGACCCATTTTAGCCGCTTCCGCTTCAATGCCTCATTGACGGCTCGCTGAGTTCATCCAATCACGTCAATGTGGTCCGCGTAAGCAAGCAGTTGAACGGACTTTTAGAAGATCGTGCCTCGGGTGTTTACGTTTGAGTTTCGCACGATCTTCTCAAGTATGATGTCAAAGAAGTCACATGACAGCGTGTCGCCATGCCTAAAACCTTTTTTGACATTGAAGGTCTCGGTGAGTTCGTTACCGACCTTGATGGAGCAGCGAGATTTCTCCATTGTCATCCTGCACAACCTGATGAGCTTGGCAGGAATGTCAAAACTAGACATGGCGTTGTATAGCTCGTCTAAATGCACACTGTCATATGCGGCCTTGAAATCGACAAATAGGTGGTGGGTGTCGATCTGCATCTCTTGAGTCTTCCAGGATCTGCCGAAGTGTAAATAGTTGGTCTATTGTGGACTTTCCTGGCCTGAAGCCGTACTGATAAGGACCTATCAGATTGTTGACAGAGGGCTTCAGGCGTTCACACAAAGTGGCAGAGAGTATCTTGTAAGCGATGTTAAGGAGACTGATCCCTCGATAGTTGTCGCAGTCAAAGGGGTCTCCTTTCTTGTCTTTTAAATATCCATTCTACCATATATCTACCATATATCTGTAGTAATCAAATTATACTATATATATTATTTATGAAATATTACATTTATGTAGCAATCTATGAATTCATAACCTAATGAATTATTGCTATTATTTTGAAAATAAATGTTGTTCTCATTTGGAACTTGGAACAACGTGGTTGTCTCTAAGTAAGGCTGAGACAAATTACTATTGTAAGTAGAACTTCGTTCACGATTACGTTCCACGTGAGAGGGGATTATACCATTTTGCATTCCATTTTTCCACAAAAAAAGTCTTCATATATCGATATATGCTTAATTAGTATTTGTGTGTACCGAGAGTCCTTTTGTACGCGTCCCAGTGGGCCTGCGTACGTCCAATTTTAATTTTTATTTAAGAGTTTCCTGCAGAGGGTGTCAAGATCTGAACACCACCAGTGGAATGGGACAAGACCTGACCAACACATTAATCAAAATGTCAGTGAGATTCAAAAGTTTTGTGCAGTGATCGGAAAAAGAGGATGGCTGGGTGCTGTGGGAATCGGGTAGGTACTGACTGGCGTCAACCTGGCGTTGCCCAGTGTTGCTGAGCTTTTTCCTACACATCAATTGTGCATATTTTACCTCCAAGTGGTAGCCATCGGGTACTGGTTGTAGTTCACCTCTTGTCCTAGGGGTTACGAAAAAGGAACTGGCCCTCCAGGTTGGGGGTTGTCCCGCTGGTGTAACTGCCCGGCCACACAAAAATCTATAGTTACGAAGCAACCACAAGCCTCGGAAACGGATGATTTTACTGATGACAACCCTGCAAACGATATACGGACAACGGCCTTCGGATCTGTACGTGGAATGTAAGGTTCCTTTATAGGCCACATGCCGCCGAACAATTAGCGGAAGCCCTAGACTGCTGCAAAGCAGACGTAACCGCCATCCAAGAAGTGCGATGATGGACCGGGCAAAAGAAGGATGAAAAACTGTGAAATATATTACGGTGATTGCTACAAGCAACAAAAACAGCGCCTATTTGGATGTGGACTTGTCGTTAGAGCCAGACTTAGGCAAGACGTCTTATCGTTCAGGTCCGTGAACGAGCGTCTCACGACATTTCGCATCCAGGCTAAATTTGCCAACATAAGCCTTATATGCACATATGCCCCCACAGAGGAGAAATATGACGACACCAAAGACAGGTTCTATGAGCTCCTGGACAAAACGTATGAGCAATGCCCTAGCTACGACATTAAAATTGTTCTTGGCGATTTTAACGCAAAGCTAAGAAGAGAGAACATCTTTGGCAGTACGATCGGGAAACACAGCCTACACGACACCACATCCGATAAGGGATTTAGGCTGATGGACTTTGTTGCGGGGCGAAATGTTGTAGTAGCCAGTACAAAATTTCCCCATCTCGATGTTCACAAAGGAACATGGCGATCTCCTGATCAATTAATCATCAATCAGATTGATCATATTGCGATCGACGCAAGGCACTCCTCCAGTATTATGGATGTCCGAACGTTCCGAGGTGCCAACATTGACTCGGACCACCACCTTGTAGTAGCCAAGGTAAGGTTGTGGATATCCCGAACACCGCCAAGGCAAAGAAATACAGTGAGGAAGTTCAACGTCGGCCGGCTACAATCGCAAGAGATTGCCAAATCCTTTTCCGATCGTGTCTCCCTCAACCTCTTAAGAAATCCTCGGCGCAAACATCAAGTATTGAAGACCAGTGGCAGCATTGCCAAAAAGCCATCAGAGATGCCGCCTCCGATGTGCAGGGTTTCAATCCGCCACCACAACGAAACCCCTGGTTTGACAAAGAGTGTCGGCAGGCGAATGCAGCCAAGCAAGAAGCATACAAATCGGCACTGCAAAGAAGGACAAGAGCTGCTCGGGAGCTCTACGAGCAAAAGAGGTGAGACGAACACCGGCTTCTCAGGAGAAAAAAGAAAGAGCATGAGAAGCGCGCGATCGGCAGAATAGAGGGATATTACTGCAGGAATGAGGTAAGGAAGTTTTAACAAAGGGTAAAGTCAACCAGCCAAGGTTATAAACTCCGAATCCAAGCCTGTAAGGATGATCACTGGAACATCGTAGTAGAGTCACAGTCGATGCTGAGGATATGGAGAAACCATTTCTGCAGACTGTAACGCGGCGACGAAGAACCAAATTCCGCTGTCAGGCAGAACGAACCATTCAACCCCAATGAAAGGGACCATTAAGATCAACAATTCCGTCCACCCGACCCGGATGAAGTGAGGATTGCTATATCTAAACTGAAATCCAACAAGGCTGCTGGAGCTGACGGCCTACCCGCCGAGATTTTTAAAGCCACAGGCGATGATTTGGTAAGGAGCATGCACCAACTCATCTGTAAAATATGGTCGGCGGAAAACATGCTCGATGAATGGAACCTCAGCATTGTTTGCCCGATCCACAAGAATGGAGACCCCTTTCACTGCGCCAACTATCGGGGGATATGCCTCTTTAACATCGCCTATAAGATCTTATCTGCCGTATTTTGTGAAGGCCTAAAGCTATTCGTCAACAACTTGGTCAGTCCATACCAGTGTGGCTTTAGGCCAGGCAAATCCACCATCGACCACTTCGGCAGATTTTGGAGAAAACCCAGGAGCAACAAATCGATACCCACCACCTGTTCATCGATTTTAAGGCCACGTGTGATAGCATTTATAGAGACGAGCTATACAGAGCAATGTCTAGTTCTGGCATCCCTACCAAACTCGTCCGCTTGTGTAGGATGACGATGGAGAATGCACGCTGCTCCATCAAGGTCGGTAAAGACCTAACCGAGACCTTTGATGTCAAAAAAGAATTCAGACAAGGCGACGCGCTGTCATGCGACTTTTTCAACATCGATCTTGAAAGAATTGTTCAAAACTCGAACGCCAACACCAGAGGAACAATCTTTCAAAAGTCCATCCAACTACTCGCATGTGTCGACGATATTGACATTATCGGAAGAACGCAGCGTGATGTCAATTGCGCTTTTGTGAGTATTGCAACGGAGGCCGCGAAGATGGGTCTAGTGGTAAACGAGGGAAGACCAAATATATGCTGTCAACACCGACGTCTCAGTCAGAACGTCACGGCAGACAGATATAACTTCGAGGTATTTAAGTCTTTGGGCTAAGAAAGCAATTGGTAAACAAAGCCCTCTCTCGAACAACCAAGGTAACTCTTTACAAGACCTTAATCGTCCCAGTCCTGCTATATGGCGCGGAGGCATGGACTCTGTCAAAAGCGGATGAAGCTGCTCTTGGTTACTTCGAGAGGAAAATTCTTCGGGTGATTTTCGGTCCCGTCTACATAGATGGTGAGTGGAGGAGAAGATACAACGACGAACTATACAGGCTGTTCAGCGACATCGACTTGATGGATGGAAACCAATGCCCGAGAAGTCTTCGAATCCACCCCCGAGGGACGGCGCAGTAGAGGAAGACCGCGACTCAGGTGGCGCACGCAAGTGGAAAGGGGCCCCAACCAATTATGCGTGCGAAACTGGAGACAGCTGGCTAAAGATCGAGCTGGCTGGAGGCGCTTGGTGGTTGAGGCCCAGGTTTACCCCGGTTTATAATTGTTTGCTTTATCGTTTATACATTTTCGAATGAAATGCTTTGTAAAATGTGCGATTCTGAATAGGCCCATATTTATTACCAACATCGACTCACTTTGCTGCGGAGCGAAATGGTGCAGTCGGTAATTCACAACTCTATATTCACAAAAGAAAGATGGACATGCTTTGATCAATCAACCGTAAACGATATTGACCATTGTGACCGACGCAAGTCGCTCATCCAGTACTATTTAGTCCAGTATATTGTGGTGTAGGTAGTCCGCAATAGCCCTGCTCCCAGGTTGCTCTCGTCTACTTTAAGAGGAAAAATGATTGGAGGTCCTGTCTGCACGGATTGTGATTGGAGGAGAATATATAACAATGAATTGTACGAGCTGTTCAGCGACATTATCTTCGTTAAAAGAGTAAAGGTCCAACGATTGGATTGACTAGGAAATATAAAGCAAATACAAACCAATGCTGTGATCAAAAAAAGCTCCGGATGCTGACGTAGTCGAGGAAGACATAAGATGTCTCTTTGCGTGCACCACCTGAGACACGCAAGTGGAAATAGACATCAATCAACTGTACGTGCGAAAACTGAATGCAGTTAGCTAAGATGACGTTTGCTGGCTGAGGCCTAGTTTCAACACCGAGTGTAGTGTCATCTGAAGTAATTATTGGAAAAGAAGATACTTACATTCTTCTGGAAGTGACAGAGACGAAGTACACATTTTACTATAAATTTTAACGTACATATTCTCGTTTTGTATCTATACATTTCATCCAAAGTTACCATCACTTCCTAGCTCTTCACTAAAATTTGATTTGTACTCATTGATCTACCCTTGCATATATTGTCGTCTCACAACAGCGATTTCTTCGGATAGAACATCACAATGGTCACCCAACTTGAAAATAGTCAGATACGTCCTCTCACGAAGGGCACAGGGTATGATCAATATCAAAAAAGAGTGATGAAGCGTAGCGTTGACCGCCTCTAGAACAGGGTTGTGAATGCAGTGCCCATAAACTTAAGCAAATTACCCAAATAGACGTAGCAAATTTGTAAAAAAGAACCCAAACATTTTAAAAAAGTGAACCAGATTTAAAAAAAAGTATAAACAAATATATATTTATTTAAGAACTAAACTTAAGATAAGCTCTAATACACCTTACCATAATTCAATTAGATAATGATACCCAAAACTATTGAGATTGAACAAGTATACTATAATCAAGAAGTGACAGTGTATAGATTATATCGTCCCTCCAAAAGGGACATGTCTCAAAGTGGCCCACCATTCAAAAGAGTTCAAGGACCTCTCTGGCACTGGTCTAATCAGCGCCTCCGCCTTTTCCACTCACACCACACGTGTACAGACACATTTGCCCAGCTCATCCAAGTTTATTCACATCTCAATTATCACATTGTTTTTATTTTTTTGTGAAAAGAGCGGCACGGCGATCAGAAAAGACGCCGAAGAAGAACAAGATTCGATCCAATAAACTGTTAATGAAGAAGGGCAAACGTTATTATCGCACGGCCACCTCGATCACCGCCATCGCCACTGTGGTCGCCAACGAATTTCCGTCTTCGTCTTTACCGTCATCTTCACCGTTTTCATCGTTTTCATCGCCGTCGTGTTGTTTGTTCAATACCTCATAGATGTCAGCAGAGGTAGAGGACGATTAGCCCCGATCAGACGGTCGAACGATCAATGCTTGATAATAAAACCACCTGCAGAGAGAGTTCATTAGCCCGTTGGTGTCGTTTCGTTTGGTCAGTTTGTTTTTATTTTTATTTTGAAAATCAAAAAAAAAAAAAAATAAAAAATCGATGTATCGGCATTTGCTCTCTTCAATCGAGGCGGTCTATGTGTATGTGTAATTTCCTTGTTGAATGAAATCGATATGAGAATCGCCGCCAAACTGTCGAAACATCGCACCAGCAATCGAGCCATCGGGCATAAACCATTCTTGGAAATTGTATCTAATTCTGATTATCACGATATTTGGGTGATAAATCTCAATGGACCACCACCAAGAATTGATCTCGTGCAATGGTGGTAATCAATGCTAATTGATGTGTGTTAAGTGTATCGGTTCATTGATTAATTGCTGACAAGTATGGTTGGGGAGCAGGCAATGTCTGACGGTGTGCTAACTTTGATTTATTTGCTTCACAGTTAAGATTTAGAGTAGTCCACAGTCTACATTTATTGATGACAAACTGAAACGTTTTAATCGCACGAGCCCTGTCTTTTGTTTACACTAATTTTCCAGATTACTGTTATCAATAAACGAAAGCATTGATAATTGAAAAGGTGGAATCTGGCAACGGTAAAGAGATCTTCGACAATCTTATTAGCACAGTAATGAAGACGGCGCAACCAAGTGAATAATGAGGCAATTGGGAACGGCTACTTTACGCGCAACCGTAGTTCTTACATTATCCAAATGGTGTTAGAGCTTATGTTATCTTTGACAACTGGAACAATCAGATGGCGAGGCAGGCAGACACGTAGACATCAATACGTCATTACAGAATAGGTTCAAAAATGTATTATATGTCCATACAAAAATGTTGAATTGGTTGTGTTCAAGGAGAGAAATAAAACGTTTATGTACTTCTGATATCACGATTTCTAGCCTTTCAAACCTTACCCTGTAGCAGAGATCCTGTCTCCTAAATCGGCGACGTTTGAGGCTCTTTTTTTAGACAGTGGCCGTGAAAATTATTTTTGCGTCCACTCAGCAAAATCAACACTTTCATACTCTTGTACGATTTGGTACCTACTCCTGTTTTCTGTTTCCTTTAAACGTCTAATCCATTACACTTCGGGAGTCACCTCTCCAAGTTGTATAAACCACTCTTTCTACTTCAAATCGATTCCCACGAATATCAACTTATAAATTTCAAGAGTCAATTTTAACTTCGAGCGAATTCCGGTTATGAGTAGACAATAAGTCTACATCTATGGGTCATTACAACACCAATTCCACTCGTATCAGCGTCGATTTGTTTTAAATGTCTACATGAAACAACACCCTATTGTCTATTTGTATTGATCCCTGAAGATCTTTAAATAGTTTCGAGCAATATCAATGTCATCATGCCTCCCAATTATACATACATATCTACCTCAACGGCAACTATTCTCTATCCCTCCTCCTACTCCTGCGCGTTTCGAATGCATCATGAACCTCAGAACTCTCCTCTATTATCCATGACACCAGTATTAAAATATCAATTAAGCCAGGTACGATGTACGATTCCCTAATAAACTGGCATAAAAAACACAAATATACGACGTGCGTCTTGTCCTCATCAGACGGTGCAGACTTGTAGCCATATCTACGGAACGAACCGAAAAGACGTCCGGGACTACTCTGGCTATCGTTCGACAACTGAGATATACATCCCTGAAACGTAAATATTCTTTTTGTCTAATTTTTGCCCCATCGGCGGTCGTCGCCTTCCGTTGAATTTCTTACAGAATTCGGTTATCCTCAGCGCTCTATGAACGCGCAGACTTATGTCTGATCAGATTCTAAAATAAGATATCGACAAAAATAAAAATTCTTCCTACAAGAGAGCCATTAGTCGAAACGCTTCCCCCCAATAGAAGGCCGGCGCCCTTTCCATTCTCTCTTTCACACTTGCACACGCTACGTTGGGCACTATTCGATCAGTCTAGCCTGGTCCATGCGGATATCTAATTTAAGAGTCGGTGTCCTTTGTTGTATGACGCACGAAAATAAAGTCAAAGAAAAAAAAAAAACACAGAATCACAAGAATGACAAAATCTGTATCTGTGGGCACAAGGGTGTATTTCCCATATAACTATGCACTCTATGAAGCGATGTGTAAGAGGGGGCCAGCGCCGCCGCCATAAGCCTGGATAAACTCGTCTATAGGAGAGGACATCAGTCCCGAGATGCGAACGCCACGAAGTGCCATGCCAGAAACGGCGAGTAGTTTGTATGAATAGATGCAGACACTTATTTGGTTCTAGGTGCGAATAGGTATGCAGATAGACGGATAAATTAACTTAGATATCCACAGACATGGGATAGACCATGCACACGATCCTCTACATACATGCGATGTTGTATGTACAGCTATAGACTTAGGAAAGCATTCAGTCAGACGAAAGTCATAGAACCGTGGCGGCCAGACGTTGAACTATTTTTTCTTGTGCGTTTGTCTCTTCTATTTTTAGGTTCCCATCCTCTAATAAGATTCAGTCGAATGTATCTATTAATATATCTCAACATCAGATATCTCAGACATGTTTCTGGTGTGGCAACAAGACAAATTGACTCTTTTTGTCATAAAATTGACACCCGACATGAAATGGAGTGATATAAAGCAACACCATCAATATGTATTATAAATGGCGTCTATTTGCAAGTTTGGAGTGAAGAGTAAAAATTAAAATTTGATTACCTCAGAAACTTGGCCGGATTTTCCCTGAATGCATGTCAATAGTGTTTATGTTACGTCAGTTCCATGCCCAAGATCGCTCATTTTCAAAGTCGCATTAGAGACTCAAAAACATTTTAATTTCATCCGAACAACGAGTTAACGCTATGGGCGCCATGCTGTCTGGAAACTCTAAGGCGGAGTCATTTTGTCGTTGCTGAGTCAAAAATATGTGTACATAATAGATTTCTTCTTTCATGGATTTTCTTGATTCAAACCGGAATTTTTGGAGTGCATTTTAAGTGTTTGCGTTTTGCCATCCTATTGAGCAGTTGCACTGTACTCGTTTGTTACCAAGTAAATTAGTCTAATCCAATAGATACCTAGTGGAATGGAGGAATCTCTGCAAAACTATACTCACTGCTACGTACCTAGTTAAATATTTATGATTATAATCTGTATTAAACACTTTTGCAATATTTTCTGTTTCTGCTACCTGTTTCTAGATATAGACGTATGCCCATCTAATGTCTATATAAGAATGACTAAAAATGCAAAGGTTTTTAATTGGCGGATGCCAGCTTGTATTCGAGGCTATGCAAATTGAATTGAACAAACCAAACATTCACACGGCCAACAATGCTGGAATATAACACAGGATTAAAAATTCTCATTTCCCTTTATCGAATCCGGTATGAGACAGCATGTATCACAGGAACAATTTTTTGTGTTGGTTAAATTCAGGACCGGTTGTATAACACAACACGGTTCAAGGATTTCCGAATAGTAGAATATAGCCGGAACATGTATGCACTGGAGGCGCTATCCTTAACAAATAGTTTAATAGTTCAACAAAAACTCTTGAGTTACATTACTTCTTTTGAGGAAACAATAACCGAAAGTTGATCCTAAGCAGGGACAAGTGGATAGCTTTTTCGACACCAAGCATTTCGGCATTTTTAATTACAGATCTTCCAAGCTTCCAACTTCACTTGCATGTAGATTGCGTTCAAGAGGTGTTCTGGAAATTGTCAAAAACTTTTGCCGGAATACTTTTATAGCGGATCTGTGCTCGCAATCAAGCTTATAGCCGAACTCTTTCCAAGTCTGCTATTTAGCTATTCTTTCTTCGTACCGGTCACGACAGGCAGAGTCTCCCTTCTTCTTCTCTCTGCTGGCTTCTTAAGCTCCGGGTGACTTAAACAAAGCAGTTCTTTTCTCATCGTCGGCCGCCACCTTATAAGAGCAGTTGAACAAAGTCTTGCCTCACCTCACTGTTTGTAGTTTCTCTTTTTGATTTGCGCCTTAGCAGAAGAGGTACCCTGTCAGTGAAGTTCAGCGTACAGAACACCAGATGATGATCAGTTGACAGTTCAGCCCCTTTCATCACAAGAGCATCACAAACCATCCGTTTTCTACCCGTTGGTACCACAAAGAGATCTTTTAAGAGAAATCTGTTAAAGATCAACTGTATTTATGGATGCCTTTGTGTGGAAAGAAGGTACTCACTATGGACATGCTATGTGCACATCAGAAGTAAAATACATTCCCCCCTTTCGTGTTCTGGAGGTGTTCACAGTTCCTGTCAACCCCACTCATGCTGCTATATCCACACTCACGTGCACATTGAAGGCACCCATCAGAATATAGAAATCCATCTCAGCAACCCTATCTAAGGCACATCAACTTTATCCAAAAAAGCCGCGAACTCTGACTCTAGATTTGATGCATATGCCTGCACTAAAGCCGAAGCTGACCTTTCAGGCTTTAGCTATATTATACCGGCTCTCCCTCCCAACGATGTATGACTTGTGAGTATCCCGACTCCTGTCTCTGCAGACATTTGCGGTGCAACTACCGACTGGAAGTGTTTTCACCCATCCGAAAGGTCCACAGTTCTGGATCCACATTGATTCGTTGAAGAGAAAGCCACAATATCTATCTAACTTGGCAGCCTCTTCCACTAGGTCCAGATCCCTTGCTGTAAGCGATTTGACGTTCCATGTGCCTATCCTATGTCGATGATGTTGTCTGTTGCCTCTTGAACTCCGTCCGCACGGGTGTGTGCATGGACATTACCGACTTGCTCGTACCTTCTTCTACGAGTAGGCGATATGTGAGGCCTATTTTCGCGGTTGCGCAAAGGCAAATGTCATATTCGTTATTTTTAATGTCTGAATGTGTATTTTAATGGATAGAGGGAAACTTTAGACTTGAGGGCCAGAATCATGCACTACAAAACTCTTGTTTACTCTTGTTAATACTGCTTTGTACCCACCTTTGTAACTAGGAATAGACAGGAAGCCCTAGACATAACACTCGTGTCTGACCATATAGCGGAAAAAATCAGCAATTGGAGGGTATCATCTGATCACTCATTCTCTGATCACCGCTATATACGGTTCAGCATAACGAGTCTCTCCCCCCCATCCAAAAGAGCCTTTAGGAATCTAAAAGGACCAACTGGGACAGATATAGAGAGATTGTTGCGGCAGCATTGTCGATTACCAACTTCTCTATCCCGAGCAACCCCTCTGACCTTGACCAGTCAGTGGACAACTTCACAAGAACTCTCAACAACGCAATGGCAATGTCATGTCCCATCTGCAGGCAAATAGGCGACTAAACCTCTTTGGAAATAGACCATTTGTGCAAGAGATGCAGGAAGCTCTTTAACAAAGCGAAGGGTGATGCTAAAGACTGGGACTTCTATAAGGAACACATCGGTACTTTTGAAACTGAACTGATAAATGCCCCACGAATCTCTTGGAGACTTTTTTGTGGTAAAGCCCGTGGCGTTGTGGGTATGTGCGTCGACCCCAACCTCGGCGTCGTAGGTTCGATTCCTGCTCTGTGCGACGAAAACAATTTTCACGGCCCCGCCTCTTTCGAGTCACTGACAATGCTCAAAGAGTACTTCTGTCTAGATAAAGCTTCTCAAACTTGGCCGTTCGGAGTCGACATAAAACTGAAGGGTCCCTTTCAATGGTGAGAGCACAATAGCACGCACAACACAAGTGGTTGCTGAGAAGCTAGGCCCTGGCCCTCTACGGGCTGTAGCGCCACCCATATATATATATATTCCAGGCTAAGGAAGGTTTTAGTCACCTAGCTTCCTACAAAAATCTGACTGGACCTGAAGCTCATCCTGTAAGAGACCATTAGTCTCCTTGTCAATACGCACATTCCGGGCAACTTCTCAACTAGAGCCAAAAACGAAGGCACCATGCAATCTTATAAATGTCATGTGGGCACTGACAAGCTTTAAACCCTTCAGGTCTAGACTAGGTCATGTTCCCAGCTCCTGGAAAAGGGTCAAGTAGTGTTTATTCCCAAACGGGTAAATACTCCCATGCCAAACCGAAGCCTATTAGTCTCTCCTCATTTCTCCTGAAAACCTTGGAGAAACTAATAGACCAATATATCAGGCAAGCTACTCGAGCACAAAGACTCTCATCTGCACAAAATGCCTACAAAAAGGGCAAGTCTGTAGAGACAGCCCTCCAATCACTGATAGGCACTATCGAGAAATCTATAGAGATTAAAGAACACACACTTATGACACTTCTCGACATCAAAGGTGCGTTCAACAATGCACTAACTTTCCACGCACATAATGCAGAATGCCTCCGACAAGCTGGAAGCATGGTCACGAACATGCGGACTCGGCGTTAACCCACATAAATCGGATATCGTACTCCTCAACAGAAAATACAAAACTTTCCAGTTTGACCCCCAAGTGCTGTGTGCACTATAGTACACCTAACTACCAGTGCGAAATTTCTGGGTCTCATGATCCATAGCCAGCTAAGCTGTAATTTCAACATCAAGGAAAGGGTCAAACCTCTTCTGCCATTTTTAGCTGCAAAAAAGACATTGGATGCAAATGGGGCTTACAACCACGCATCGCTTATTGGATTTTCACCTCTATTGTCAGACCGACACTTCTATATGGAGTCTCAGTTTGGTGGACAGCACTAAACAAGTCTATCAACTTCAAGGCACTCAATCAAGTACAAAGACTGACCTGCCTGTGATTTAGCGGAGCACTGAGAAGTACTGCGTCAGACCCACTGAATATTCTTATCCAAATATTCAGACAACAAACAGCAGCCAGCACAGCCCTGAGACTCAATACACTCTGACTGTGGTCCGAACTTAACATCGGCCACTCAACCATTCTCACGGAATTCAACTTCCTTCCTAGAGGCACTGACCGCCTAATACCCCTGGCTACCTTCGAGAAGACTCTGACGATTTTCGATCAGCATTCCTTCCAGATCGGACTGGATGTCTGACAGGCAAACGTTGGAAGATCCTCTGAGTATTTTTGCAGATGGATCGAAGACAAGAGTGGGCGCGGGTGTCTATTTCAAGATCTGAACATTGCTATCTCCTTGAAGCTCCCTGATCATTGTAGTGTTTTTCAGGCAGACACCATAGCGATTAAAGAGGCGTTGTCATGGCTCAAAAACAACGTGATATCAAAAAAGAATATCACCATATATTCCGATGCTCAAAAACACCCCTTAATTGCAGGCTGTCTCTTAACGAGATGGCTGAGCATTTTAACATTCACCTGGAGTGGGCGCCGGGACACTGTGACATACCAGGTAACTGCAAAGCCGATGAACTCGCCGGGTGTGGCACAACCTCATTCCTTTCAATTGCAGGGGTACCACCTTCCATGTCGATCGCTACAACCGACCATCTTCTTAAGTTCCACACAATAAAAACCTCTTATGACAAATGACTAGAAGGCACCACCTGCCTTAATACAAAAGAAATCTGGCCATCACTTAACCTAAAACGGTCAATCGGTCTACTTAGACTCAGCAAGCACTCACTAAGGACTCTCATATGAGTCATAACCAGACACTGCGCAATTGGCACTCATGCTCGCAGGATGTGTGCATATAATGATTTTTGCAGAAGCTGCATGGATGAAGCGGAGGAAGAAAGCACTCTGCTCCTGTAATGCTCTGGCTACTCTTAGGTTCCTACACCTAGGGGCCTACTACTTCCGCCCTTAGCAGTCAGCCACTATAGCCTAACCTAAGCTAAGCTAATACTGTTTTGTATAAGGCTAGACGCTGAGCAAAACTACAGAAGTGGAAGACCGAACTTGCGGTACAAAGACCAAAGCATGGTGGACGCAAGACCACTCGGTCTTGATGACTTGAAGCAGCGTTGCCAGAACTGTAAACGTTAGTCGGTATCTCGGCTCGGTCCCTCCATGGGTTCTAGGTCTGATAAGTGACTAAGTTCCTAAGTTAGGCACAATTTTGATAATCTCATTCGTTTATTTTGTTGTTGTTTTAAAATGGACGAGACACAAAATTTTCTCAAATTTATATTTTTAGCTGCTGAAACAGATCTTGTTTGTCAAATTTTTCCAGGTCGAGGAGTATGTTAAGTGCGTCTGACGATGTGCTAAACACTTGTCAGCGCTATGATGATGCACATGCAGACCTGTGGTTTGCAGTTAATGTACTTGCTTATTCCGCTGAGAATCTGTAATATGTAATACGTGGTTGTAGCCCCTATGTGCATCCAAGGGCTTTTTACAGCCACAACTGATAGAAAAATGCTGCCATATTATCAGATTTTATTCGCACTGGTTAGTTGTAGATTATTATGCTGTAAACAATGAGTGGATCAAATATATAATTGAGTGCGAAACCTTTTCAGATCACATGCCGACTGTGGTGGCATGCGAATATTCACCCAGAGATATAAATCTGAACTTACTTCCTCGACTCTGCTGGAAAAATGAACAAAAAGTTGCAATGTAATTTAGACACACTTCTTATATGTAATGACGTGAATACCAGCTCCACAAAACTACTATCGAAACAGCTTAAAAAGTTTATTCAGCATTCAACACATGTTAAAAGTACTAGTCTGAACACAGCTTTTAAGCGAAAGTGGTTTGATAAAGAATGTCTTAAAGCACGCTCAAAATCATTTGCACTCCTACGAGCGTTGCGATCCTCACAAAACCATAACATACACAATTGGTATATCGAAACTAATACCTATTACAAAAACCTATGCCACCAGAAGAAAACTGAATTTATAAACCAGCAAGCATTAGCATTAGGTCAAACTCGATATTCAAAGGATTTTTGGAAGATCGCTAGAGAAATAAACGGATCAAACTATAAAATCGAAACAGGCGTATCTGCTGGTGACCTTCCTACACACTTTTCTTTTGACAAGTGCTGTGGATTAAACATTCTCCTACGCTGAGCCACTAACAGTTGATGAAATACTAGATGATGACATTTCTATTGAAGAAATCTTCTCTTTTTTTGTGGACTTTAAAGCCGCCTTTAACCTTGTCAATAGAAATGCCCTTTTCTATAAGCTATCACAACTAGGCATATCGTCAAAATTTATAAATGCTACCAAAGAAATGTACACGCATACCAATGCAGCGGTTTGGGATGGTACTACTTATTCAGAGTGGTTTGAAACAAATACAGGTGTGAAACAAGGATGTCTTCTCAACGCGCTGCTTTTCTCTCTGTATATAAACGACATAGTAGATGCTCTGCCAGGGGGAATTAGAATTGCTAATACCACAATCAATGTGTTGCTATATGCAGATGACCTAGTCGTACTTGCAACTGATGACCAACCGCCTGTCATGTTACTGTAAGAGATGGGGACTAAAAATCAATACACAAAAGTCGAAAATGATGGTTTTTACGCGATGTCCAAGAATCCACATAAAAAGGCAATGGAAATACGATGGCCAACCACTATTTGGGTGTCAAACTGAATTCAACTCTAAGTTTCAGTAAACATCTTAGAGATAAAGCAAATAGCTCTCAAAGTCTGCTCAACCTTTCGTGGAAAAATGTGTTCTTCAATAAAAAAATCAATCGATCTGTACAAAATACAAGATATTTCACTCAGTCCTTAAATCCACCCTCTGTTACGCCTCGCAAGTGTGGGGGGCTGATGAGTATGAAAAAATTGTAGCATTCCAAAGAAACTTCATTAAAAACCTCTTCAATCTCCCATTAAATACATCTAATTACGCTATACATTTAGAAACAGGTCTACCAAAATTATCAACGAACACACTCAAGTCACAAGCTGAGTTCATACTTAGGTTAGGTTAGGTTGTAGTGGCTGACTGCTGCCAAGTAGACTGAGTGACCGTTTTAGGCTGAGTGATGGCCAGATTTCTTTTGTTTTAAGGCAGGTGGTGCCTTCTAGCCATTTGTCATTGGTGGTTTTAATTGTATGAATCTTTAAAAGATGATAGGCTGTAGCGATCGGGATGGAAGGTGGTATCCCTGCTATTGATAGGGATGAGGTTGTACCCCAACTGGCGAGTTCGTCGGCTTTGCAATTCCCTGGTATGTCACAGTGTCCCGGCACCCACATGAGGTGAATGTTAAAATGCTCGGCCATCTCGTTAAGAGACAGCCTGCAATTAAGGAATGTTTTAGAGTAGAACATGACATTGTCCAGGGATTTTATGGCGGCCTGACTATCGGAACAGATGGTGATATACCTTTTTGATATCACATTGTTTTTAAGCCACGACAGCGCCTCTTTAATCGCTATGGTTTCTGCCTGAAAAACGCTACAGTGATCAGGGAGCTTCGCGGAGATAGCAATGTTGAGGTCTTGTGAATAGACACCCGCACCCACCCCTTCTTTTGTCTTTGATCCATCTGTGAAGATGCGCAGAGGATCTTTCAGTGTTTGCACGTCAGTCATCCAGTCCGATCTGGAGGGAATACCGATTGAGAATTTGACTTCATACTTAAGATTTGCAGATATGACGATTCACGAATAGCAAAGAAACTGTTCTTGTACGAGGTAAGGAACGCAGATTGGTGGTATGCATGGTGGCAAACTATTAGTAACGAATTTGGCGAGACCCTACATATTGACATGGACAATCTACGTGTTTTGAAAAATAAACTATACCGCATTATAGAAACAAACGAAAACAACACCAGAAATACGTTAAAAATAAAAGCTCGAGAGTCAGAAAGCTGAATACTATACAGTCAACTAAATTATGATCTGAACCAAAGAAACTATTATGACTATTATGACGAAATATCTCTGATATTCAAAGCAAGATGTGAAGTTCTTTCACTAAATGGTAACCCCTACAATGGAAAGTTCAACCAATTCTGTACACTTTGTAATCTGAAATCGAAGGAAGACTGCTTTCATATTCTAAGTATATGCCCAATATTCAGACCACAAAGGATAACATTCTTTGGAAAACAGACATTAACAATGCTCGAAACCTTACAACTTTTAAACGAATGTGACTGCAAAATTCTTATAAGTTTTTTAAAATCAATTTCTCAATATAGAATGCTGTTAATGACTGAATACATTTGAACTGTAACTTGAGTTTGCACGTAAGGATTTCAAATACAAATTTAAAATTCTGCTAACCTGGCTGACGGCTTAGCCATAGCTTTTAAATTCATATTACATAAAAAACACTCTTTTGTTAATAATTATTAATTAATGAATTACTTACTTACTTACTTGTAGATTACACCCACTTACGAGGTTAATCTATTAACTCAAAGCTTTTAAAGATTTTCAGAAGAGAAGAGGAGAGATTGATTAGTTCGACATTTGGCATTTCCCCGCCTTGATGATGAATACGCCAATTCAGCCTCCTCCAGGTCCATGACCTAAGACAATGAGCCTAGGTATGATCAGGTCCTGAGATGTAAAGAATCCTTCAAAACAATCCTAGCACACGCTCTGCGACATTATTCCACGCAGCCAATTACGATTGTCTTTCTTCTACTTAAGTAAACCCATTTAACATTCAAACCATTCAACTATCGAAATTTCGTGTCCAGAGATCAGAGATTAACATTTTGTGTCGTATGTCATGAACAATTCTGGAATTACCTCACATGCCAAGTGGCCATATGTCGACTTCCGCCACCTTCCAAAACATCATTCTTCGAACAGTTGAATCTAACGCATATTTCCCAGTTCCTTTGCAACTCTGCAATCGGCCCATCAAACCCATTGCATATGTTACACTGTGTATGCCTCACGAATTCCAGACATCCCCATGTCCCACCGCCTAGACGCAGCCCATGCAGTGAATAGCACAAGCGATTACTTGACAGATTAGAGAATAACAACAAGCGACTGAGTGAGAGGTCGCGGGGGGTATATAAGGAAACACTCCCAGAAGTCAAGGAAGGCAGAGTCGAAGATGCCTTGCAAGCCAAAAACGAATCACTGAGACTAGAGTTGTGGAATGTTCTTCCGTCTGGATGGATGGACTCACACATGCACGCACTCACACAAGCAGCGAGCGACACGCTTTCGCCTCAAATGGTCTTCCCTGGGCATTCTGGATTCCAGGGCTGCAATTGCAATCTCAATCTTATTCTTAGCGTGTGCACCCCGCACCATGGGCTAGAGAGATGCGCGACGCTAGCGCCCAGAAACGATCCTCATGTGAACGTTATAAGTGCTCGTTGGATTCCAGAGCTGTGTCATTGATTTGGTGTTGGTGGGCGATTCTCTTAATTTTTGTTGCTGTTGTTGTTGGTGTTCTGTTGTTTTGTCTCCTTTAAAGTAGTGCACACGTGTGTGTGTGTGTGTGTGTGTGTGGTAGACTGAAAAGAAACTCTTCTTCAACGATTACGACGACGACGACAACTACAACAACGAAGACGAGGGCAACAATGCTGATGACTGCGACGATGATGATGATGACGATGGCAGACTGAAACAAACTGGATGAGGCCATCCATACAGTGGCGGCAGTCACAGAAGCAACTTTGCCCAGTACCAATGCCAGTGTCAGATCTCCAGCCAGAGCTGGTGGTATGGGCTAGTAGTTTGTTGGATTGGTTACGGAGGAGATGTAGGGCAAGAAACGTGGAAAATTCTTGGAACGTGTGTGGCGAACGAGTGTATTGACTTCAAGACCTCGTTTGGACGATTGGTCTGCCGTCGTTCATACGACGTCGTCGCCATGGTCATCTTCTGCTCACTCTTCGTTTGTCCATACCATTCGTCCGTCTGTACGTCTACTCTATCTTCCTTTGGAATGCCATACAATGTTGCTGACGCTTGCTCGCTAGCTGGCTGCCTTCCTGTTTCTTTGAGGAATAGTGAAGATAAGTATGATCATGATGATACAGAAGGAAGCGGTGAAGGTAGTTGCAAATTTTTTTATTGAATTGGTCAATACATTTTATGGTATTTATAATTATTTTGCATCAGCACAGCCAGAGCGGCGACATGGTGATATTTATGGATTTGTCAACTATATTCTCGGTGCTCAAAGGGTACTATCTTATTTTATATCGAATTGGAGCTGGTGGAATTTGATAAGATGAACACTTACACTTCCGAACCCAAAAATCGGACGTTTTATTTAGTTATGCAATAGTTGCAAACTATTCATTTATTCGATAGTCGAAAATAGTTAATTTATCCAATTGAATAAAAAAAACATTCAATTGTTTGTGCTTGTATGGCTGGTTGGACTGAGGCAAATGGTTTGTGTAGCTGCTCTGAGCGAGAATATGTATGTAATAAGCTGTGGGAGAGAATTTTGTGTATGCAGTTGCCAGTACATATGGCTTGTGTTATGAAAAAACGTTCGAGTGGTTTTAGTTGAATGAATGATTTTTTCATTCGTATGGTCTTTGGACTATGAACGAATCGTTCACTTGTTTTGTTCTTCATTCGTAATATTTATATATCGAGTATAAGGCCACCTTGGGAAACCTCAAAAAAATAAAAATAAAATACGCTCCTGAACCTGCTACTTCAAAAAACAAAAATGGGTAATGTGGAAACGGAGAAGCACCTCCCTTAAATTCTGGTAATACGTTTTAATGACCCATAACCCACATGCGTTGTGGGTATGTGCGTCGACCCCAACCTCGACGTCGTAGGTTCGATTCCAGCTATGAGCGACAAAAATAATTTTCACGGCCCCACCTCTTTCGAGTCACTGACAATGCTCAAAGAGTATTTTCTGTCTAGAAAAAGCTTCTCAAACAAAGCTGTTCGGAGTCGGCATAAAACTGTAGGTCCCTTCCACTCGTGTAAGAACAATAGCACGCACAACACAAGTGGTTGCTGAGAAGCTAGGCCCAGGCCTCCTACGGGCTGTAGCGCCACCCATACATATATATATATGTGAATGAATTAATGATAGGGAATCAGGAAATCCCAACTCCAGTCGACGAAGAAGTCCTCCCACCTAGCTTTAAAGAAGTCGGTACAGCCATTAAAAGCCTGAAGAACAACAAAGCCGCAGGCTCAGATGGCTTACCATCGGAGCTTTTCAAAGCTGGGGGCAATGTAATGGTAGGGAGCATGCTCCAAATCATTTGCCGAATTTGGGAAGATGAAAGCATGCTCGACGACTGGAATATCAACTCCATATGCCCCATCCACAAAAAAGGCTATCCTACCTCCTGCAAGAACTATAGAGGTATATCCCTGCTAAATGTCGTCTACAAGATCCTATCCAGCGTACTGTGTGAACATCTAAAGCCATTTTGCACCGCACTAACCGGAACGTACCAGTGCGGCTTCCGGCCCGGCAAATCGACTACAGACCAAATCTTCACACTAAGGCAGATCCTGGAGAAGACCAGCGAGTTTTAAATCGATTCTCACCAACTCTTCATCGATTTTAAAGCCGCATACGACAGCATTTATCGCAAGGAGCTATTCGAACCGATGACCGAATTCGGGATCCCGGGAAAACTGATTCGGTTTTGTCGCACCACGAAACCTGCACCGGATTTCGGCAAGGAGATGCGCTGTCGTGTGATTTCTTCAATTTGGTCCTGGAGAAGATAGTGCGGCGGGCAAAAGTCAACACGGAAGGCACTATCTTCTACAAGTCAGTGCAGCTGTTGGGATGCGCTGATGACATCGACATTGTCGCGCGGTCCCAACGTGCCATAGTGGAAGCTTTCACGGCAATTGAGGAACAGGCGAAACGAGCTGGTCTTATCGTCAACGGGGACAAGACAAAATATATGCTGTCGAGCAAAAAAACGATCCGCAGCACACCACCTAGGCCAAAACGTCACAACACCACCTTGGCTCGAAACTCCTGACTCGAAGGACTATGCTCTACAAAACCTTTATCCTGCCAGTCCTACTTAATGGAGCCGAAAGCTGGACATTAAGTAAGGCTGCAGAGCTGATTCTTGGTGCCTTCGAAAGAAAAATTCTACGTCGGATATATGGTCCCGTCTGCGAGGAAGGCTAATGGAGGAGAAGACACAACCGCGAACTCTACGAGCTGTACAAGGATGTGGATGTAGTCCGTAAGGCAAAAATCCGTCGACTACACTGGCTCGGCCACATCGAGTGAATGGACAACAACGCTCCAGCAAAGAGGGTCTTCGGATCCGAGCCTCCTGGTTCGAGAAGGCGAGGAAGACCGAACCTCCGGTACAAAGACCAAGTCATCGCGGATGCAAGACAGCTTGGCCTTGATGACTGGAAGCAGCGTGCGCAGGCTCAGACCCTTCATGGTGCGTCTGCCTGATAAGTAAGTAAGTAAGAATGAATTAATAAAACTATTCGATAGTTGAAATCATTCAGTTACTGAACTGTAAATAAGTCTCTCCTCGTTTCTCCTGATAACCTTGGAGAAACTTATAGACCAATATATTAGGCAAGCTATCCCAGTATGCAGACTCTCATCTGCACAAAATGCCTACAACAAGGGCAAGTCTGTAGAGCCAGCCCTCCACTCTCTGATAGGCACCATCGAAAAATCTCTCGAGTTCAAAGAATACACACTTGTGACTTTTCTTGACATCGAAGGTGCCTTTAGCAATATCAACCCGGAAGCAATTTCACTTGCGCTTAGCAACCTCGGGATCGGAAAGCCCCTAGTGGCCTTCATTCATCAGCTACTTACCAGCAGAGTAATACACTCTCAGATGGGAGACGCTAAGATCCATAGAGGAGTTAATAGGGGCACCCCACAAGGAGGTGTTCTCTCACCCTTTCTTTGGAGCGCAGCGGTAAATGAACTGCTATTAATACTGGAAGAGGTAGGGTGCAGAGTTATTGCATATGCGGATGTCAACCGAGTGTCAACCCACAAAAAAACGGAAATCGTACTTTTTACCAGAACTTACAAAATCCCCCAATTTGACCCCACACTCCTGTGCGGCACTACATTACAGCTAACCACCTGTGCGAAATTTCTGGGTCTCACTCTCGACAGCAAGCTAAATTGGAAGCTCAATATCCAGGAAAGGGTCAAAAAAGCCTCTTCTGCACTTTTTAGCTGCAAAAAGGCCATTGGATGCAAATGAGGCCTACAACCACGCATCACTCACTGGATTTACACCTCAATCATCGGATCGATACTTCTGTATGGTGTCTCAGTTTGGTGGACAGCACTAAACAAGGCTATACACTGCAATGCACTCAACCGAGTTCAAAGACTGGCCTGTCTGTGTATCAACGGGGCACTCAGAAGTACTCCGTCAGACGCACTGAATATTCTCCTCCATCTTCCACCTTTGGAAATTTTCGGGAAACAAGCAGCAGCAAGCACAGCCCTGAGACTCAAAACACTTCGATTGTGGTCCAAACCTAACGGTGACCACTCAACCATTCTCAAGGAATTCAATTTCCTACCTAGCGACACCGACGGCGTACTACCATAGGCCATCTTCGAAAAGAAATTCTCAATCAGCATTCCTTCCAGATCGGACTGGACTGACAGCAAACGCTGAAAGATCCTCTGCGTATTTTTGCAGATGGATCGAAGACAAGCGTGGGTGCGGGTGTCTATTTCAAGATCCTAGCTATCTTCTTGAAGCTCCCTGATCACTGTAGCGTTTTTCAGGCAGACACCACAGCGATTTAAGAGGCGTTGTCATTGCTCAGAAACAACGTGATATCAAAAAGAATATCACCATATACCTATTCCGATACTCAAAAACATCCCTTAATTGCAGGATGTCTCTTAACGAGATGGCCGAGCATTTTAACATTCACCTCATGTGGGTGCCGGGACACTGTGACATACCAGGTAACTGCAAAGCCGACGAACTCGCTAGGTGTGGCACAACCTCATTCCTTTCAAAAGCAGGGATACCACCTTCCATGTCGATCGTTACTGCCGACCATCTTCTTAAGTTCCACACAATAAAAACCTCTTATGACAAATGGCTAGAAGGCACCACTTGCCTTAAAACAAAAGAAATCTGGCCATCACTCAACCTAAAACGGTCACTCAGTCTACTTGGACTCAGCAAGCCCCCATTAAGGACCCTCATAGGAGTCATAACCGGACACTGTGTAATTAGCACTCATGCTCGCAGGATGGGTGCTCCATATAATGATTTTTGCAGAAGCTGCATGGATGAAAAGGAGGAAGAAAATACTCATCACCTTCTCTGCTCGTGCAGTGCTCTTGCCAGTCGAAGGTTCCTGCACCTAGGAGCCTACTACTTCAGCAGCCGTAACGAGCTAAAAAGTGCCAGCATTGGCCAACTAAATCGGTTCATCGGCAGCTCCAACTGGTTCCAGCGTTAGGAGAAGTCAATCCGCTTGGTATCACAATGGGCCTACTCTGGCCTAAGTGTGACTGCTCTGCAGCAGTCAGCCACTACAACCTAACCTAACCTAACCTAACTGTAGATAGTGCAATTTATTCGATAGTTCCCGCCACTAACCCAGGGTATTGTGTGAACGCCGTTTTGCACCGCACTGCCTAAAAGTGTGACTTCCGGCCCCAATCCTGGAGAAGACCAGCAGGTTTTAAATCGATACTCACCATTTCTTGATCGTGTTCAAAGTCGCATGCGACAGTATTCATCAGAAGGAACTTTTCGAAGCGATGGCTGAATTAGGAATGGCAGAAAGTGGATCCGTTTGTGTCGCACAACGTTAACGCAGTTCAGTTCAAGAACTTCTGAACCATTTTAAACCTGAACAGGATTTCGGTTAGGAGATCCGCTGTCTTGTGAATTCTTTAACTTTAACTTGGTACTCTAGAAAATAGTGCCGTACGATGCCGGAAATGCGGATGGCACTATATCCTACAAATCAGTCCAGCTGTTGTGATACATAGCCGACATCAAGAAATGTCACGGATATTCGGTAAGTATCCAGTATGCGGCCTATCTGATGATTTTATTAAACATATGCATAATAAATAGTAATATTAGATGTTTACTATATGATGCCAATGGAAGTTTATTTTTCTGGATTTAGAGGCAATAATTTATTAAGTTTTGTTTCATATACGAACTCTGCTTCAGAAAAGAGTCTGCATGGAGTATACGCAGCTACATAGTGATGAATGATACGTTTTCGCATATTTTTGACAAAATTGGATGGGAGTCGGACCTGCCAAAACCACTATCCGCTTTAACTATAATAACCAACATGTTACTTCGGTTTGTCGAAACAACTGAGGCGGACTCGAAGGACCAAGAAAATGCTTTACAAGACTCTTACGCTGCCAGTACTGTTTTATGGGGCTGAAGGCTCGATGAGAAGCAAAACTGCAGACCTTATTCTTAGTGTTGGTTTTCATTTAAAGATGGCAAACAAAGTATTCCTATAGTGTGTGGATGTTCAAAATATTCTTCGGGTCTTATTTCTTGCATACCCTTTTTAGGAAAAGGTGGTTACAGTGTAATCACCCCAAGTCGAATTGTCACGGGATATCTAAATCTGTTCGAATAAGAGAGAATTCGACTTAATATAATAATATGGGTGGCGCTACAGCCCATAGGGGGCCAGGGCCTAGGTTCTCAGCAACCACTCGTGTTGTGCGTGCTATTGTTCTCTCACGAGTGGAAGGGACCTACAGTTTTACGCCGACTCCGAACGGCCAAGTTTGAGAAGCTTTTTCTAGACAGGAAATACTCTTTGAGCATTTTCAGTGACTCGAAAGAGGTGGGGCCGTGAAAATTATTTTTGTCGCTCAGAGCTGGAATCGAACCTACGACGTCGAGGTTGGGGTCGACGCACGTACCCACAACGCCACGGCCACCACACGAATTCGACTTAGAGAATGGTTTTTTATACGAAAAATTAAGAAGAATACCACGGCAAGCAAAAAATTCGAGTTAGAGGGATAATTGACTTAGGAACAGTTCACCTTAGGAAGAATCCACTGTCTATTCAGACATTCTATTAAAACCTAACTCTGCCTTAAAAACTAAACTAACCTATGTAGGTCGGCCATCGGCCATGCGACTGATAACATTCCGACCACAAGACAGTGCCCGACTGGGCTCCTATTCGGGGATTCGTACCGCTTGTTTTAAGCCCGGGTTCCGGGGAATAGGCGTTTGATAGTTTTTAACAAATTGTTTTTTGGAAATTAAAATTTCCAATTGTCGTCCCCAAGTTATCGTACGTATTGTATAGATCGATTTCGATTCCGGCGAAATAATTGCTCTCGAAGCACTAGCACCTGTACACACTTTGAAGGTACTCTAACTTCTTCGTGCATTTCTCATACAAACAAACCCAATCGCATTCAAGTTTTCTCAATTAAAATCAACAATAAATGTTTGAAATTCCTTCTCACAACTTTATATGGTAATTTCCCATCTCCCCCCAACCATTGCTTGTGATTAGATCTTCCAAGCCCAAATCAATATCATAAAACTAAATACCATCTCACGATGACAATTTCTTCCACGCCACACACCACTCATTATCATCCCAAGGCATATTCTCTGAAAATTATTGTCCCCAATCAAATTATAACGAAACGGTGAAGAAAAAGCACACAAACTACGGAAAAACAATTTCTTCAAAAATATTCACTCCAATTTTCCCCATTTAAATATCTTCGAATGTCTGTTGTGTTGCGGCAGTGTTTTCAAAATCGAAACCCAAACAGAAAGGCCTCGTTGTGAAGGAAAAAGAGAAAAGCAAGAAAAAATAACATACACAACACCGAAGTCGTGTGCGGGCGGGGAAGGGAGAAGGGACGGAGGTGAAAGAGAAAAAATTAAAAAAAAAAAAAATTCCAAACAACCAAAACAATAACAAACCCGAAAAACGAAGTCAAAGCCCATAAAAAGACGTTTTCAGTTTTATTAATGACCGTGGGAATGCAGCTAAGAAATTCCAATGAATTCTTCTTCTTCATCTTCGGTCTCTTCTTGTGTGCCTCTTCCTTTTCATTCGGTTCTTCATCGTGGTTGATCGTTGTCTCCACCTCCACACCTTAACCACCATCGCATTTAACACGATCATCATGATGCCGATGATGATGATGAGGATAGAAAGAAGAGTTTCTGTGCATCGTATGGATGACTAGAGCCTGGATCGGGAATTAAATATAATATCAGTGTGGACGAACAAGTAAGAACTGCCGACAAATAATGTGATAAAAATCAAAAGAAATTTTCATTCAACTGAACGTACGTATGCTCCACGTCTCGGTGGTGTGTATCTCATATCGAATTTTTCCTTCATTCATATCTACTGTAAGTGTCAAAGGTACATGGTATACGTGTGTTGGTATATCTTGTAGCGCACTAAAAAAATCTACTTAGAGGAATAACAGCAACAACAAAAATTCCTTCACTTCGATGACAACAATTCAAGAGGAAAAACGATAAATACAAGAGGAATAAGGAGAAAAAAAAACAAAAAAATAATAAACGAATATAAAGAACTTACCGCACGACCTGCAGGGAACACCACACATACTGTAGAACGGAGAGAAGAAACCTAAACCTACCACCACAACCATCATCTCCACCACCGCCATTAGCAACAGGCAACAACACCACCAACAAGACGAAAAAGAAGAATCAACGGAAACCTGGAGGAGGGCGAGGAACCCACGGCAATTCCAAGAATCCATAAGGTATACGGCCAGTCAAACCCAACCGCGTCGGTAGAGTCGAGCCGCCTATAAACGGTTTCCTGAATGTGGGTTAAGCAATGCATTACAAATCTGAGGAATCTCATCATCATCATCATCATCGTCGTCATCATTATCATCATCGTTATCGTCAGCACTGTCTTCACCGTTGTTGTCGTCGTGGTTTGTGTCGTCACAATAACAACCGCAACAAGACCAGAAGATACGTCAAAACGCTCACCACATATTTTCCTAGCTATTGCTAGCCTCAAACCAAGCTACGCTTTCTGAGAGGATGATGTCTTCTCTTCTCTTTCCGAAGACGAGAGTAGCCATGGATTGGTTTGTTTTGTATTTCTTGTTGTTTTGCTCTTCGATTTCTCTATTCGTCGTGTTTTTATATGTAATTTTCATTTCTGGATCCGATCAGCACCATCATCATCATCTTGGTAATTACCAAAGAGACGACGAGAAGGAATTCCATGTAACGGCGCAATCTAACTCTTCGATAAGCAGTGGAAATCCAACAAATGCGTCTCAGTGTAGCCTCATCAGACACCCTTGGAGTGTTGTTTAACCAAATATCAGCGAATTAACATTTGAAATTCCACTGCATATCTAATAGTTGACCATTTCAACGAGTTAACAATGCAGTGCAGACATGCACTGAGCCACAGGCCACGACGCAGAGCAGTACTTGTGGCGACCTAATGCACAGTGCACACTCACTTCACAATTGTGTGGCCCTCTTGTCCGTGTGCTTCGAACGGGGTAGGTGTAGCGAGAGTTTCTAAGGGTATTTGAAAAATCTGTGGAATTTCATTTTGATTTACTAAATCAACATCAAGGTGAAGAATTGGGAAATCATGAAATGCTATGTCTTTTGGTTTAAATTTTCCTTTTTCATAGAGAGGAACGATAGATTGTGTGGGGCCGCTGTAGTTGAACCGGTTTGAGAACTGATTCGGTTCTGGAATTTACAACTGCAGCTATTGAACTTTTGCGAGTTCATGTTCAATGTGTGTGTTGTCTATGGGGGAATGTGGGAATTTGATGGAGTATGTGATTAATGCACACATGTGCATTGTACTTAGGTTGAGGTTAGGAAACGTTATTCGAGATTTTTTATCCGTTTAGAGTCCAAATGGAATGCAATTTTGTTGGTGATACCGAATGTCAATGGCCAGTTTAAGTGGCCATTAATGGCAGTGTTACCATTAATAGCATTTTTACCAAGGATGTTTAAACTGAATTGGTGTGAAATAATTAGAGTCAATCAACTAATTGGCTAATTCAACGCATGTACATTTATCAAATCATGGGAAGCAACAACCCAACCCATTATATCGATCTTAGAGCAATCTTACTCATACTCACTAGCAAATTTTGTCCATAATATGGGATCTTCAAAGCTGCTGGGAGCCTAGAGTTTATCGGACACAATAAATATCCCTTACACTGGAGCGGAACTTAGAAATATGAAATAATCATCAGGAACTACACAAGTAAAGCATAAGACACAAGACAGAGTTGTTAGCATATCTCTTTGGGTGCAGTTAAATTCTTATTTTGCTGGGACCCTAACAACGAACTGGTCAACATCTGCATTAAAACAGTGCTTACTCTGCATTTTATCTGTTAATTATCTAGGATCTTAAGGATATCTTACTCGATTGCACGTCTCCGACAGATTGCATTGTCATTTTCTGCATATAAAATGATGAAGGTGACGACGGATTGGAGCATTTTTGAATTTGAGTCAGCCACAAATAAATTCTTACAGACATATTAACAACACCAAATAGCGAAGAGTTAGTACTAAAACGTGTAATAACGAGCGGATAACTTAACTCACCGGATTAGGGGTATAATAATAATTTATTATTAGTGGTGGCCCGTGGCGTCGTGGGTATGTGCGTCGACCCCAACCTAGACGTCTAAGGTTCAATTCCAGCTCTGAGCGACGAAAATAATTTTCACGGCCCCACCTCTTTCGAGTCACTGATAATGCTCAAAGAGTATTGCCTGTCGAGAAAAAGCTTCTCAAACTTGGCCGTTCGGAGTCGACATAAAACTGTAGGTCCCTTCCACTCGTAAGAGAACAATAGCACGCACAACATTAGTGGTTGCTGAGAAGCTAGGCCCTGGCCCTCTACGGGCTGTAGCGCCACCCATATTATTATAAATATTATATTAATAATTTATTATAGTTAGTTGTCAAAATTGACGACAAAACCTTCGTTGCCATTCTTTTTATAATCGGACTCGCATCAATTGGTAAATCTTGTATGTCCTCATTTTATCGAAATCCTAAATCGAATGGATTGGCTCAGTGATGCAGAAATTAGATCTTGATAAACATCATAAAAAAAATTCGAAGACGGTTTTGTCAACTGGTGGAATATGACAGATGTACTCGAATAGAATGTTTTGTATAATTCGATAAAGTGTTGCCGTGCAGTTAGTATAAAGAGCGGGCAGCTAATATGGAGATAAAATACGTTTATTAATAAAATAAGTTATCAAATGGATAAGTTCACAATCCGCGTGTTAGCGAAAACGTGGGTCAAAGAAAGGATATCTTTAACAACTAAGGGCTCCTTCACGGCTGTTGAAGAAGTATCTGTGAATGCAATTATACCCTACAAGAAATTAATTTCTTACCCAAATAGTTATCAATTACACAAATAGTTACTCAAACAATGAATGAATAAAAAAAATGCACCCGTGTGAGTTGAGAATAACTCCACTTAGAACTTTCTTTTTATAATTTGCGCGTGCTCAAGGGGTTATTAATACCCTTAATTGTCCGGGGTCAAGACACAGCACGGGCCGAAGGTATAGAGGGAGAGAGAGAGAGGAGGTACCTGTGCACGTTGGTCTTAAACATCTGCAGATTCTAATCTATGGGAAATATTGAGCTGGGAAGAGCATTCCATTCGTGTGGTGCGTGTTCAAGCGAGTCTAATGAACCTGCGATATCGTTGTCTCCTATAAGTTTCATCGCTCGCTTTTGGATTCTATCTAGTAGGTGCAGGGTGGTCTTGGGAGCACCAGACCAGATATGAGCGTTATACTCAATCTCAGGGCGAATATACGCCTTATAGATTAAAGCCAAATCAGAGGGGGTGAAGTATTTCTTGCATCGATTAAGGAAACCTAAACATTTCGCAGCATTTTTGGCGACCTCGAATATATGATCGTTCCAACTAAGTGTTGTGTTGATGCACATACCAAGGATGGAAAGTTTTCCAGTTTCGTCGATACAAGCGCCATTCATGGATAATGACTGATTATCAGGGGTTCGCTTTAGAGACAGCAGACAGTTAATTATGCTCCAGATCAGAATTCAATGTGCTTGACATACGCTGCCGTTCCAATATTACGTCCGAAGGGCAGGGTCGTGAATTTTGGAACGAATATGAAAAGCTGAGGGTGCTGTCATCAGCGAAGGAGTGGATATGATTAAAAGTGGCAAACAGGAGATCATTTATAAAAATGAGAAAGAGTGTCGGAGACAGAACAGAGCCTTGGGGGACACCAGCATTTATTTTGTGGATATCAGACTTGAACCCATCCAAAACAACTTGGATTGAACGGGTCGAAAGGTAGTTTCTAATACATAGAAGCAGAGATCCATCAACACCATAAGCACGCATTTTCGACAAAAGAGCTTGATGCCAAACTCTGTCAAATGCTTTACAAATATCAAGCGCAACTATCTTGCTTTCGCCTGCATTGTGCAAAGATTGGTTCCATTTTTCGGTGAGATAAGCTATCAAATCACCAGTGGACCTGTTGCTGCGGAAGCCATACTGTCGGTCATTAAGAAGCTTCCGCGATTCAAGATATTTCATAAGCTGAAGATTTATCAGCGTTTCCATGACCTTAGAAAGAAGAACTTGACTGTGCTCCGGCGTACGATCTCATGATATGTAAACTATCAGCGAGCGAACTCTGAATTGTAATTTAACCAATTGATTCATGTATTCTACTACAAATGTAACATTGTAAAATTACATTTATTGGGCTAATGATAAGGTTGTGGTGTTGTGGGAACCATCCTTGGTTCGATCCTTGGCTTGTACAACAAAAATTATTTTCACAGGCTACATCTTTCGGGCCACTGATAATGCTCAAGGAATATTCCTGTCTAGAAAAGGCTTCTCAAAAATTGGCCGTTAGAAGTCGGCATAAAACTGAGGGTCCCTTCCTCTCGCACGACACGAGTGGTTGCTGAAAAGCTAGGATCTGGCCCCATACGCTCCACCCATATAATTAAATTATTATTCAATGCTGAAGGCGCAGTATATATTTATGCACTATTTTTATACCGCTTGAATCTTACATGATCTTTTGTTGGTGAAGGTGTTCGATATGATAGAACTCACACGAACGTATTGTCTACAGTTAGATACATTGATTTACACCCTTTGGTACGCGCTAACGCCAGTACGCGTCGTATGCTCTTGAATACAAACAGCTGCTAGTTTCTTCGTTTGACTTTTCAGCAATACATACTTGCAATGTTTAGTCCTTTAAGAAGTGGGTATGAATCATCAGCCAGACAAAGTAATTCAGGATTTACGATTGTTTTACCACATCACCAACGTATTAGGAATCATTGCCCAAGTAGTTACTTAAGTTCAAATAAAGTTGATTAAAAACCCTCACGTATTCGTTCGAACTAGTCTATACCGATATAAATAATTTGTATTGCTGAATAAATGGCTATAGTGTGATAAGTCCAGAAAGATACACTTCGCAGAGGAAGGGCAATCGATCGCACCATTCTCATATCTGAGTCCCCATGAGTATTGAACCACCATTAAATTTCAACTCAATCCCCGTTCTCACATTCACTTTCATCACCCGGTTGATCGTGGAAATCTTTGAGTGATATTCATAAGAATAGAAAGAAAAAGTAAGACCTTAACTACCCCCATAGTGTGTAATTGCTTTCAATCTAAATGAAGCAATTAATTAGAAACGCATTAGAACAGCACCCCCATTGGACAAATGGTAATGCCCCTTTTATTGGACTCATTTTTCAGTACCGTCATCTTCAAAAAAGCTGATTAATTTTCCCGTATCTGTGTGTATCTGTCTGCAGATGAACGTTCATGTGGTTGATGCCTAAATCAAATTACTATAGCCGCCGCTCTACTGTCACAGAATGTGCTGTGCCTGTGAATGCTTACACTGTCTCCGCTGTCCATCGTGTATTCGTGTTGGCTATTGGCAAACGCTCAGAAGTCTAAACACCTCTTCGATTGACGTCTAACGACACACGCCTGTCCGCCAGAAAAAAAAGAAATAAATAAAATTAGACAGAACAAGAAGAAAGAAAAAGATCGCTTCTATATAGACGATTTCGTACATAAAATGTGCACACGATTGTGTCCTAAAAAAAACTTGGAAGAGTTTATGCTCAATATCTTTTTATAAAAATAATCGCCTACGAATTTTAAAATGATTATCCACCTGAAATTTATTTTCCTGTTGTGTCTGGGGATTTGCTTGGATTATCTATTTTTATCCTCACAGATTTCCTTTTCCAAGCTGCCGCATATTACTCTCAGAATAAAAAAGAATTGCCTGGTCTTGTCAGCTTTGCTTTAGAAATATGTTCCAGCAAATACTGACGTTTTCTTTCCGGTCACAGAACGGAAGAAGATATTGAAAGTGGACTAAAATGGTGCCTGCTCTGAGAATTTATTCGTTTCTGTCTTAGATGTATACCCTTAGGCTGGTAAAAATAAGTGTGTACTTCAGTGGTATGCAGTGTTTTAATGTAATGTAGTATATTTTAGAGTGTACTCTTAGGCTGACAGGAAATTCAAGCAAATGTACAGGAAGGGTGACAAAAATGGATCGACGTCATTTTTATTTGATCCAACATGGTGGTGCAACATAATTATTGCAATTATATAGTTGTTTTTATTGGGACCTTTGCACACACAAGAAATCTGCTCGTTTTTCAAAATTGTATACTTAACATATATGAAGTTTTGACAGAAATACGCCGTGGTCACAACTTTCGCTATATTCCAACTATTTATCTTATTATACTGTTCTGTAAATGATTATTTACAAATTTTCCGCAATTTTCTACAAACATTTTTGTTTGGTCCAAAGTGGTGGTGAAAAACTGCGACATATATGGTCCAAGATCCGTTCGGATTGTGTTTGTGAATTTTCCATGCATACGTCACTGCAGACGGGCTTTTAGGCCTAACGGCAAGTTTGAGCGTGAAGCTCTTTAAAAATTCATCTCAGCCAGTTGATTAGCTCTCGTTATTGCTTTCTGTTATCGTGGTTATATACGCTCTCCCTTAACTATACAAATCCATTACCATTTATGTTTTAATAATATATAATATGGGAGGGCATGGGCCTGTGCATCCAGGGCAAAGTTGTTGATTGCCCCAACTTGGCGAGATGCCAACAACGATCCCTGTAAATGCATAGGCCAAGTTGACACACAGTTTCCTCGGCGCCCTCTGGATAACCTTTACTGCAACCGTTAAGAGGTGAAACAATGTATGCAGCGACCCCTTGTGCGGGGGCTTAAACCAGGACCCGGTCCTTCAGGTTCGTGGGTTTCGAGTGGGGTTAACTTCCCAACCGTGTAAAACACACATTAGCTCAGAGACGGCAACAAGCCTCGGATGGCTCTCCTGCTGACGATCATGGACAACGATTTTCGGTTCTGCACGTGGAATGTGAGGTCACTTAACAGACCACATGCAGCCGATGAACTTGCGGAGGCCCTAGACGCCTATAAGGCTGACATCACCGCCTTCCAGGAGGTGCGATGGGATGGGCCCGGCAAAAAGAGGATGAAAAACTGCGACATATGTTACGGCGATTGCTATAAAGAGCGAAGGCAGCGCTTGTTTGGATGCGGTTTTGTTGTTCAAGGCAGACTTAGGCAAGAAGTCTTAAGGCAAGATACATAAGCGAACGCCTCACAACAATCCGCATCAAGGCAACATTCGGCAACATCAGCCGTAGGACAAAGACGATGATAGCAAGGATGAATTCTATGATCTCCTAGAAAGAACATACGATCAATGCCCCAGCTGCGACATCAAGATCGTTCTAGGAGATTTCAATGCAAAGCTGATCAAGGAAGAAATCTTTGCTAGAGTCGTCGGAAAACACAACCTGCACAACAACACGTCCGACAATGGACTCAGGCTGTTGGACTTTGTGACAGCACGCGGTTCCCTCAGCTCAACATTCACAAAGGGACCTGGCGGTCCCCTGATCAATCAACCGTCAACCAGATTCACATTCACATTCACATTGCGATCGACGTCAGACACTCCTCCAGTGTCCTCGATGTCCGAACGTTTCGAGGTGCTAAGATCGACTCGGATCATTACCTTGTTGTAGCCAAGCTCAGAACTCGGATATCGATTGTACAACGGAGTAGAGCAAGACCAAAACAGTTTGACGTTGGAAAGCTACAATCGCAATCGACCGCTGGAAACTTTTCCAATCGAGTCTCCCCAAAGCTCTCAGAGAGTCCAACCCTGCCAGGCGAAACAATCGACGAACAATGGAGGAAGCTGCCTCTGATGTGTCGGGTTTTAAAATGCCACCTAAAACAAACCAATAATTTGACAATGAGTGTCGGCAGGCGCATTCAGCGAAGCAAGCAGCATATAAGGCGACGCTGGATAGAAGGACGAGAGCGGTTCGTGAGCTCTACGAACTTAAAAGAAGGGAAGAGCACTGGCTTCTCAAAAAGAAAAAGAAGGAGCATGAGAATCGCGCGATCGAGGAAGTGGAGAGGTGGTACGGCAGAAATAATGCCCGAAAGTTTTACCAGCGGGTGAAACAACTATCCAAAGGGTACAAACATCGGACAGAAGCCTGTCGGAACGAAGAGGGACAATGCGTAGTAGGGTCGCAGTCGATACTGAGAATCTGGAAGGATCACTTCTGTAGACTGTTTAACGGCGAAAAGGACACCAATACCGCTGTCAAGCAGAATGTTCCACTCCACGCAATGGACTGCCATAAGGGAAAAATTCCGTCCCCCCGATCTAGACGAAGTCAAGGTAGCGATATCTAGACTGAAGTCGAACAAAGCTGCTGGAGCGGACGGATTGTTCACTGATGATCAGCTGATGATGATGATCTGGTTGGGCGCATGTATTAGCTAATCTATAGGATATGGTCGGAGGAAAGCATGCCCGACGAGTGAAATCTTAGTATCGTTTGCCCGATCCACAAGAAAGGTGACTTCCTTAACCCCCATCGGGGGATAAGTCTCTTTAACATCGCCTGCAAAATCTTCTCTGCCGATTGGTGTGAGCGCCTGAGGCCATTCGTCAACATGATAGGTCCCTTTCAGTGCGGTTTCAGGCCTGGGAAGTCCACTATCGATCAGATTTTCACATTACGGCAGATCCTCGAAAAAACCCAAAAGATGCAAATCGACAGCCACCACCTATTTGTCGACTTTAAGGCCGCATATGACAGTGTGCATAGAGACGAGCTATACAACGCCATGTCTAGTTTTGACATTCCTGCCAAACTCGACAGATTGTGCAGGTTGACGATGGAGAAATCTCGCTGCTCCAAGTCGGTAACGAACTCACCCAGACCTTCAATGTTCAAAAAAGTTTTTAGGCAAGGCGACGCGCTGTCTTGTAATTTTTTTCAACATTGTACTTGAGAAGGTCGTGCAAAACTCACACACACAATACTAGAGGCACGATCTTCCAAAAGTCGGACGACATTGACGTGATTAGTCGAAATAAGCGAGCCGTCATTGAAGCGTTTGCTACAATTTCGAGGTAGTAAGGGACTTCATCTATCTTGGCTCCGAAGTTAATAGTACGAACAACATCCGTACCGAGATTACACGCAGTATAACTCTTGCCAACCACTGTTTCTTTGAGATCAAGAGGCAATTGAGTAGTAGAGCCCTCTCTCGAAGGCCCAAGCTCACATTATATATCACCATGATCATCCCTTTCTGCTTCGGGCGTGGAAGCCTGGACTATCTCAAGAGCGGAGGAAGGAAGACGCACTTGGTCTCTTCGAGAGAAAAGTTCTGCGTTCAATCTCTGCTTCTGCTATCGTTGAAGGTTTTTGGAAAAGAAGATTCAACCACGAACTGTACGGGCTGTATAGCGACATGAGTCTAGCTAGGCGTCCACGGATTCAACGCCGAAGATAGCTAAGCCAGTGGCACAACGCAATAGAGGACTACCACGAAGCCGATAGTGCACTCAAGTGGGGAAGGGCCTTAACCAACTTGGAGTGCGAAATTGGAGGCAGCTGGCTAAAGATCGTGCCAGCTGGAGGGGATTGTTGACCGAGGCCCAGGTTCACCCCGGACTGTAGCGCCACAAGAAGAAGAAGAAGAAGGCTAAAGATCGTGCCAGCTGGAGAGGATCATTGACCGAGGCCCAGGTTCACCCCGGACTGTAGCGCCACAAGAAGAAGAAGAAGAAGAATATATAATATGGGTGGCGCTACAGCCCGCAAAGGCCCGGGCCTAGCCTCTCAGCTAACACTCGTGTTGTGCGTGCTATTGTTCTCTCACGAGTGGAAGGGACCTACAGTTTTATGCCGACTCTGAATGGCCAAGTTAGACAGGAAATACTCTTTGAGCATTGTCAGTGACTCGAAAGAGGTGGTTGTCGCGCATAGCAGGAATCGACGACGTACATACCCACAATGCCACGGGCCACCACATATGCATATGTTTTACTTTCTTTAATTAAGAAGATCTTTAATTTTAAATTTTTGACCATCATCATAAACATTTCTCTGTAAGAAGGACTTAAATTCGAATATTTGGTGAGGATTCCGCCGTTATCAAAAATGTTGCAGATAAACTCAATGATGAATAATATCATCTGTCCGGAATTCAACTAACGCTAGCCCAAAGCTAGAAGTGGTTACCTTGAAACCAAATTTAATACTTCGGAGTGTTATCAACCCCACGTACAAATTACTGATAACATTTCAAAGTCGTGTCAGAGTGAGCAGTTTATTCCAGAATCTTGTGATAATAAATGTTTGGTAACAAGCAAAGTGATTATGGGACACTTTTTGACTGTAGTCATTCATATGGTGCGTGTTATTTGCTAAATAAAGAAAAACCTAAAAACACATTCATTTCGATGAATAATCCAATGTCCCTCAGTGTCCTGTTTCTTTGTATGTTTTACGTGTTTTGTTTGAGCCCTCTAGCCCTATAATTAAGTACCAATATGTTACATGTTTTCTAACCCATTGAGCAAAACTGAAATGATACTTAACTTAACTATCTTATGCTACCACTGTATTTAGACAAAGATATAGATGTTATTTAGTTGCTTTGTTATGAGAAAGAGTTGTTTTACAGGAGCCAATTTAACACGAGAACAACACCAGTACCGAGATCAAACGCAGAATTACTCTTGCCAATCGCTGTTTCTTTGGGCTCAAGAGGCAATTGAGTAACAGAGCCATCCCTCGAAACACCAAATTGAGCTTGTATAAAACCCTGATCATCCCAGTCCTGCTCTATGGCGCGGAGACATGGACGCTATTGAAAGCGGATAAGGAAGCTCTTGGTTGTTTTGAGAGAAAAGTTCTGCGTACGATCTTTGGTCCTGTTTGCGTTGATGGCGTTTGGAGGAGAAGGTTCAACCACGAACTATACGGGCTGTACAGCGGCATGCACCTAGTTAAGCGTCTTCGGATGAAACGCTTAAGATGGCTAGGGCATGTAGAGCGAATGGACACCACAGCTCCGGCCCGAAGAGCCTTCGACACCGAGCCATTGGGACAGCGCAACAGAGGACGTCCTCGCACTAGATGGCGCACATAAGTGGAAAAGGACCTCAAATAACTTGGTGTGCGCAACTGGAGGCAGCTGGCGAAAGATCGTGCTGGTTGGAGAGGCATGTTGGTTGAGGCCCAGGTTCACCCCGGACTGTAGCGCCATTCAAAGAAGAAGAATTTAACACGAGATTGAGGATAAGCTTCTATGTGGCCCTAATGGATGGTTGTCCAGTGTTCTTGAACGTGAGTTAGCCCCATAATCAGTAGCTGTTCGAGACACAGTCTTCTTATACTTCTTATTTTATTGGCGGCACAGTCCGGGGTGTGTTCTGACCTGAGCCTCAACCAACACGCCTCTCCAGCCAGCACGATCTTTGGTCAGCTGCTTCCAGCTGCACACAAAGTTGGTTGTTCTTCAGACGCCAAAACGACCAAAAGTTTCTTCATCCGCCATCAACAGCTTCGATGTCTCTGCGCCATAGAGCAAAGCAGGGATGATCAATAATCAATTTGCTCTTGAGCCCAAAGAGGCAGCAATTGTCAAGATTCTAATTCTGCGCTTGATCGGGGTACGGGGGTTATTTTACCTGTTTACTCCACAGCCGCGGTAGACAAAGTCATTGACTACCTCAAAGTTTCTGCTGTCCATTATGACGTTCTGTCCGAGAGGTCGATGTTGTGCGTCCTTCCGTGATGACAGCATATACTTTGTTTTTCCCTGGTTAACCGCTAGACCCAATTTAGTCGCTTCCGCTTTAATGCCAGCAAACGCCTCATTGACGGCTCACTGTGTTCGTCAATCACGACAATGTCGTCCGCGTAAGGAAGCAGTTGAACGGACTTTTGGAAGATCGTGCCTCTGGTGTTTACGTTTGAGTTTCGCACGACCTTCTCAAGTCTCATTCTGATTGATTGTAAATGAGAGATTGAATCCACTACGCATACGAATTAGGTTATTGGGCTGCCAGCGAAATTGACAGCATACATAGACCAGGGAAATGGTGACTGGAACAGATTCGAAAGACAGCTCTTAGGTCTTATTGGATCCATTGTGATTCCAATGGGGATGTAAACTTCTGTCCTAAATTGTGCTGTCACTTCCAGCCATCCGGTTGTCTTGACAAGCCTGCAAATAGAGTTTAACGGGATATTTGCTTTATCTTGGAGGATTCCGAACCTTGAGCTCTTCGCGACAGCTTGTGACTAGCTGGGACTTGTTTTCTACAACCGTAATTGCTATAATGGCAGCTTGGCTGTCAATTAGAATAGTGATATCAGCCTGTGGTATTTCCAACAATGATATCATTTTGACCGCTTTAGGACCTCCACTTGAAAATCACTGCCATAGTCAGGTAAAATGATTGAGCAGCGCATGTTTAACAATTCGAAGAAGATGCCCGCGCCTGTTCCCTTATCCATCCTCGAACCATCTGTATAAATAAGGATCTTCGAGTTCGAGTTTTTGAGGGGTTCTTATGCGTTCCACTTCTCTCTTGTTGGGTTATAGCACCAGAAGGGCGTTTCGCAGTCATGGGAGGAGGAAGGCCTACATGTTCTAATTTCCAAGAGAACATCTTGGCCAGCTGTAGGATTTGTGGACATTGCTCCGGTCACACCTAGGCATGCTAGTCTAAAATGCTTGTCATCAGCTTTAGTTTGGAATCTTTTTGGCAAACTACGCTGCCGTATGTAAAAATAGGCTTTACACTAGCTCTGTACATCCAAGTATTCGAGTATCTCATTTATGACTAGCACCCAGAGATACCTTTTGGGGGTTTCCCCTCGAGTCTACAACAATGAATCGTCTAAGGATGTATTGATGATTCTCTTGCTGAGCAGACTTTCAGCAGAGACTTGAGAACGAAAGAGGTAAGGCTTATACATAGATCTGAAATCAGCGTAGCTTACGTACCGAAATTAAGATAATCTTCAGAGAAGACCCTGCATTCTGCATTAACTTCATTCCAGTTGGATGGTATGTGGCCGTAAGCCAGGTTGCCAAGAAAGAGGACGTTCAGGATTAGGGTGATAACATCCTTAGTTTTTTGAAGTCGACCCCAGGGAATCGAAGGAGTCGATGGCCCATCTTAATTTGTTCTCGCTGATTATTTGGTAAGTTGCAAACAGCGGTTTAGGTCATGTCAGTTGTGGATGGATCCTGAGCGAACCGGGAAAGTGTGTTTCCACAAGAAGATGAAAAGTCTCACATATTGACTGTGTTCACAAGTCATCTTTATTTTTAAAGTACCTGGATCGAAGTGCTTTTAGATGATGTCTTACGTTATCTGCCAGTCTCGGTTTCACTGCCGTGCGATCTCCATGACTTGGCCGTGGTGACTGCTTTTTTTGAAAGTCATTAGTCTCACCTTGTAGGCCGTGCAGTCTTCTGCAATTCTGGAAACCTTGGGCGTATTGAACAGTGATCTAAATTGTTTACTTACATTTTTCGTTATTCTACAAGGAAGGTGATCTTTTGTTCGGTGCAGACCGTAGGAGATTCTTGGAATGTTCTTGTGTTTGTTGCCCTGTGAGTAAAACACCTTTTCAGCCTTTTTACCTCCTGATCGAATTTACTCCAGTCGGCATTTCTTGTGTTTCTGAATTTTCTAGTCTTGATCGTCTCAGAATTGACTGTGAAGGTTAGTCAGTGGTCCGAAAAGGACGAAACATCTTAACCCTTCCAATGTTTAATTATATGATTGTTGGATATATATTTAGCTTAGCGTTACCTAAAGGACCCCCTGCCTAATACTGGTAACAAATGTGGCCTCGCTACCAATATTTTCAATGCAGATTGTTCTTTAAATTAAAGTTAAAAAGACTATTACGTCTTTAATTCGAACCCGAACTATCTCAGACTGTGTGGTGTGAGTTGGAGTCACAGCCTAAGCCGAGATCCCTGGTTAGTCGGTTTGCACGCAGTCGGTTTCAGCCAAATTGTACCGGGATTTTGTTCTTCCGCTTTGGTATTACCGCTGTATGGTCTTCATGGCTGAATGTAGATAGAAGAAACATGTTAACTTCTTTTCTAGCTACCATACAGATTATTATCCTACTTACTTCGCGGGTTGTGTATGTAGGTGATCAGGATTCTGTCTTGGAGCACTAGTACTCGTACTCGGTGAATTCAAGGCTCTTGTAGGTTAGCGCTGGTCGCCTTACTGTGGTGGAAGTTTATTTGTACCACCTTCATGGCGAACAATAGGAGTTTACGTTTAACATTCTCAGAGTGTTTACCTATAGCGATGACTTTCAGACACTGGCTTATTAGTTCGGAGCTGAGGTGTGTTAGGTTAAACTCAATTCTTTCGTTTGGGAGATATGGACACTGAAAGTAAATGCGACCTGAAATTGGGCTGAAGTATGTAACTTTTTCGCTTTTATCTATAACTCGTGTATCGGTGTTTTCCCAAGCTGTCTTGATTATGAAACCTTCGGGCCACTCAAATGTCTCATTGTTCTCGCATTTCATGAGCTTATAACCCTTGAGGGCTGTCAGCTGTCCGAAGCGGGGAATTACCCTCTCGCTGTTCTTGAGCGGGTCTTGCACTGGGAGCTTAGCGGTGATCACCGTCTTTGAACTCTCCAGCGTCGAAGTCGGGTTGACGCAGCCTTGCCGTCCTCTCCCTTGGGAGATCTGATGACTAGTGAGACTGCGCCGAATTGCTTCCGCCGCCGAAGTGGGAGTCCCATCAGTGCCTTAGCGAGGCCCAATGGCGAGGTCAGCTAAACTTACGTCTACCGCTTCGCTGCCAGCTGCTTCCGAAGACTTCCCGGCCGGGGATTGGAGAAGGGTATCCTCCTCTTCTTCCACCTGGAATGTCGGATCCACCCTCTAGATCCGCTATATTCGCTAGAAGCAGGCACCTCGTGCAGGGTGTGACCAAAGGTCACGCATAGCGGTCTTGAAGGAAAGCTTCTCCCTGGTTCACCGCAAACCTCAGACATCAAGTTTACTTGCTTTGATTTAGTAGTTTAATTGTTTCTTAGTTTTGACTTTAACACCTTCACTCTGATACCGCTTTTGAAAGTGAAGACATTTTTTTTTAATAATCCACACAATTTTGAAATGATACATCAAATTAAAATAAATTATAAAAAAATCAAAAAGTGGATGAAATTTAGATCTACTTGGGATTATATATCCCCACAGTGCAGCATGAAGTGCAACATCTGGATTTGATGCGCCTTTGTTGCCCAGCCTTTATGACCAACCAGACTCAATTTAAGAACCACTCAATAATTTGTTTATGTTAACGTAAAGTCCCTGGAGTGGCCACCAACTAAAACCAATTAAAGGACTTTTGTCTTCTTTATTGGCGTGAAAGAGAGATTTCAAATGAGCACAATCTCGCGAATCTTGGACAACTTCTTTAACCAACTAAAAACCACTACACAATAGTTCAAGATACTTGCACGCTTAACGAGACAATATGCTCCTGGATCTAAACACATAAAATTTCCCACAAAAAACCATCTAAGTCGTATACGTATGTATATGCATTGGACACGGATGAAGCAGTTATCAATCATACCGGCGTATCAGTTTTGTTGACGTAAATCCAGAACACAACATTACCGTCACCTTTTTACCCTATGACTTCTGAGCTACGCTCAAACCGAGACCTCACAGACTAAAATGTTCATAACTTAGAACCACAGCATACTCAATTGAAGATTCAGATAACCTCTGAAAGACACACAGAATATATGGTACATAAGTATTTTCATCAAACTTCGGATTTACTATCAAGCCACTCGTTGAACGAATGATGATTCTAAAAATATATTCATATTCGAAGCTCGCTCGCTATAATCCACATTTGCTGTATGTCTGATAACTTCAATTATATCACGATTATAGCTCTCAGCTAAAACAAGTTGTATCTGCGTATCGCAATACAATCACACCAGCCCCCAACGAAGAGCATACACCGAATATGACGTTGTTGTCGTTGCCGTAGCTGCTGTCTTCGATGTCGATTACGCTTGGGCGCTTCCTCAACGAGTTCGCTTTCATTTCAAAACAGTCGATGATTGAGCTATTATACCGAGACCCCCTTCTCTTTAATTCATAGCTTTGTGCGATTAAATCGCCTCAAAGTTTGAAAACAAAAATAAATTCAACTTGATAAGAATTTTGAACAAAATCACTATCGAGCCCGCGCTTATGGTAGATGGTGTACGTGCTTCCGAAGTATCGCTTGTGTGTCGTTTGCGTTTTTTGATTCCGCGTTAATCAGTTGTCGCAGATAGTAGCCACTGTTCGGATGGTACGATTAGTTGAAACAGTGTGTTCCTGGTGTATTTAAAATTACTTAACATTCAATCATTTTGCACATCATTTCGTCATAAGATAGAAACATGAGTCTAAGTCGGTTCAGATTAATTACTCTCGATGTCACGGATACGCTTTTAAAGTTTCGCACTAGTCCCGGCAAGCAATATGGGGAAGTTGGAGCCCTGTTCGGAGTTCGATGTGAGGATCAAGAGTTGGCAATTAATTTCAGGCAAAGTTGGTATGTATAAGACTGTTTTAAATAATTGCATTAACTCCCAGCTGTGGGTGATAATTCTTTGGTTTTGAATGCAAAATACAAAATAAACACATTTTTGTGCTTCCACCTGTGTTGTGACCCTGAAGATGCGGACTTCATTATCGCGTGAAGTGTTGTTGCCGTATACAGAGAGATATTCTATTCGCATATGAATATCTATTCATGTTTGGCCAACAATTTCCTTATATAATAGGACTGATCGCGTTTTGTGTTTTTGATGGCATGTAAAAGCTCTGGTTGGGCTTGAGTCTAATGTAATTTTACTATTCAAACGAATTTCAATGTCAGGGCATACGGTAGGTGCTTTTTATAAAAGCACGTGATTTCCGAAAGTCTGATGCAAAGGCTAAGCAATTTACCAACAATCATTCAATTAAACCTTAGTCCTATTGAACAGTGTTGGTTATTGAGAATCTTTTTATTTTTTTATTCAATTAACATGCGGAATGTGAAGCGAAAGATTTGTTCGGTTTTTGTTTGCCTTCTTGGAATATTTTCCTCAAAGATGTTCATTAATTATTCTATGCGGACTTGTATTAGTGTATAGATTGTGTTCTTAACCAAATTTTATCACATCGCATTTTGACTTCAATTTGTTCTACCATTCGCGTTTTGTTCTAGCCTTCAGTTATTGTTTAAGCTATTAATACTTGTAAAAAAAAACCAGAGTAGGAGTTATTCGATACAAGCATACTTAATGGTTGAGTTTAATATTGACTTGTCTACAAAAGTTGTAGATTGTATAGCGTCATGTGCCCAAGGATCATTTAATTGAAATCAAGTGCACTGGAGCAAGGTAATAAGTGAAGACGTCCCCTTTTTTCCAACTTATATAACTTTTCATCTGTTTTGAGTATTTTAGGATCAAGTAACCAAATATTGGAGGTTACTTGATCCGAAAAATACTCGACCTTCTCAAGCACAACGGCGCGACTGTTGATACAACATATAAATTTTTACTACGGCAGTAGCCAAAGTATGAACCTCAGTACCAACCATCAGTAATTTGAGAATTTTATTTCATCGGTTTATTATTTTACAATTGCACAATAAAAGCGGTAGTTCATACATTGCCGATCAGCTTTCGGAACAGTTTCACTTTTTGTGGAAGGATTGTAATAGTGCAATCTAATTTTTCTTAAATTATTTAATTTTGAATACGTTCTTAGTGCGACTGTGCACTTTTTTGTGCGAATGATGCAATGGGATTTTGTTGTCATTTTATATACACCGAGAGGCCAACATTTCATTTCATTTCATGCTACAACGTTCATATGCAATACCCAACATTAATATCATTTGTATTGGATTTGAAATTACATATATATATATGGGTGGCGCTACAGCCCGTTAGGGGCCAGGGCTTAGCTTCTCAGCAACCACTCGTGTTCTGCGCGCTATTGTTCTCACACGAGTGGATGGGACCTACAGTTTTATGTCGACTCCGAACGGCCAAGTTTGAGAAGCTTTATCTAGACAGAAGTACTCTTTGCGCATTGTCAGTGACTCGAAAGAGGTGGGACCCTGAAAATTGTTTTCGTCGCACAGAACAGGAAACGAACCTACGACGTCGCGGTTGGGGGTCGACGCACATACCCACAACGCCACGGGCCACCACTGGATTTGAAATTAAAGACTTGAATTATAAGCCGAATCTTACCACAACTTACCACCACCACCAAATTTCAAAAGGGTTCAATCAAAGGATGTACCATTGTGTGAAGTCTTTCCTATCTCCCTTTGTATCTCTCATGTATCCCTATGTACCAATACTTTTTGCTCTAGTGTGGATTTTTTTTTTTAATTTTTTCCCCAAATTATGACTTGGTTTATCTAAATCTGAAGCACCGTCAATAAATATTGCATCATCACCAACCAAGTCAAAAATACACCATCCCAAATTAGTTATTTTTTTTTTTTGTTTCTAAGACTCGAAGTAAGCTTTCCATCGCGTCTGAGTTCGCACCCCACATATTCGAATTCATTAATTATTGAATTCAATAAGAACAGTCGACGTGAACATGTGCGTATTTGTATGTGTGCAACTAATGGGAATATTTACAAAGTTTAACAAAAGATAATCTTTTGTTATTATTTAACTAGGGGACAGGTTTATCATATACACGCGCTTACGCCGGTGGACTTTGTAATGTCGAGCAGATCAATGAACATCACAAAAGCAAATGTTACACAGGCTCCTTGATTAGATATGCGTGAATAAACGTGTGCTACATACATATACACATATGTACATATTTATTTACTGATAAAGAATCTTCTAAGTTGATCAAAAACGTGTTCTAGTTAAGATACAGTGATTATAAGTACGGTATATTTATTATTGATCCAGCTGCTTTCACTATTATTATCTATTCTAAACAAATATCTATGTTATCAAGTTAACATTGACAAAAAGCTGTGCCTTTTTAGAGAATTTTAGCCTTATAATATATATAATATGGGTGGCGCTACAGCCCGCAAAGGCCCGAGCCTAGCGTCTCAGCAACCACTCGTGTTGTGCGTGCTATTGTTCTCACGCGAGTGGATGGGACCTACAGTTTTATGCCGACTCCGAACGGGCAAGTTTGAGAAGCTTTTTCTAGACAGGAAATACTCTAAGAGCATTGTCAGTGACTCGAAAGAGGTGGGGCCGTGAAATTTATTTTTGTCACTCAAAGCTGGAATCGAACCAACGACGTCGAGGTTGGGGGTCGATGCACATACCCACAACGCCACGGGCCACCACGAATTTTAGCCTTACTGTGTATAATATTTAACACAGAAATCTTTCGAAAAATTTCGAGTGACGAACGAATTTTCAAATACATAAGAACTCCAATCCACCCAGGTACTACGGTTGGTGAAGGGGATCAGCTGTTCTCAGAGCTCACAAGTATTAACAAACACGAGGCAAAAATGGTAAGAAAAAATCTGTGAGATGAAATCGAGTGACAAGAGAGGAAGAAGATGGATATCACTTTACTCATTTATTTTTTTGGTTTGAGTCAGTCTTCACCATTTCCCAAAAAAGAGCCACATCTTGTTTTGGTGCTTTTGTAAGGCCTTGTGTCACATCAGGTATACATAGATGTTTCACTACGGTTCTACTTGTTTACTTACTTAAGGTGGCGCTACAGTCCGGGGTGGGCCTGGGCCTCAACCAACAAGCGTCTCCAGCCAGCTCGATCTTTAGCTAGCTGTCTCCAGTTTCGCACGCATAGTTGGTTGAGGTCCCTTTCCACTTGCGTGCGCCACCTGGGTCGCGGTCTTCCTCTACTGCGCCGTCCCTCGGGGGTGGATTCGACTTTTCGGACCGGAACATTGGTTTCCATCCGCTCTACATGACCTAGCCATCTCAATCGTTCTATCTTCACTCTTCTGGCTAAGTCAATGTCGCTGAACAGCTACGGTTCTACTACGAATGAATTTTGAGTTCGTACGACATTTTCCATTATGATGCAATGAGTGAACATGATTATAATTGGAATTTAATAAAATATAAACATGACCAGATGTATTAAATCTCGGCAATTCTGAGGGGTATGAATATTTATTTGGGTGACTGTACATTGTGATTTCGAAGCGCTGCCAAGCGTCTCATGCAGACACAGGCGCCTGCACTTAGCCTCTGTCAATGAACTCTTACTCTCAGCTCCACGGTGAAATGCGGGAACCGAGCACCTTAGACCGAAGATGGAGTACCCAATCCCCGTTGGACGTCATTGGCGACTGCTAACGAGAGAGGGTGTACATGGGTGAGTCTGTACCAGGGATCATCTCTCGTTACAGAGCTTATCATATGATTAGCCAACGGCGGCATCCGGACCTACCTGGTGCACCTCCTTTTAGAGCTAATCTGACATATTCGGAACTCAGACCAAAAAGGTTGTCTCCAAGGTTATGTCGGGTCAACGGCGGCACTAACAGCCTCAGCGCGTTTACCGATACCGGATGCATTCGTCCAAAGTAAAATAAATGGGCCTTTCCTCCCAAGTGAGGGATGTGCCATAACGCCCACACCATATAAAAAACAAATTGTTCAGAGACAACCACATGCCTCGGATACTGACGCATTTACTGTTGACCACACCAACTAACGAACTAATAAACATGTTTTTCGGTTCTGCACGTGGAATGTGAGGTTCCTTAAAAGGCAACGTGCAGCTGAAGAACTTGCGGAGGCTTTGACTTCTATAAACATCAACGCTATCCAGGAAATGCGATGGAATGAGCCGGGCAAGAAGAGGATGAAAAACTATGACATCTAGTACGGTGACAGCAGCAGAGAGAGGCGCTTATTTGGACGTGGCTTTTTTTTGTTCGAGGTTAACCTTAGAAAAAATAGTCAGCCTTGTCTGTAAAAGCAAGCGCTTCATAACAATCCGAATCAAGGCTAAATTCGCGAACATTCGGCTGATTTGCGCCCACGCCCCGACACAGGGCAAAGATACTGTGACAACCGCTAGGATTGCTTCTATAAACTCTTAGAAAGAATATACGATCAATCCCCTATCTTCGACACCAAGGTCGTTCTAGGAGACTTCAACGCTAAACTGGGTAAGGAAGACATTTTTTTCTAAAGTCTAAAGACATTTTTTAGGCTAGTGAACTTTGTTATGAGACGCAACCTCTCTGTTGCTAGCCCGCGGTTTCCACCTCAACATCCGTAAAGGAAACTGGTGGTTGCAACGTTGCGATCGACGTCAGACACTCATCCAGTATTCTTGATGTCCGTTCGTTGCGAGGAGCCAATGCTTACTCGAACCATTCCCTTGTTGTAGCCAAGGAAAAAAATTAGGATATCGAGAGAACAACGGAGACGAGAAATTTTTTTATTTAGTGGCACAAATTTTACAATGTGTTGCAAAGAACACCACGATTTAACGTCGGAAAGCTATAATCCCAACGCACTGCTAGTATCTCTGCCGATCGAGTCACCCAGAAACTCTGCAAGTTCGACGCCGCCTGCGCAAACCATCGAAGAAGAATCTAGTCGTTGTGGCAGGCACATGCAGCCAAACTGGAGGCTTACAAGGCAACGCTGCTTCGAACGAGGAGATGCTAATGGACAATTTGTAATACAGTCGCAGTCGATACTGAGAATCTGAAAAGATCGGTTCTGTAGACTGTTAAACCGCCATGAGGACCAAAAAACCGTTTTCAGGCAGAATGTTCCACTCAATCTGTACGATGACCGATGAGAATTCCGTCCCCCAGACATAGTCGATGGCAAGATAGCAATATCAAGACCAAAGTCTAAAAAAGCTGCTGGAGCGGACGTAATGTCCACTGAAACTCTAAGCCAGCTGGACATGGTCTGGTAGAGCGCATGCACCAGTTCATCTTTAAGATATGGTCTGAGGAAAGCATGTCCGACTAGTGCAATCTCAGTATCGCTTGCCCGATCCACAAAAAATGAGACCCCTTTGACTGCGCCAACTATAGTGGGATTCATTTCCTTATCATTCCATGAAACTGTCTGATAGGCCCGTATCAGTGTCCACAAAAGGTTGTAGCCAATACGACGCGCTCTCATGTGATTTATTTAACATCGTCCTAAAGAAGATCGTGCAAAACTCACACACCAACATTAGAGGCACGATTTCCAGAAGTACGTACAACTATTAGCATATTCCGATGACATTGACGTGATTGGATAAAATGTGTCTGGCAGTGAATGAGGCCAAAACGAAGTATATGCTGTCCTCAAGAAAGAACATACAACATGGACGTCTTGGACAGAGCATCAAAATGCGCACCTATAACTTCGATGCAGTCAAAGATTACATCTACCTCGGTTCCGGAGTAAACTGTACAAATAACCTCAGTACCGAGATCAAGCGTAGGATAACTCTTGCCAAACGCTGTCTCTTTGTGCTCAAGAGGCAATTGAGTTAAAGAGCCTTCTCTCGAAGGACCAGGGGGTGTCTATTTAAAACACGGATCATCCCAGTATTGCTATACGGCGCCGAGGCATGGATAATCTGAAAAGCGGATGAAGAAGTCTTTGGTCTCTTCGAGAAAAAATGTCTGCGTGCAATTTTTGGTCCTGTTTTTCTTAACGGGTTCTGAAGCAGAAGATTCACCCAAAAATAGTACGGGTTGTACAGCGTCATGAGCCTAGTCAGGCGTCTATGGATCCAACGCCTACGATGGCTGGGCCATATAGAGCGTATGGATAACTCAGCTCCGGCCCAAAGAATCTTCGAATCCGAACATCTGTGGCAACGCAACAGAGGACGTCCGCGATTAACCCAACAAAATAAAATAAAAATGTTGACCTCATTTCCTTTTGAATGAAAAACCTTAGGTTAGGATAGGTTTTAGTGGCTGTCTGCTAAGAGCAGTCACACTTAGGCAAGACTACGACCATTGTGATACCACGCGGATTGACTTCTCTTAACATCGGAACTAGTTGGTGCTTGTAGTAAAGCGATTTAGCTGGCCTATGCTGGCGCTGTTCAGCGCAGTGGGGTAATTGAAGTAGTAGGCAATTTACAATTAGCCAAAACGCTGCAGGAGCAGAGGTAATGAGTGTTTCCTGTAGAAATCATTGCATTCCTTTAGTGAACTTAGTTCCCTTCACTGTCATAAAACAGATCGAACCTAATCACGTAGGTGAAAGGGCTGATCGACGCACATACCCCTATAACGCCACGGGCCGCCAGAGTTATATGGCGTCTTCTATTCATATTTATTTCAGATTGCATCGTCTCTTAATCAAAAAGATATTTTTTAAACATTTTTCTTTATTACAGGCACAGAATGAACAGAGCACACCCCAACTTCGGACGGTACTCAAAGCTAGGATGGCAAAATTGGTGGACTCAATTAATTGACGGTAAGTTTATCTTTCCTATGGGTTTTTAAGAAATTGCTTTAAAACAGTATCTTCTTTTGCAGAAACGTTCTCAAAAAGTGGCGCAAAAATTAGTCCAGATAAATTAACACAATTTTCGGAAACACTTCTCGATCTCTACAAGACAAGTGCCTGTTGGCAACATGCTAACGGTGCCATTGAACTTCTTAAATACCTTAGAATGCAGCAAACGCTAGGAGCTAAAGATACAGGAAAGCCTCCGTTTTCCATCGGTGTTATTTCCAATTTTGATCCTCGCGTTCATGTATTACTGCACAACATGAAACTCAATCATTTCTTCGACTTTGTTCTATGTTCCTATGAGGTTAAGGCAGAAAAGCCTGGCAAGGATATATTTAATATAGCGATGAAATTTTCTGAAATGGAGAACATAAAACCAGACGAATGCTTGCATATTGGCGATACACCAATCAGTGATTACTTAGGCGCAAAAGATGCTGGATGGCATGCAGCTCTGATCCACGAGAAAGATCCTCCATATTTGATCAAAAAATATGGTGAACGAATTCAAGAGTACTATGTGTTCCCGAGTTTATTTGATTTCCACAAGAAGCTATCGACTGGTATTATATCGTGGTAGTTATAATTTTAGATTACTAGGATTTTCGACTGATAAATAAAACAAAATAACAATTATTCTGTGTGGATTTTTTTTATGGTTTGATATTACTCAAGAGGTGAGTGTGCTTTTCGAAGAGTTCCACTAAAGGATCTTGAGGCTTGTTGGATTCTTTATCGTATTGCGATCCAATGCTCCACAGCGATTCCAGGTCATAATTTATTCGGGCCTCTGGGGCGAATATATGAAGGGCGATGTTTCCTGTGAATATAACCACATTGAGTACAACATAGATTACAACATAGTTGAGTTGTAGTGTTACCCAAATCCATGGCCATCCAGTCACGACTCTTTTCGCCCTCAATTTTAGGCAGAACATCTCCCCGGACGCATTTCTTTTTGAAGACACGTCGAACAAATTCAGCTGTAGCAAGCATATGACGATAACTTCTTCCAGACACAACCACTAGATAATCAACGTATTTGTACTCTTTTGGAACATGACAAACGAATATGTCTTCTGCATTCTCCATTCGCAGAACATTGACTAGGTCCTCAATGTCAAATACACCATGAATTCCACCTGGGTCATTAAAGAGGAATTACAAATTTACGAACGATTACGATCACAAGATTTATGATTTATAGCTTACGTTTCAAATTGAGTCCCAGGAATTCTTCATTTACATCAGTATCTGGTTCATCTTCGATTTGATAACGTTGTCTTTCCTCTTCTACATCGAAGATCTCTGGTGAATCCTCGTCTCGAAAGACTTTGTATTTTTGTCGTACAGCGGCTGGTATGTTTTTGTCATCTTTTGGTTTTATTAGCTCTGGATTATTGAATTCAGGATGGAATTTTTTGGCATGTGTTATTATTGGTACACTCAGTCTTATATCACGAACTAAACGAAATACGCGCGGGCTAAACATACTCGTATCGCAATTGGAATTTGTGGAAAAGAAAAATTATTTCAGATGACATTTAACGTGACCATGGGTGTGTTCGATTAAAATATCTATTTTGTGTTGCGAATATTATCTTAAGTTGTGTACACAAGAGTCGTGTATTGCGAACTGTGACATTAGATTCTCATGGAATTTTCCCTTTTCGCAGAAGGCTTCTGGAAGATATCGCGATTGTTTTAGTTGTAAATTTGAAGAATGATGCAGGTGTTTTTTGGATCGCTGTAGAAATGATTAATTTGTGGAGAGAATAAATGGATATATGTGTAAAATGTTGATTTTTCTTCCAACTCTTATTTTGTATTTTGAAGATTATACTATTCTATAAAAAAAAAACTAAAATCTTTATCCCTTCATTATTATTAGATGTTAGTTTTTAGAAAGATCGTAGACACATTCTCAAGCAGAAATTCCATGTTCCTGCGTCATCCCAATATAAAGTATTCTGTTTTATTGGTGTCTAGTCGTCACCAGATGTCACTCTTAGCTTTACAGTCCTACCAATCGTATCAATCAAGTCCATTAAATTTTCACGAGAAGTGGTGATTTTTTTTTGTATTTAACTTCATTTCATATCCACAAGATGCAGATATAAGCGTTTTCAAAACACACATCCTCATCAATAGTGAACATTTCGAATTATAAATACACATTCATTGCAATCTCATGGAAAAATAAATAATGTCCCATTGTTCAAATCGTTTCAATTAAATAACAAGAACAGAACAAGCTGCAAGAAATACAAAGAAAAAGGGGAAAGAAGAAAGAATTAATTCGCTATCATAACCGAGATAAAACGAGTGCGTGAATAAATTTAAGTTTCATTTCGTTTAGCTAAAAATTCGGTAAATATTGGCACTCAATGAAAATGAGTTCCACGAATCATAATAGCAATAGCAGCACCAACAGTATCATCGAAGCCGAGTACAATGAAATCAAAGGCAAGAATGGCTGGCATATAGCCTATCAGGTAAATAATTGCACTGATTTCAGTGTGTCTCTGTAAAGGCATCTTCAAACAAAAAAAAAAAAAATATATATATAAAGTGTGGTGATGGTGTGCAATGTGCGAAATTGTTGGAGTAATTATTGAACTTTTGTTTGTTTGGGGATTCGTCAAGTGCATCGGAATTCTCGTTTTCAAATAGTGAACAGTGGATGTGGGACCTGTAATCGATTGTGGACAAAGGAGTGGTAGTGAACTGTTGATGGGTTTTCCCTGATTCTGTGAATTGTTTGGCAATGAGCTGTCCTGGATTTCTAAGAAATCGTTTCTCGGCAGAAAAATGTATTACCGCCCTAATTCCGAAGCAAGTGTATATAGTGTTATGATGCTGATGATGAGTTTTCAACGCCACTTCTTTCTGGTGATATTAAAAAAAATCTATCTTGCATATTAAAAAAAAAACAGTGATTACCTAGGGTTCTTGCAAAAGGGTTAAATGCAAAAGAACTCCTTTCACGATGAGTCGTTTGCAGCCGTGCACTATATTTGTCCAACTATTCATTTTTTCTTGCAATTGGAGGAAAAAAACTGCGTCGTTGAGTGTTTTTATTTTTATAATGAAAAGTGAATGGTGTATCAATTGTCATCGTTCTTTATATTCCACTTGGCCGTGACTACATTTTTTTTTGTAATGAATGTACGTCTAATTCATTGGCGTACTCACTCTGCGCATACTCTCAGCAGCACCAATTGTAATGTAAACACTAAAGGAGAAGATAGCTGAAAAAGAAAAAAAAATCTAAAAACCTCTCGTGCATTGAACCATAAATAATCGCGTAAAAAATTGCCTGTCGCATTGAATGTTATCACTTGTTGCAGTGAATAATATTGTATTATTTATCATGAGTGGATGGAGAAGCCAACTAAGACCATGTTTCAACTTCAGCTTTAGCTTTGGCTTCATTGAACAACACATGCAAATCAGTTGGACCGTATCAATGAACTAGTTTCTTAATGGAGAGGGCTTAGAAGCACGCAAATGTTTCCATATGGCCATATGACATAGTTTCTCCCTTTCTCCGCTCGTCCGCTTGTCAATTTCTGCATAACCGCTGCATACTCTTGTTTTGTTTGGTCGCCGCCACCGTGTTCTGCTGCCATTACCAGTGACCTAAAATTGCAATCGACTCTCTTGCCCACCGAAGTGAGAAAGAAATCAAATTATGTGGGATGTGTCGCTTTTTATCGAAAAATATACCCGTATAGCGATATACACGCACAGTTAGGATTGTTTCGTATCTTCTGGAATGAGACATTTAGAAAGGGATCTCAAAGTTTTTTAGTTCATATCAAAACTGCTGTCAATTGGGGGTTCCTCGTATTTCTTAATGAAAGCGCCCTTCCTCCCTTCCCGCTTTCCACTTTCTGTCTTTGTCATGGCGCAGTGGTTATGGCAAATTAAATTAGAGATGACTTCCCGGAATACACTGAATCTTTATTGCGCCCTTCGAATGAACTTCCAGGAAGTGTTTCTATATATTTGAGATACCCCCACACTCCAGAACACTTGCGTACAGTTTCTTAGAAATGGGATGGTATGGCAAAAAAGAGTCTGAAATGTATCCTTGAGAATCTTTTCTGCTTTGATCGTCGAACAGTTACGCTCGGCTTTCATGTTTCAAAGTTTAACAATAGTTTGCTTGGGGGTGAGTATTTTTCAAATGAGTGAGTATTTGGTATGCGCTCAGTTTCAATCTGATCATTCACTATTGGATCCCTTTTCAATTTCTCTAAGCCTTTAGGAAATTCGTTCAGTTTTAATTCATATGCATATGTCCATAAGTATGCAGCATGTATGATCTTCCTATTGGAGTCAGAATCATCCACTTTCCTTTTTTCAAGCGAAGTGGTCGAGGATGATCCGTGGTGACAATTCGTTGAACTAACTTGTTTGCGTGAATTCACATTTTCAGTTGTAAATTGCATTCCATTGTGGAGTAGTAGTAGCAATTCTGATACTTGGAATTACTCTTGCGTTTTCCTTGCTGATTCACTGAGTGAAACGATTCTCTCGAATGAATATGAAACATTTATCTTCGGAGGTGGTGGATTCAAATCCTTTATTCAATAACGTGTTGACGAAGATATTCTCTTGGATCATTCAAAAATGGAAGTTTAGGGCAGTGTGCGGTTTGTGTATGACCGAAAAAAAATGCACAGCAAGACAAGATGCTACAATTAATGTTTTGTCGGTATGGAACTTAGACAGCGAACAAGTTATGGGGAAATAATCGACCCTTTCGTCAGTTTCTTAATGTCTGGTGTGTACCTATTGAGTAATTCATATTTTCAGACGGTAAAGAAATTGTTCTGAATGAAACTCAAGTTTGTCCTAGTAGGAATGTCTCTTATTTCACATTCAATTATTATTATTATTACAATTTATTAACATATAATATAATTATAGTGTTAACAGAAAGAAAAGAGCACAAGTTGCGAGACTTTCGGCTCAATAGTACTAATTACAATTACAATGTTAAATATCTAATTTACATTTTTGGATGAAGTTATATCTTTTTAAAATATTATCCTGTGTTTGTTGGTTTAAGATTTGCTGGATAGATTGGTGTTGCAGCGATAGAAGCTGGTTATACTGGGTTGCAGAAGGGCATGTGCCAATGCCTACAATGTGTTGTATGTCAAATGTAGATCTGCAGCCACTACGTGGGCTGAGCTTCCTTTTTAAGATGTTTGTGTGTTACTGCTGTGTGCCCTAGTCGCAGCCTCACAAAGGTAGTTATCATAGATTTGGGAGTTGAAGTGGGATATACAGGGTGCAGTCTGTTGTTGTTAATTGTTAAATAATGATGGGAATAGTCGGCCCAAGACTGAAGTTGGTTAATTTTTATGCTGTTCTTGATTATCCTGGTATAGTCTTCTTTTGTGTAGACATTAATTTTAAAGACTGGGGACCGGTGTGCGAGGTTGGCAGCTAAATCCGCTCTTTCATTCCCTTTTATACCCACGTGACTTGGTACCCACATAAGTTTTGCTTTATTTGGCATATCAATCACACGGTCTCTGATTTTGTTGATGATTGTGGTATTATAATTTGGGTTACAGATAGCAGTTATAACTGAGAGGCTATCCGTCGCTATAATAAACTTGCCTTTCATACTTGTAGCGATATTTCTGGCTTTTAATATTGCTATCGATTCGGCTGTAAAAATTGAAGCCTGTTCCGGGAGAATTCCTTTGGGCAGTAAGTCGTCGTTTTCAAATATGCATGCATAAGATGTACTGTCATTGGTTTTGGATCCGTCAGTGAAAATAAATTTCCAGTCGTTGGATTTAAGCTCAGAGGCGATTGCCGTATAGAGGCTACGATACATTGCTGGAGTCGTATTTAATTTTTGATGTTTGGCTAGTTCGATTAGTACAGAAGTAGGCTTGATTGACCAAGGTGGATGTATTTGGGCATATTTAAAGGGGCGGATAAGGGACATTTCTATCCCTCTGGCGGCAGCGAACGATGATGAGATAGCACTTTGGAGACGTTTGGGAGATTTATTTTTCAAGCAAGATGATATGTCTTTGTCAATAACCGACTTATTTGAAAAAATGAGTTTGGCGACCAGTTTGATTTTTGTTTCCAGCTAAACCAGCTTCCACTAGTATGTTCTTTATTGGGCTTGTTGGAAATGCGCTTATGCTCCTCCGCACGGCTTGATGGTAGGGTGCCTTTATAATATTTATTGTAGATTTGGGGCTGTTGCCGTATAAAAATAGTCCCTAATCGATTTTACTTAACACTAACGCTTTTGTAATTTTACAGAGGGTATTTATATGAGCGTTACATTTCTTACTGGCTAAATAATTAACAATGTTGGTTCTCGCAACAAGGGTCTTTCTTAGTTCTATACAGTGCAACTTCCAATTATATTTATTATTAAATACTATACCTAGAATATTTAAGTTAGTAACATTTTCAATATTAATATTATTAAAACTTAAATTAATGTTGTTGCAAGAAATCTTGCGGCAGATGTGTAAGGTTTTGCATTTCTGTATGGAGAGTTTAGCGGAAAAGAGTTAATATGTTAGGTCAATAATGGCTTACAAGAGCAATTGTCTAACAAAATAAAGTACACAGTCGGGCGAGTTGGATCCAATATTGTTTTGAGAGATGACAAATCCATAAGTCGTGCTCATGCTATTATAATATATACTGTTGGGTCTCTAAAGTTGGAGAACACTGGGTCCAAATATGGAACCTATCATAATGAAAATATTCCCTAAGCATTCCTATAGAGCTTAGGGAAGGATACAGAATTTTATTTGGTGTACTATATCTGTTCTTTTCTTCACCCATGCATAGTTGAAATGTTTTTCCTAAGGAAATAGATTAAGATTAATAAATTGCAATCGGTCGTCTTTTGAGAAATGCTAAAATATTTGTCGTTTGAAAAACATTCAAGTTCTAAAGTGGATAACCTAGAATTACAACCCAAGAGGTGGCGTAAATTATTAATTCAATTATATGACAAATCCAACATCCACACGAAATTGGTGTGAACAAACTTCTGCAAGAATTCGTTGTTAATGCGTACCAAAAGGAATTCCAAGCTAAAGCTTTAAAATTGGGTCATATAATATAATATTATGGGTGGCGCTACAGCCAGGACCTAGCTTCTCCACTCCACTTCACTTCACCACTCGTGTTGTGCGTGCTATTGTTCTCTCACGAGTGGAAGGACCTACAGTTTTATGCCAAATCCGAACGGCTTTGTTTGAGAAGCTTTTTCTAGACAGGAAATACTCTTTGAGCATTGTCAGTGACTCGAAAGAGGTGGGGCCGTGAAAATTGTCATCGCACAGAGCAGGAATCGAGCGACGTCGAGGTTGGGGTCAACGCACATACCCACAACGCCACAGGCCACCTTAAAATTGGGTCATGCCATGATAAATGTCAATCACATAATGAGGGTATCGACCTTAAAAGGTTTGTTACCTAATCGAAATTGGTTACTGTCAGAAAATATACAGACGTGTCCGTGCAAACGCAATTATTTATCAAAGGACTCGTGACTAGTAACCGGTCATTTGCAAAATAAAATAAAAATGTAACTTGCTCTGAATGATATTAGAAAAAAACTATTTCAGTAAAAGAAAATCGCCCTCTGAAGAATATAATGCACCAAAGACTACCTTGTAGAATAGGTTATATGTTAAAGTGGTGAGAGAGCTGAGACTGTTACAAATACAAAAAAAGCTGGTGCATTCATCTATGTAAAGAAACTGACTTTGGATACCCCATGCATTCATGGCAAGCTGGAACATTTTTCGGTACGTCCTACAGAAGTTGCAGGACCAGGAGAACATTTGAAACAGTGCAATAGTAGAAAAATCGATTAGAAATTAGAACTTCCAAGCCCAATTCCTACAACCAATACCGGACACGGAGCTGGATACGGGAAAAAAAATCACTTCGCTAGTCCCTTTATCCCTTCTGGCGTCGTTTGTCTTCTCAATGATCTCTTCTGCAACTATTGAAGATACATATTTAATTTTAACACTTTACCCATTAAATATGTTTGTTTTCATCATCGAAATTAAAGGGAGTGCTTCAAGGAAGGAAACTTTTAAAATTAAGCTATTAAAATAAAACGTAGTTCGAACTGAACACTAGAAGCTTGGATGCGTAAGCCTACCTTAAATTGTAAAAATGAGAACAAGCTTTATGATCTAAAACGTTGTTAAAGCTTTTCCAGAATTCAAACAAATCGGAGATTTATTATGTAATTATGTATCCAAAGGACATTGTTTTAGATTGTATTTGTGAAATTCTGAACGAATTTGATTTTTTTTGTTCAGTCATCTTGAATTTGGATTTATAAACGCAACTGAACGTAGATCACGAAGGTACCGCTATTTTTAATTCCGCTAATGCACAAAATTCGAGCTAAAATACCAAGTCATCGCACAGAACACCGCCGTCATACAAAACATTGGTTCACCATTGGTGATGGTCCTTAGCACGCAGCACTTTCCTTCGTGAATGAACTGTTTAATGTCTAAATTTGGTGAAGAAAAAGTGTAATGTGCAATTGGCATGAGATGGTGCCTAGGTTGAATTTCTTGTTTAACATAATTTTGTTATTGTCTCAGCATGCTCCGTGCCAATTTGGCCTACCAAGAGTTGTGTTAAAACTGCTGGGATGAAGAACCACGAGCCGGGTTACCTTAAATAAACGTATCACGAAGCTAGCCTTTTAAAATCAATCAACAGGACAGTAGTTGTTTGTACAAACTCATTCAATCTGGAAACTTGTTAGCTCGTGTTTGGTGATGACGTTCACTTTGATATAATTTCTTATTTATAGGAAATGTTATGAACACTATCATGTAACTTACACGCGAAAGCGGAAGTATTTTCTTGGAAAATAGGCACGTGTCGAAAACAATTTCATCAATACTGACAAAACTACAAAGTTTCCCAACATATTTGCGTCAAAAGTGTTCATAGTAAAAATGAGATGATAAAAAGTTTAGAATGTAAATAATTTGTTTCGCTTTGTTGCAGATTCATTGAGAATAATAACTGCAATGGAAATTGCGGCAGTGTATTGCAATTGTTTTGATAGTTGGACTTTAGGTGAACGCTAGCCTCAATCAATTTCAATGGAAATTAAATTCACGTGACAAGAGTCAAGGAATCCCCCATGGGTTAAATAAATGAATGAAAAGCTCTCGGATGTACAAACGTGTAGAGGAAATAGTGTGTTGCCTTTAAAAATGTGTCTGTAATATAGAGAGCTCATTTTGTTTCTTGGAAATATCTCATTGACTTCATTGCTTTTTCCTATTAAGTTGAACAAATTGTGGATGCAAAAAAAAAACCAAAATCCCCTCCGCTTGAGTTTTGAAGAAACGCATTGGCTCTAAATATGTACGTTAATCGCAGCTCAGTACCGTGAAGATTGGTGATTGATCCCAAACATAGTGTTTGACTTCGTGACTTTTCATATTCGTTCCAAAATTCACGACCCTGCCCTTCGGACGTAATATTGGAACGGCTGCGTATGTCAAGCACAGTGAATTCTGATCTGGACAGCATAATTTACTGGGGTAAGAACAACAGAGTGGAATTCAATGCTTCCAAAACTCAATGCTGTCTGCTGTCTCTAAAGCGAATTCCTGATAATCAGCCATTATCCATGAATGGCGCTTGTATCGACGAAACCGGAAAACTTTCCATCCTCGGTATGTACATCAACACAACACTTAGTTGGAACGATCATATATTCGAGGTCGCCAAAAATGCTGCGAAATGTTTAGGTTTCCTTAATCGATGCAAGAAATACTTCACCCCCTCTGATTTGGCTTTAATCTATAAGGCGTATATTCGCTCTAAGCTTGAGTACAACTCTCATATCTGGTCTGGTGCCCCCAAGACCACCCTGCACCTACTATATAGAATCCAAAAGCGAGCGATAAAACTTATAGGAGACAACGATATCGCGGGTTTCTTAGACTCGCTTGAACATCGACGTACCGTGTCTTCAAGTGAGCTAGCCAACTGCATTCCTCCTCTCCTTGAATTGACCCGCAATACACGTCTCGCCAGGAATGCACATCAGTTTGCCCTTAAGCCTACTTTCGGACGCACAGTGAAATTTAGAGACTGGTTTTTTAGCCACACCACACGAATATGGAATGCTCTTCCCAGCTCAATATTTCCCATAGATTACAATCCGCAGATGTTTAAGACCAACGTGCACAGGTACCTCCTCTCTCTCTCTCCCTCTATACCTTCGGCCCGTGCTGTGTCTTGACCCCGGACAATTATATATAATAATATGGGTGGCGCTACAGCCCATAGATGGCCAGGGCCTAGCTTCTCAGCAACCACTCGTGTTGTGCGTGCCTACGGGACCTACAGTTTTACGCTGACTCCGAACGGCCAAGTTTGAGAAGCTTTTTCTAAACAGGAAATACTCCTTGAGCATTGTCAGTGACTCGAAAGAGGTGGGCCGTGAAAATTATTTCTGTCGCTCAGAGCTGGAATCGAACCTACGACGTCGATGTTGGGGTCGACGCACGTACCCACAACGCCACGGGCCACCACTCCCCGGACAATTAAGGGTATTAATAACCCCTTGAGCACGCACAAATTATATAAAAAAATATATATATGTATATATACGGATGTCAAAACAAGACCTTTCCATTTAAATCATAACGAATGTTCAGAGACTGAGAGTCTTCTGGAGTAACGAGTTTTTTTCTATTAAATGTTGTGTGGACAATTGAATGAAGAAGAATTACATGGACATGTCATCGAGTTAAAAATAATGAAAACACATAAATACACGATTGTTGTTTCAGTACCGAGTATTGAGAGTTTTCAAGTTTTAATTGAATTTCCGTGAAATTGAGCTTTTCGGTTCACAATGTACATACGTACGTACGTATGTATGTATACAGATTTAAATTTTTCATTGAATTTTAAAAACACTGCTAGCGCAACATCAGTGACTCAGCATTACCTTGTTTAGATGTGTTTGCATTCATTCATCTTTATTGGTTGGCTAACAGAATGAATTTTCTACTGATGACGTACTGTTGTGGGTTAAAATTAATCTTGAAATACGTAGTAAATTTTCTGAAAATGTATACGCAATTCATAGTCGGAAAGCTGCATATTTTTTTTTGATTCTTGATGAAGTCAAGTCGTATTAGTCATTGAGGAAGTGTTTTGCAGATATGTATTTGTTAATGTTGCTACATGTAATGTATGCATACTTTTTTCACAGGAAATACGGGACAAATGTGAAAAGGAGGCGAAAGAAAAACACTTCGTAACAAGTGAATCAGAAAAGCCCCAGAATCGATGCTTAAACAGATACCGAGATGTGAATCCATACGATCACTCACGAATTGTTATTCACAGAGGAAAAGTCGACTATATTAATGCGAATTTGGTGAAGGTGAGTTCATTCCATGAGAATATTGATCTTTCTGGCAGATTCTAACAAAAAGCACTATTCATTAAAGTTGGAGAGAGCAGATCGCAAATATATTCTAACACAAGGTCCACTCTGCGATACGGTCTGTCATTTTTGGCAAATGATATGGGAATACAAGACAAAAGCAATACTTATGTTAAATAAACTTTTGGAAAAGAAACAAGTTAAATGTCATCAGTACTGGCCTGAGAAAAAAGGCCCAGAAAACGCAATGAAACTTAATGAAGTTGGTCTAAGCATTGAGTATCTACGATACGAAGAATATAAGAACTTCTCTCGCCGGTGGTTCAAGTATGATTTCTTGTTTTTTTTTTTTTTCATTGTGCATTATTTTAATCATGTTTTAATTTTCAGATTAACCGACATGGAATCGAATCAAAGTCGTGAAATAATACAATTCCATTATACAAATTGGCCAGATTTTGGAATTCCAAGTTCACCTGTGGCATTTTTACAGTTTCTTAAGCAAGTACGTGATTCAGGGGCTTTAGATCCTGACGTTGGACCAGCGGTAGTACATTGTAGTGCTGGTATTGGACGTTCGGGTACATTCTGCCTGGTGGACTGCTGTTTGGTTTTGGTAAGCATTTTTGTGAATTGTTGAAACAAAATCAAACATACTAGGTACATAAAATACAGTTTCTAGTCGGTAGAAACGTTTCAGAAAAAAAACGTTTTTTCGTGCTTAAATCTTATTTTTTCCAAACCGTGCATCTGCGAATACTTAAACGATTGTACCGGTCGAGTTAATGTAGTTTCTAAAATCTAAAAGAAAAAGTTGAGTACAAGAATCATAATAATTTATTATTATTGTGGGGGCTACCGTACCTATGCTTTTTAAAACAGCTCTGTTGAGGGTTATGGTTAGTTTACGTAAGTTTAGGTTACGTAAGCGGGTTGGCGGGTTGATTGCCTGTCGAAACTTAAGTCTTTGTAGACCCAATGTGATACCGGATAAGGGGGGAGGAGGTATTCTCTCGTATCCAAAAAAACGAAGTATATACAAAACGAAACAACGAGAGAAGAGCAGGTAGACAAGGTTCCACATCACACATGGCCCTGTCCATACGCGTCTCCTAAGAAACGGAAGTCAATACAATTCGGTCTCTTCGACTTAACCAACCAATGCGTATTGTGCGTTCATATCACACTGAGTTAATGTTTTCATTTTTGATGTTCAATTTAGAGATGGCAAACCCTCGTCGATAAACCGCGTCAACCGATTTGACAAGTTCAGTTCTTCACGGCAGATTAGTGGAATTCATGGTGGCCTCTACCAGAATACACTGCTATATGTCAATATAAGCCTTACAACTGCTATGTACATTCACAGGGTTATCTTGAGAGATGGGTCCCACATTTTGTCGAATATCCTGTTTCTCAGGTATAGGGCACAGGTAGTCTTTTTCAATCAGTCTAAAACGTTTTTTTTTCAGTTTAGGTATTTCGCATTGTCTGTTAGCTTCTATGTGGCGACCTCAATTGTTGGCGGTCTGAATCGGGGAATGACCCTTTTGTTACTGAAGAGTACCAAGTCTGTTTTCGGTGTGCTTATGCCTAGACCACATGATTTCACCCATAACGCTTTTATGGCGTTTTCATCTAGTTCACTGAGAGTCAGTAACGGGCCCTGGTTCCCGATAAGCTTAGTTCATCTGGGATTTCACTTACAACTAGCACCTTTCCAAACTTCTTTAAGACGAAGGAGGTAAGGCGTATTTTTTTTTTTATAATTTGCGCGTGCTCAAGGGGTTATTAATACCCTCAATTGTCCGAGGTCAAGACACAGCACGGGCCGGTATGGGTCTAAAGTCTTTCGCTGTGATGATGACTATGACTATGAAGGACTAGCTTTGCCTAAGTCTATCCATATGGGAATGAAGACTACTTTGACTTTGACTTTGACCCCCCATGCAGACAGAATATAACCATATGCTGACCTGCGTTCGAAGAGGTTCTTTAGAATAAGAGCTATAATGTCATGATGGGTGTAATTTCGTCGCCGAAAAATCTCCCTGAGACTCCTTTGGTTATAGTCACTGTTTGTTTTAGGTCTTTAAGACTTTCTTTGTGTGTAGCCCAATCGTGGGCTAGCCTACAGGAATTTGCTGCGTTGAAGAGTGATCTATCAGTGATTAAATTAGAGAGTTGAGGATTTGATGTTCAGAGTCAAGTCGATAACCTCTTGTCTAATACAGGTAACAAAAGTGGGAAAAAATTTGAAAAGATCGTTACGATAATTTGTAGAAATCTTCGTCTGTTGTTCCTAGTTTTCTTAGGGGCCACCTGAGTCTACAATGCCCTGCTGGGTTACTGAGGTTATTCTTGCTCATTCTGATATGCCTCATGGCGTTGTGGGTATTTGCGTCGACCCCAACCTCGATGTTGTAGGTTCGATTCCTGCTCTGAGCGACAAAAATAATTTTCACGACCCCACCTCTTTAGAGTCACTGACAATGCTCAAAGAGTATTTCCTGTCTAGAAAAAGCTTCTCAAACTTGCCCGTTCGGAGTCGGCATAAAACTGTAGGTCCCTTCCACTCGTGAGAGAACAATAGCACGCACAACACGAGTGGTTGCTGAGAAGCTAGACCCTGGCCCCCTACGGGCTGTAGCGCCACCCATATTATATTATATTTTTATGATATGCCTCAAATCTCTTCTGGTTATGTTAACCCTAGAGTTTCCTGGCCTTAGGACATGATATCCTTCATTGTGTTATCATCCTCATATCATTTTAGCTTCTGAAGCTTCTGCAGGCACAAGCTTGAACTTGATTTTATAGTGGAGCAGAATAGCGGCACGACAGTCCGACATTACTCATATATGTAGTCGCTACCAACATTGATCTGAGCGCATCTGTCTATGGCTAAGACTTCTGCTTATATAATGCTGGTGCGTTTTCCTATGGGTGCATAGTACCTTTTTTCATAAGATCTTGATCCATCTGTATACCTTTTTACTGTGCTGCTGATTTCAATATTGTTTGGTGCTGAGTTTAATGGTAAACTCCTTTTGAAAATTCAATTTCCTAACCGTGTCGTACATCGGGATGACCACATTCTGCAACCACCAGATGCAATGAAGTATGCTTTAGTTGCTCCATAGACATATAGCATAGGACTGTCTAGTGTTTTTTCATTCAATTTTATTTTCTATTTCATAATGAAAAACTAGTTGGACGTTCAAATCTACCTCTAACATACTGGCCCTCGGCGGGCACTCTAAATCTCGAGTGCTCTAATTAATAGTAGGCAATTTTTTTTTTTTTTTGACTGATAAGCATTTTTATACCTATCACAAGTTTATAGTTTTCTATGTACATGCATAGAAACCTAATTCTAGTGGTTTTTGTGTTACCTAATTCTTTCTCAGTCTACGAGATCTTGAATTCAACACCACGAATATTAATGTGTTGAAACTCAGTGCTTTCTCTTTTGTCACCTTTTGTTGATTTGCATCGTTAAAAATAAGATCAATACAACTACATGAATCAAAACAACAGTCTTTTGAAGTCGACTACCCTAAGTTTGGGACTTTCGACGGTAGCACGAATATCTCGCAAATGCAATAAATAGCTTCAACCAATAATCTATCTTTATTCTCCGAACTCCATTTTACATAAAACCCAATAACCAAATTCTATTCTTGTCTCAACTCTTGGTTGACTTCTATTACCATACATATCAGCAATCAGTTCATATCTCTAAATAAGTGTCGCAGTCTGCGCCAATTCCGAGCTATGGCTGGCTAAATTTTTATATTTTTATACATACTAGACAAAAATCGTTAAAACTAGTTGGACGTACAATCTCGCCAATGCTAACTTATTATCCCCCGGCACTCTTAGCTAAACTTGATCTTAAACTATGTCTTTAGACTTGAACTGAAATTGCTAATGTTTAAATATTTCAGTTTGACAAAACAACTTAAAATCCAGAAAAATAAAAAAATGAGCTTAATAATCGAACATTTTATAGATAAAAACTATATTCGAACTTACATACTAAAGGCGCATTTATATGAGGTCGCCGCGAATTGCGAACTTCGCAAACATTGACGTTTCATTTATATGGAGGTCTTTCATTCGCAGAGAACTACGTGTGTTTACGTTTGTGTATCACGAATTCAGTTTGACAGTTCGCGGAGAGAATGATTGATTCGCAGAGAAAAACTTTCAAATAATTAATTAGGATACTTGAACTAACTTTTATTCGGATTTTTGTCTATGAAAAACCTCGATAGTTCAGTTACAATTTGCATATCAAGAAGTTTAACTTTTTGTTTGAATTTGCTGGAAAAGGGTTGTTTCTGAAAGTTCTCGTTCGCAGTTCGCCGCTCATATGAATGGGCCTTAAGACCGTATTCTCTCTCACCAATATTTCAATAAAAAAAAAACAGATGCTAGAAAATTCTACAATGATATAATGAATGTTTTGTCATAATTATGACGAATATCGAGTCTTGCAAGACACACACTGTGACTAACTGTCACTGTGCTACGTTCATAACCTTGATCACAACACCAAAGCTAAGCAAAAATGATAAAAATTACACATAGTATAAACCATTCCACCAACAAATTCAATTACATTCTGAGCTTCTTGCCTCAAAAGTAACAACAGCAACGACATTTTGTTTTTTGTTACGGTCAACAAAATGCAAGTAATTGACAACCGAAATGTTTTACATCCTTTCGTTTCGAGTTTGGTGTGGGTGACAGACATGTTTGATCTTTAGCCAGCTGCCTCTAATTTCGCACTCGAAGTTGGTTGAGGTCCTTCTCCACTTGAGTGCGCCATCGGGTTCGTGGTCGTCGTCTATTGCGTTGTCCCACTGGTACGGAGTCGAAGACTCTTCGGGCTGGAGCAGTGTTGTCCATGCGCTCTACATGGCCTAGCCATCTTAGGCGTTGAATCCGTAGACGCCTGTCTACACTCATGTCGCTGTACAGCCCGTACAGTTCCTGGTTGAATCTTCTTCTCCAAAAACCTTCAACGCTAACAGGAGCAGAGATTGAACGCAGAACTTTTCTCTCGAAGAGACCAAGTGCGTCTTCCTTCCCTCGCTTTTGAGATAGTCCAGGCTTCCACGCCTGAAGCAGGACAGGGATGATCATGGTGATATATGTGTATATGTGAGTTTGGTCTTTCGAGAGAGGGCTCTACTACTCAATTGCCTCTTGAGCGCAAAGAAACAGCGGTGGCAAGAATACTGGTGTTGTTGTCCCTACTTACTCTAGAGCCTAGGTAGACGAAGTCCTTGACTACTTCAAAGTTTCTGCTGCCTATGGTGACGTTCTGACCGAGTCGTCGATGTTGTGTGTGCTTTCTTGATGACAGCATATACTTTGTTTTGCCCTCATTCACCGCTAAACCCATTTTTATTTTTGCCGCCTCCGTCTGAATACAAGCAAACGCTTCATTGACGGCTCGCAGAGTTCGTCCAATCACGGCAATGTCGTCCGCGTATGCTAGCAATTGCACAGATTTTGGAATACCGTGCCTCTAGTGTTGGCGTGTGAGTTTTGCACGACCTTCTCAAGTACAATGTTGAAAAAATCAAATGACAGCGCATTGCCTTGCCTAAATTTTTTTGACATTGAATGTCTCGTTGAGTTTGATACCGACATAGATGGAGCAGTGTAAGTCATCCTGCACAACCTGAAGAGTTTGGCAGGAATGTCAAAACGATACATGGGGTTGTACAGTTCCGCGGACAATCCGTCCGCTCCAGCAGCTTTGTTCGACTTGTCTAGTCCCGATATCTCTACCTTGACTTCGTCTAGATCGGAGGGACGGAATTCTCTTCTATCGTCGTTTCTATTTCTATTTAGTTAAGAAACATAGGATATATATTGAAAATTAATATCACCATAGAGCCAGAAAAGCCCCGGCAGCTTTTTATTTTCATGTTATGCTATGAATTATTATCATTTATTACCACGTCATTTAAATTACAAGCTAATACATTAGTGAGCACTGCAAGGATCTTCAACTAATATTTTGTCATATATAGCGATGTGACTAGTACGTGTTGACTTTCTTGTGCTACTTTCCGGTGCTTTATTTGCTTAGGCAGCTGCTTCATTGGCGAGTTCGTTACCTCCAATTCCACAGTCCGCAGGTATGCACAAAATCTGTAGTTCACTAGGGGAGTGGTATTGTTGAGATTTTGTATCGCTCTGACTACTGAGAGGCTGTCGGAGCATATAGTATTTTTGCCAGGTGTTTTGGACGCTCTTGTAGTGGCTTCCAATGCTGCAAAGGCTCCTGTCGTGATATGGATGCTAAATCGGATCCATTGGTGTACATGTACATGAAATTCATAGATAGTTTGTAGTTGGGACACATGTTGTTTTTTTCATAGCAAACCAAGGTCTTAGATGGCGTTGTAGGTGAAAGGATGAATTATATGCAGTTTTAATGTAGACAATCGAAGATTGTTGGACATTTAATTGTTGATTGTTAGTAAAAGCAAATTTAACGTATAATCTGGCAAAAAAAGCGAAAATCTTCCGGAGGCTTGGGAGTCCTGACTCTGAAAGGACTCTGTGTCGTCATTGATGTTGTGCGGTACGCGATGATGCTATTTCTCGCTGCCAGATGGTACACAGGCTCTTTACTTCGAAAATGATCCCCCAAGTATGCTGAAATAATTGGTATTTATCTCATGAGCAAACTCTAGTCTATATATGATATGATGGTGTATGGTCTATGTATGAAAATAGTTTCAAGCGAACCATATACAGTTTGTCAAGAAAGTGTTCACACTAGGTAAAAAAACAGAAATTTCTACTTTCTCGCTTCAATATTAGACACTTCCATAAACTTTTGTTCACCAATTTTTTTTATCTCCATACTTCATGTTTAAGAATTAAATAATATAAACAAAACTTCATATAACATAACAATAGGACAAAAAAAAACAAAAAGCAAAAAGGAACAAAAATTTAGCTGTCAAGAGTCTTTACACATCTTAATACCGCACCTAATTATAAAACTATTTTGTTTCAAAAGCTTATGAATTTTGCAAAATTCGCATGTTAGTATTTGGTGCGACCACCTTTAGCCGCTTTGTCATTCATCCAATTAACTTTTTTATATCATAATTATTTGGAATGTTAACCCATTCTTCACTAATGTATTGTATTAGTTGGTTTCTATTTTTTGGGCTTCTTTTTCAAATGAACCCATAGATTTTCTATTGGGTAAAGGTCTGGGCTCTGAGTTGGTGTATCCAATACTTTGGTGCTGTTATAAAGCAGCCACGTCTTCATCGTAAGTTCTTTATGTTTCGGATCGTTGTCTTGATGGAACTTAAATTGTGGTTTTCTGCCCTTAACACCGCCATTAAAACTAAAATTGTTGGCACTAACAAGCGAAAGGGCTTACAAAATGCTCAAGTACTTAGCTGCGTCCATGGAATTTTCATTGCCGCGGCTGGATATGCACCCCTATCCCATCAAAGATAACTTACCAAATTTAACGGTTGGAATGATGCTCTTGTTAAGCAACGATTTTAAAGGTTGGCGCCACACTCTATTGGGCCCCTCGTTGTAATGCAACATTATTTTTGTTTCATCACAAAATATGACATCATCCCAGTACTCGTTCGGTTGTATGCTGTACTCTGTAGCGAATGATAAGCGTTTTTGTACAATTTATGTGATGTGTACTCATTCTTTATCAGCACCTGCTTTACAATTCCGTGGGAAACTTGTACACCTTCCTCTTGGTTTATTTCTCTGGACAAAGTTCGAATGGATATTTGATTTGAAGTATGTATGGCGGCTTTTACACGAACTAAATTCGTCACTAACGGGACTCTTCTTGTTGGCAAGGGAAGTGAAACGTAAGGGGGGTTGACCGAATTGCATGTACACGAACAATTTTGGGATTCGGCCTATTCTCTTTTGTCACCCTTCGCTTATTTTTCGGTTGCTTCATTCTTGTTGTCGAAGCGATGGGTACTGCATGGATGCTATGCGTATGTGAGAAAGAGAAGGGGCGTATGTGTAAAAGGGTGAAAAGATGACCGAGGATCGAGATTCATTCTTCGTGTTTTCCCTTATCTTTCTTCGATTTATCCTTTAGTATCATGTGCGGCCTTGTGTGGCTGGTACACGGACGCATTATCAGATGTGTAATACAGATGTTTGATGAGGCCGGGGATTGTTGGAATGAAAATGCATTTTATTAGGGGCTTTATTGCAGGAAGACCTTGTTGATGATGTTATGCTCTTATCTACTGTTTATTTAATTTTTAGAATATTTTTTGGGATGTATTTTCAGGATTTAAATATGGACGCATATGAAATTTATTGTCATGAACCCTTTTAAGTACGCATGTAATTGCGCAAAAAACTGCAACTTTTTTCAAAAACAATTATCAAGAGGCATCTATCTATAATTGTTTTTATTGGGTACATTATACATAATTGTCAGCAATTTGATTCGCAATGTCTATTCTATTTTCTGTAAATGTACATAAATGTATCACAGTATGCATTTCAACATCAAAAGCGTCACTTTGAATTTCTCCTTATCAGAAAAATTTTCTCCGCGCAGAACCACCCCGGTTCGCGACGAAATAAAAATGACGAAAAATCCCAATCGTTGGGATCGTTGGGATCGTTGGGATTTTGTGTGTAAAAGTAGCTTGGGATCACAAAAGGGAATACGATAGAAATTGCTGCTCGATTTAACGCAATGTAAAAGCTGCCAAAGTCGCCTATGCACTGCGAAAAGGATGCGGAATAGAATGTGTAAAGACTTTCTTGACAGTTAAATTTTTGTTCCCTCTTTTTGTTTTTTTGTTGGTCCTATTGTTATGTTATATGGAGTTTTGTTTATGTTATTTACTTCTTAAAACATGAAGTATGGAGATAAAAAAAATTGGTGAAATAAGTTTATAGAAGTGTCTATTATTGAACCGAGAAAGTAGAAATTGCTGTTTTTTTACCTGTATGTACATGACTCTGCTGCCGCTGATACGAATTTGAAAAATATGCTTATAATTTTTGTTAAGTTGCATGTATGTTGCATGGCAAAAAAACTTCTGTCACCACTCGACAATCGATGATAGTCTTATGTAAAGTCACGGGATACATTTTTCTTGTAATAGTAATTGTTTCGTACCTTAAAAAAAAAGTTCGAAATGTATCCACTAGCTTTGAATACTGAAAAAAATTAGAATACACATATCCCTCGTTTTACACGGTAGATACGTTCCTGACAAAAACCGTGTAATTCGAAAAATTAATTTTTATATGGAAAAATCGTGTTAAACAAAAACAACTATAAACAAGCTTTTTTTTAGACATTTCTTGAACACAAAATATGACTAAAACACTTAATAAAATATAAAAGTATCATTTAAATCATAGAAAACATAAAAATAATTAAATTTATTTGTAAAATGAAAAAAAAGCATACAAAATTTATTTCATAGCAAAAAAAAAAAATACATATGTATTGGACTTCATTCATAATAATAATTATAAATAAGACTTATGTTCCTTATTTTAATGAAACTTAATTGCTGTCACTTTCAACGATAAGTCTTCTCTTACAAAATTGTATAATATCAGATTCATCACTGGATATTATCTGATTAGATTCACTTTCTACAGTTGTTGTATGGATTTTTGCCGTAGTTTGCTGAGACTTGTCAGGAAAAAAGTCTGAAATAAGCATCTGTTTTTTATTTTTTGTTATATCTTTGTAGACTTCTTCATACTGACTTAAAAGTTTATTAACAGTAGAGCATGTATACGTCTGAAGTGTTACCAGATTTATAATTAAGTATGTATAAATAAATTCGCGTGCAGTCAAAATTTGGCATTTTTTAAAAATTGTACTTTTTAAAATTTTGATTTTAAAAACCGTGTAAGATCGAAAACGTGCAGAACGAGTAGCGTGTAAAACGAGGGATAGGTGTATATTTCTTCCAGCATTTAGATTTGCTATTCAGGTGACCTTTTCAGACACTTTCAAATTTAGCTCTGTCGTTGACATGCTTGTTTGCTATATATTTTTTATTCAAACATTTTTTTCTTTTTTAACCAATAGATCGACAAAGAAGGCGAGAATAAAGTTTCAGTACGGGAAGTTTTGTACGAACTGCGAAGATATCGTATGGGTCTTATTCAGACAGCAGATCAATTATATTTTTCATATCAAGCAATCATTGAAGGAATTAAGCTTCTAAAAGATCCGGTAAGTCGGAATACATTATATAAAAATGAACCCGAGGATATATGTGCTCTTGTTTATTTAGAGCTTCGTCGATTATGATGAAATACCAACTATACCAAAGGATGAACCTTTGGATGAAGTCCCACCGCCCTTGCCTCCTCGAACACATTCCCTGTTACCACAAAATGGAAATGGTGGTGGTGATTCTGTTAGTGTTAACAGCAAACCCCTTCCAACTATACCGAATAGTGAAAGTTTCAATGATGAATTCATTAGCGATTACAAGAACAAAGACGCCATCAATAATTTCATAAATTCCGAAAAGAATGCGTTGGAGTCGTCTAATTTGAATAGTGGTGGAGGTGTAGGAGTACAAACGCAAGCGGCAATCAATAATCTAAACCGACCGTTGCCACCGATACCTCAGCAAAACTCCCTAGACAATGTCTACGAATCGGAAAGTGATGAAAATGAATTTTATGAAGATGACGACAGCGATGAAGGAAACAATACGAATAATGGCAATAATGACAACGACACATGTTCAAATGATAAACAATCTGTAGAAAAATTGGCGCATAATCTCATCGGCGATAAACAGCAGCATCAACAACAAACAGCGAAACAGAATGGCGTCGATATGAGTAGTCCCGGGTAAGATTAAATGCTGAAATGTCCTGTTATGATCGTTTAATGAATTATCCGTTTTTTTTTTTGTTTTAGCTTCGAAAATGAACTTAAACGTCGAAAACGAGCCGAACGGCAGGCTAACATTGAACAAAAAGTAAATGAGATCAAACGAAAACAAAGAGAGGTCGAGGAGAGTGAAAAGACGGCGAAAAAACGAAGGTCATTAGTTAAATATATAGCCGCTGGTGTTATAGTTGGTGTACTCTGTGTGTATGCATATTCGAAATTGGCATAAAAGTCGCAGCGTTTAATTCTAAATGAATATTGCGGCTTTTTAATCCAATCCAATGATTTATTTTTTTTTTGTTTAATTTTGTTTTCTATAAATAGTATATTTAAAATCACGAGTATCTAAATATTTTTTTATTATAAAAAGTTATTAATATACAAGAAAAATGCTTTTTTTTACACAATTGGATTTATTTTATTCCTACTCTTACACATTCTTTAATTTTTATCCGATCTTTCACTATTATTGTTTTCTCTTGTTTACGCCTTTACGACAAGAATTAAGATCTAAAAAAATTATGAATAAAACAATAGACTGATGATAAACAAACAAAAAAATAAAAAAATAAAAAAATAAACGAGTTTTAGCGGGAAAGATGAAAAAATAAAAGGGAATAAATGGAAAGGGAAATGAAAGCACCTTCAAATATAATCGTTTGTTGAATGAAAAGAAAGAGATAATATACATTCATAGTTCTAATATAAATCACATATGTACTATATTTTTCAATCATTTAAAGTTCTATCCTTTTGTAATAAGGGAAATTCATTTGTTATTTATACACAAAATAAGAAACGAATATATAACGTATCATTTACAAATGTACGTCGCTACATAAAGATGTGGTCAATATTTTAGCAATATTAAGCAATAGCAAAACTTTGAAATGATAATTAAATTTACATAATGAACGTTCATTATATTGAGTAATTCGTGGGAATCATTCTCCTAATAACCACGCGTCTTTCGAATAACTTTTTCACACCTACATACATCCGTGTGTACTAAACGAATTGCAAACAATTGCTTTGCTAATTATGTTTCATCAAATTCACATGCAAAATATATGCTAAGCAACTAACTCATGGGGAATCAGAGAAGAGAACACCTAATGCTAGTGCATGCACTTTAGTGATGGAGATGTTATTTTTTAAATACCACCTTGGCTAATAATGCGCTTGCAGATGATAATTGAAATATCGCACCTTATAAAACAAACATTGATTTCTCTCCTTGAATTGATTCTGAGAACTAATCTGAATTTAATTATACTGTTGCATCAGGTAGACAGTGCGCATTGTTGCTTTATATATTGACCATACATGTATGTATAAACTTGGGAGTTGTATTTCGAATGCAATAAGAATAAATCATAAATCATATATTTAGATAACGTCAGAAAGAAACAAGCTTTGTTTCTCTTCTTCTGTAGCTTTGAAACGTTGTATTGACGTTGTATATCCGTAGTGAGAAATAATTGTATAAGTTCGATAAAAATTGAAAAATTAATCAATTCAATTTCAGTTATAAGTAAAATTAAAAACGCAATGTTGTTTTAAAGATTAAAACAAAAAAATTTTAATGTGATACAGATTGATTTTTCTTCTCCATTCAGTTCATTTTTTTTTAATTTAATTCTTTTCTCTATTTTTATTTTGCTTAGCCCAGTTTCACTTTTCATTTATTTTCAGTGTTTAAGAATAACGTTACATTTAAAGTGGTTTCTAATTATAAGATTAAAGCTTAATTTCATATTTATTCGAGTGATAAAAATTATTTATGTTATTCATAAAAAGAATGAATCAACAACATTTATTGCATGCAGGAGATCAAAATCATTTCAATGCCAGAGATTTAAGAGTGTATGTCGGGCATTTAATTTTTAATTAAGATTGAAGAACTGTAAATAATTTGAATCATAAGGTGTCGAAATGCGACCCGTCACACTAAAGTTGTTTATATGAACGCACCATGTTTTTCGGTCTTCATGACACTTGCTCCTAACGAAAAATGCAAGCAGAACATTCGAGTGCTTCAGCTCTTTATCGCTTACCTTTTCTATACTCGATATTTAGTTTAGATTTCTTTGGATTTTGTTGTTTAACGTTGAAAACCCTCCAAGAAAGATATTTCAGCTTGTTTGTTTTTCTTATAAAAGACACAAATTCGGGGAAAAAAAACTTCTGCGTTACTTTACAAGATTGCAATTTGCTTAGTGCATCATTCCAAGTAAATGTATTGAATAAACATGCTCAATTCAATGAATTCATTAACTGGGGCAACGTACTTAAATTTCCTTGAACATCTATTAGCATTTGAAAAACAAGACCTACCATGTAGTACCTTAAACCTTCTACCTCAGAAAAACTATCTTCGATTCAAAATATTATTTCCAGGATCATTGTGCAAGTATCGCTTGAACTCTCGAGGCAATTCCATTTAATACCTCTCGCCTTAGGAATTTTCGGTATCCAATTGCAGACAAATAACAAGCATCGTCTAACTTCGCTAGAAACCAATTCTAATTTTATTATAAAAAATGTGTGGAAAATATAAAATAAATCTCCATCATAGATGCAAAAGTTGGTCGCTCTGATATTCTTATCTCTTTAACCTCAGTGCAAAATAAGCTACTCTGTAACCTTATACAAACAAGCCAAATTACATCCTTCTCTTACCACTTATATAACCAAAGTGCCAAACCACATTCCTCAAAATGAAAATAACAAAAAAACAAAAAAGATTCTCTAGTAAAAACTTAGAAACCACAATTACAAATCCTTAGTTCAATTACAAAGTTATCATTATTTTCCACTAGAATGCCTGCATACAAAAAAAATTCCTAGAAACTACAGAATAAAAAAAAAACGTAAACACAATTACATAAGTGTAACACATTACATAATAAAATATATTTAATATGTTCTTAAGTGTATAAAATGAATGATAAAACAAAACAGAGTTAACATTAAGACTTAAAGTAATATTCGCAAACGAAGCTAACTACGAAAAAAAAGAATGTATCCCACATGTCTAAATTTTAAAAGTATCTAGATAATATTGATTAAGAACCGTTCATAAATTTCTACTAAACATATTTCATAATTCCTATTTTAAAAGAAGATACAATAATCGTATCGTATTGTGTTTTATGCTGAGAGCAAACAAAATAGATTCTACGATCAAAGTCTTGTAAAGGGAAAGAAAATAAAATGACTTAAATAACAAAATGAAAATCTACACAATACTCACTCATGTGAGGAACTTTTGATAAGAACATTTTTGAAAGCAAGTGTTTATTGATAACAATAATACAATAATAAATACATCCGTATGACGTTTATGTGTATTATGTAAAACTATGTATGGTTTTGATAATATAAAAACAAACAAAAAAAATTTAAATGAAACATTATTTATTCTATTTGACTGAGAATGCAATTGATTTTTTCAATTGTATCACACAATCATATTCTTCTTTAAAAATGCAAATTATTTTCAAAGCTGTTTTAAATGTTTAAAATTTGTTTAATTTATCGTTACTCTTGGCACTAATGTATTGATATGTATATGGTATATGCACGACTGGACTTCATTTGCACAGAGTACAACATAGGCTGGTTATGATTGACAAAACATTGCAAACATGTTCATGGTACTGAAGACAACATCTGTAGTGATCTATCTATCCCTATATTTCAACTTGATGACTCTGACTTTACTAAATTATTCAGAATCATCATCACTGCATATGAACTGAAGAGTATATATAATATATATATAAATATAACCTTGCACAGACTAATCCCAGATTAAATTTCTCACCTACCAGTTTGCTAACAAATAAATAAGTTGAAGATTCCTTTAAATCTCATGCTGTTTGTTTACGATCATATAAAACGTAAATAAAACTCACCTTCACCATTAAAAAAATGATTCACTTTTTATAACAGTCAAAATAATTATATTACGTTGGATTGGCTTAAGTCCTGACAAATTCATACAATGCATTGTTGCCAAATTCTTCTGTTCGAATTACAAAGTCCTATATATTGCTTATGTGTATTTATTTGAGTGTTTTACCATACATGCTCTTACACAGTTTAGTCCCCTACCATTTATTTAAAATTATTGTAATAGAATCATTTATTTTTTCATTGACCATAATTAAAATTAAACAAGTATACATATGTATATACACACACTTATGCATGTACATATGTATACATGAAAAAATAAGCATAACGCATACACGTATGTATAAAGTATGAACAATATATAAATACATATATGTGATTTATTTTTATATTAGTGCGTATAAATTGTAGGTTATTACTAAATAAACAAAAACGAAACAGAAAACAAAAAAAAAAAACAAAAACAAATTCAATAAAAACCTATTTAAGCAAAATTATTGTATATTTAATAATATTAGAGTTTTCTTTTGACTGAGAATCCAACTACAATTCTTATGTGTTTCCTTTCTTACAGGCGTACAAAGTAAAACATGTCTCAACATCTAATAGCTTGGAATGGAAGTCTTATGTCCTCCTATCATAACTTAATTTTGCAAAAAAAAAACAAAATCAAAATCAAAAGAATTTACGAATACAAGAACTCATCCCCATATGCACATTGCACACATCGTTGAACATAGTTACACTGTTTATTTTTTGTTTTACTACGGGCCATGGATAACATAAAGCATTTGTCTTGAGATGTTGATATACAGAACATTAAACAATAGATTTGTACTAACAATTAAAAAAAAATATGTATAACAAACGCATACATATTCGTGACACAACAAAAACTGATTTATGAACAAAAATAATTTCTCACTGTGTACAAAATACAAATTCAATTTTTTATGCTCACTTAAAAATAAAAAGGAAAAAAAAAGAGAAACAGAAACAAGATTAACTTTGTATCTGGCAAAACATGCATTTTTCATTTTTGTTATTTTTTATCTCATATATATATATATATATGTCATTCTCATTTGTTTATCAAATCGGATCAAAAGATACTAATTTGTATCCCTTGTGTATTACAGAGTATCGCATGCGCATGTACTTTCCATTCTTTATTCCTTTCATTTTCGCGTGCAATGGGGATTAGTTTATGCCTAGGATCTTGGGTTCTTTGTGCTTCAATAACTTTTAGTAATATTCGGTACCTGGTGTTTGAAGCTAATGGCTGTTATCATGGAATGCGATTAAAATGTTGTTGAGTTGATACATATTATTGTGGAAATAACATTCAAAAATTTCTCAAAACTACAATTCTCTCAAAAGCTTAAAATATATTGCTTAAGGTGTACAGAACAATTTATTTTAAGAAAATCCATTACACTATTATTGGCTTTGGCCCTTATTATGAGTCAGAGGTCTGCATGAATGTACTCATTTGAATTTTCTTTCAGTGTACAGTACTTCAGTGTACTCTATTTATTGACATCATTCGGTATAGTCTGCACTGAAAATGAGTACTGCTATTCGAGATCACCTGATAACGAAACGAATACACTGTTTGATTTCGGTCTGATTCGTGGGTGTTTTACTCAAATGGATAAAGTTCACGCATAAGTGGTCAAAATACACCGAGTACACCGAGTACACCGAGTACACCGAGTGCACCGAATAAAAAACTAGAATTGGCTGCTCTCTCTGTCTCTTAGTTTCATCGAGTGTAGGAGTTATGATCGTATTATTTATTAACAAACGATTAGAGCCAGTAAAGTAAAAATAAGTTCACGCAGTAAAGACGCCATGACACTGTGCATTTTTCGCCTTTCTGGTCTGTGTGTAGTATGGAAGTTACCGTATGATTCTCCATTCTTTGAAAACGCGTTAAAGAATAAAGACCTGTAACAAGAACGGGCTCCGTGACAATGAAAACACAAATGTGACTTTTTTTTGACGAGTTTAATGTACTACAGTGGTGGCACATCCATCAACTCGAGTTCCCCCTTTTATACAAAACAATTCGGAATGGGTCTTTTCTTCGGCTAGACATTTGACCTCTAGCCGTGTCATAAGTTCCGACTAAGGTTTGGTAAACCAATTGATGTTCTTAAATCATAATGCTAACAAAACCGAAATTTGTATTAATTTCAATGAAAATTGAAATGCCTAATATTTTGGAAAAAATACACATAATACATACATATACAACGTTCTTAACCCTTTATTTTATTTCAATGTATTGCACATCCTAATTATTCTGCTACATTTTGAATACACTAAGAATAATGAGTTTACATAATAATAATAATAACCAAACATGTACTCGGTGTTCTCGGTGCACTCGGTGCAGTGTACCCGATTTATCCGAGTACACTGAACCTAATGTTTGGTTATTAAAGGGTGCAGTACTCACTCAGAAATCAAATATAAGGTGCTTCATTCATTTCTCTTTTCAAGATGTGAGTCCAATGAATCATGTACTCGAAAAAATATGAATGTCTTGAAACTGGTTTTAAGACAATCATTGCAGACCTCTATTATGAGTGTCTACTATCAATAAGATCGCTGGCACTATAACTTGATAGTCGACACACCCAAGCGTCATTGTTTTATCTTATAAAGGAATTTCAAACACATATACATGGGACTAGGGTCTTTAGTCTGTGACAATGCTATGAAGAACCTTTTAATCTGTTGAAACTAAAAAAAATCGTGGAAATTGTGTTTTTTGGCTTTCCATTCTTAATTAAAATAATAAAAATAAAACTAACAGTTAAATTGTGGTTTGGCGATGACGACAGTCTTTAGTTCTTTTGGATACTCTCGACGACGAAGACTGTTAAGCTATGTTTCGAATCATCTACAATTAGAGAAACGTTTTTTTCGTACGGGTATTCAGTCGTTACAGAATCCATTCGTAGTAAATCCACGAACGGTACGAACTACGAAGAATTTTGACGAATGTCAACAACTCCACATTTCAACCATTCTGATTTTGTTGTTCATCAACAGTTGATTTACAATCTTAGGAGCACTAAAATGGGTGTTACCTTTTATTTTGCTAATAACTATGTGATCTTTGCGCAGTGATAATTTGTGGGACTGGTTCTTTTGCTATTTAACTCCCAATTTCACTTCTTCTTCTTTGTTTGGCGCTACAGGCCGGGGTGGACCTGGGCCTCAACCAACATGCCTCTCCAGCCAGCACGATCTTTCGCCAGCTGCCTCCAGTTGCGCACACCAAGTTGGTTGAGGTCCTTTTCCACTTGTGTGCGCCATCTAGTGCGAGGACGTCCCCTGTTGCGGTGTCGAAGACTCTTCGGGCCGGAGCTGTGGTGTCCATCCGCTCTACATGACCTAGCCATCTTAAGCGTTGGATCCGTCGACGCCTAACAAGGCTCATGTCGCTGTACAGCCCGTACAGTTCGTGGTTAAATCTTCTGCTCCAGAACCCGTCAACACAAACAGGACCAAAGATCGTGCGTAGAACTTTTCTCTCAAAGAGACCAAGGACTTCTTCATCCGCTTTCGAGATTGTCCATGCCTCCGCGCCGTATAGCAGGACTGGGATGATCAGGGTCTTATATAGGGTCAACTTGGTTCTTCGAGAGAGGGCTCTATTACTCAATTGCCTCTTGAGCCCGAAGAAACAGCGGTTGGCAAGAGTTATCCTACGCTTGATCTCGGTACTGATGTTATTAGTACAATTTACTCCGGAGCCGAGATAAGTGAAGTCCTTGACTACCTCGAAGTCATAGCTGCTCATTGTGACGCTCTGTCCAAGACGTCGATGTTGTATGTCCTTTTTTGAGGACAGCATATAATTCGTTTTGCCCTCATTCACCGCCAGACCCATTTTAGCCGCTTCCGTCTCAATGTTAGCAAAAGCCTCACTGACGGCTCTAGTGTTGGCGTGTGAGTTTCGCACGATCTTCTCCAGGACGATGTTAAAGAAATCACATGACAGCGCGTCGCCTTGTCTAAAACCTTTTTTGACATTGAAGGTCTCGGTGAGTTCGTTACCGACCTTGATGGAGCAGCGAGAGTTCTCCATCGTCATCCTGCACAGCCTGAGGAGTTTGGCAGGAATGTCAAAACTAGACATGGCGCTGTATAGCTCGTCTCTATGCACGCTGTCATATGCGGCCTTGAAATCGGCGAACAGATGGTGAGTCGATTTGCATTTCTTGGGTCTTTTCCAGGATCTGCCGTAGTGTGAAGATTTGGTCTGTTGTGGACTTTCCTGGCCTGAAGCCACACTGATATGGACCTATCAGATTATTAATGAACGGCTTCAGGCGGGTACACAAAACGGCAGAGAAGATCTTATACGCGATGTTAAGTACACTGATCCCTCGATAGTTGGCACAGTTGAAGGGGTCTCCTTTCTTGTGGATCGGGCAAACGATACTGAGATTCCACTCGTCGGGCATGCTTTTCTCAGACCATATCTTGCAGATGAGCTGGTGCATGCGCCCTACCAGAACATCTCTGCATGGCTGCATGTGCCTGCCCATTGGAAAACCACTAGTCCACCACAAATCCACCTCAGATTTTTGTCATGGATACCTCTGCTCCTCCTTCGTTTTCTTTTCCATCGTTGAATACACATAGTCTCCGATCGTTCATTCCACTTTGGTGGAAAAGCCCGCACGCACCAATAAACATATTAAAAATAAAAATTCTTCTGCAAGGCAAAAGTGTTTTGTTTTTTCAAGTAAACATATGCACAAAAAATATTTAATTTAAAATGTCAGGTAATTCACCTCGCATCCTGTTCGCTAAAACTTATACACATTCACTGGCACGTCGTCAGCTGGTCTCGAGCTTTACACGTATTCACAGACTATATCTGTGAAACGGATGTGAAACAGCTGTGAAATGTTATAAAAAACGCTGTCAGTTGAATCTGAGGGACAAGAAACGTAGAAGTGGCATATCTCCTCCTTCCATTATCTCTGCATAAAATACTTCACTTTGGCTCCAGTCACAATTGACATATTCACAACGATAAATCGTTCATTGACTATTGGCAATCGCTCTATCGACGAATCAATTTTTTTTGGGTCATTTATAAATAAAATTTCAACAGCAAACTCTATCAAGTTCTCTTTTATTATCAAAATGCGTTTCTACTCACAGGATTCTAAAATCACAACAACCTACTGGAATTTCGTTTATTTTTTAATTGCTCTCCTACTCTAGTATGTGTTCATTTCAGATTTTCAATTTATTTGTCTGGATACAGCATTTAGCATTCATAATGTATTACGGTGACCAGGACAAATTTGCAATAATACAGTGAAGTCTCTTATCAGTCACTTGTAGAAGATGTTTGTTATTCTTCTTTGTTTAAGGCTGCAGTCATGGGTGAACCTGGACTCCAACCAACAAGCCTCTCAAGCTAGCACGATCATTCGCCAGCTGCACACAGCAAGTTGGTTGAGGTCCTTGTCCACTTGTGTGTACCATCTCGTTCCAGAACGTCCCCTGTTCCGTTGTCTCAATGGCTCGAAATCAAAGACTGTTTCAGCCGAAGCGGTGCAAAACGACCAAGAACTTCTTCATCCGCTTTCAGACGAGTCCATGTCTCTGTGCCATAGAGCAGGGCAGGGATGATCACAGTGTTATACAAGGCCAACTTTGTGTTTCGAGAGATGACCGTTTATTAATTGGCTCGCTTTCTTCAAAGAAGCGACGATTTGCAAGATTAATTCTGTGCTTTATCTCGTTACAGGTTGTGTCGTCCCTGTTCACTGCAGAGCCCTGGTAGACAAAGTTTTTGCTTCTCTAACCGTGATAACAGAATGTACTTTGATTTGTCCTGGTTTACCGCTAGACCCCTTTTAGTGTTTTTCAATGCCAGCATACGCCTAATTGGCGGCTCGGTGTATACGTCCAATCATGTCGATGTCGTCCGTGTAAGCAAGGAGTTGAACGGACTTTTGGAAGATCGTGTCTCTGGTGTTGAAATTTGAGTTTCGTACGATCTTCTCAAGTATAATGCTGAAGAAATCACATGGCAGCATGTCGCCTAAAAACTTTGTGACATGAAAGATCTCGGTGAGTTACCGATTTTGATGGAGCAGCGAGAGTCCTCCACACAACGAGAATGTCAAAACTAGACATGTGCGTGCTTTATAACTCGTCTCTATGTATGCTGTCATATGCGGCCTCAAAGTCGACGAATAGGTGCATCTTTTGAGTCTTTTCCAGAATCTGCTGTAGTGTGAAAATTAGGTCGATGTTGGACTTGAGCGGTCCGAAACCTCAATGAGAAGGTCCTATCAGATTATTGAAAAATGTTTTCGGGCGTTTACATAAAACGACAGAGAGGATCTTGTACACAAAGTTGAAGATACTGTTCCCTGGGACATTGGAGCACATCGCTCCACAAGAGTTTACTTACATAGCTTAATGTGAAGAATTAATTTTATAATGCATCCGAAACGCAACACGGTTTATTTCATTTAAGGACACCTTTCCCACAAAAATTGGTTGCCATTTTGTCGTTCGCAGGAAATTTCACTTCTAATTTGCGTAAGTACATTGAGAAGAAATATTTCAGCTAACAGCGCATGTACACCACGAACAGCCCGGCGCTTGTACGGTGGGCTGGCAACCGACGCCAAAAAAAAATCATGAGAAGAGCAAAAAGGACAACGATTTGCGGCTCTTGGAATTAACACGTGCTACTTTTGGTATAGATTGAGAGGATCCTAAAATCATGATACATATTGTGCATTAGTGTATCTGGTTTCATACTATCTCACTTTGCGACAACACGATACCCGTAATATGGTCTTAAGTACCACAGAAAATTGATATTTCGAACATGTCCTCAAAGACGCAATGCATGAGTAAAATATAATGTATGAGCGACGTCTGGACACACCGAATATTGACAGAAGACCGGAGGAAAAAAAGCTTCCCTCGCAATCGACCCTTTCTGCAGGCGTAGATATCCCAGGATCCCAGTTCAAAGATATCGAAGAGTCTAGAGTTTAACATCCTTGTTTTCAAGTCGAAGACTTCAACCAACATTCTATTACATTTATAATATTCATAATATTCACGCTCGCGCGGTGTGACTTCGACTCATTCATGAGAGATTGCGATGACTGGAAGTTGAATATCAACTTTCAGAAGTCGGAAACCATACTGTTCAGAACGCCGTTGTATAAAGCTTCCGCGGATACGAAAAAGAATTGGCGAAAGTTCTCTATTGTAGGACGGCACGGGCAACCACTGACGCAAAGGATTGTAGTCAGATACCTCTGGATCTGGCTAGACCAGTATCTATATTTTAACAAACATATAGATGCTGCTCTAGCCAGGGCCCGAGGCGGTTTCGCCCTTACAAAGAGATTGTTTTACAACAGCCAACTCTATGCAAGGGTAAAGGTAATCTTTACATGACCCTCATACGGCCAATACTCACCTATGGCTGTCCCGTATGGTTCAACGTGAGTGATGGAAGAAACTCGGGTGTTTGAGAGTTGATTCGCGAGAGCGATGAACTCGGTTAATAACTTGATCTCCGGGGCTTACTACCCCAACCCACAGTACCACGAAAGGGTACGTCACAGTGGCTTCGTCCCTCCAGAAGCATTTCTCTATTTTGACAAGCACGGCCTGATACAAGATAAGAAAGCGGTACCGCTCCTCTTTCACATAGCCAGGTCAACTGTGGATGGGCGACTCAACCACGGCTGTTCCGTTGCACAACGAGCTGAGGAGCGCCTCCTCCGGTTCAGTACAGCGGTCTCGAGTCGGGATGTACGAGATGTTGCATTGCAATATCGTAAGTTCTGGTTGCTGGGTAGCGAAGGAACTCCAGCGTCGAACCCTTTAGACCCGGGGTAGAACGGGTAGTGCGTACCCCCTTATGAGGCGCAGTCGGTCTCTGTCTTGCGGTGGATTAGATTGGATTCTAGATACCGCAACCTGTGGCCGACTTCCATATGGTAGGGTAGTTTTAAGGTAGGATATAAGCTTTAAATATTAAAAAAAAAATAAAATAAAAAAACAACAAAAAAAAAACAAAAAACTAGGTATACACGCTGTCACACTGAGTGTAGTTAAGGTAGTTTTAAGTTATTTTAAGGTAGTATGTAAGCTAGAATATAAGTTTCAAACAAAATCGTTCCGTTTTTAAGTTTTTTTGTAAAACCTTTTCCTAATATTAATCTGTACATCAGAATTCATATTTCAAAAAATACTTAGTATTACGTCGAAAGACATATAGAATAAGATTAAGTTTAGCTTAGACTGCCCGCCGAGTGCCAGTAAGTTAGAAGTAGAATTGTACGTCCAACTAGTTTTAAGCATTTTTGTCTAGTAAGTAAGCTCATTATGATTTATATTATAAAAGTGAATTTAAAATGAAAAAAAAATATTCATTTCATTCTATGTCATATTTTTTTCTCTGTCTACTTTTGTTTTTCTACTAATTCAAATAAGCATTTTACTGTTACTACGGAATAGGTTATGGCCCAGAAGTACGCAAGATAAAGTTAGTAGTTTGCAAAATAAGTTTTATAATAAAATAAGAAAAGTGAACCAATTTAATAGTGCACGCCTCAAGTTGTTAACAAAAGACAACTACGACACAAGTTGAGGGATTGTTAACGAAAAATGAAACATGTCATGTTTCTGGTTACTGAGTGACTGAAAATCTAACGAAAATGAAGCAGGAGCCATGATTGCAACAAAAAATAAACATGTTTTCCAACCTCAAAGCGTTCGAGGGCAGCTTACGCGAAATGACAAAAAAAAAACAAGCAGAAAAAAATGCCCATTCAGGTAAAGTAAGTGTAGTAGATTTGGACATAAAGATTGTATTTCAGGTGTTTCGATAGCGGTTGCACTTCCCATTTATGTCGCTACAAAGAATACTTTGAAACTTTGGTGTCTACTGACAGGGGTAAGTTGAATTTAGCAACTCAATCAACAACTTTTGAAGCTTGTGCCCCAAGCGTAATTGTTGGTCAAACAAGTAAATCTATAAAATATCCTATTTGTACCAAATCTGCGCACAGATCTTTTTTCAGGTGGAAAAATTACTGATTGTGAAGTCGTCTTCACTGCGTTCGTACGAAATAAAGAAGGCGATATCGAATTAATAGCCGAAAGAATTTGTGATCTTAATTATGCTTAATAACGAACTGAGTCTGCCCAAGTCGCCCAATTGTCAAAAAATAAAAAGGAAGGCATTCAGATGTGACACGAGCGATTAGGCCATTTGAACGTGACGGGGTTCGGGGTGGACCTGGGCTTCAACCAACATGCCTCTCTAGCCAGCATGATCTCTCGCCAGCTGCGCACACCAAGTTTGTTGAGGTTCTTTTGCCACTTGTGTGCGCCATCTCGTGCGAGGAAGTCCTCTGTTGCGCTGTCCCAAATTGGTCGGTATTGAAGACTCTTCGCTCTGCGTTACCTAGCCATCTTAAGCGTTGGATCCGAAGACACTTAACTAGGTGCGTGCCGCAGTTCGTGGTTGAATATTTTCCTCCAGACGCCATCAAGGCGAACAAAGAGAGCTTTCAAAGGAGCAGTTATTGGCAAGATTAACTCTGCGCTTGATATCGGTACTGTTGCTATTGTCCCTATTTACTCCAGAGCCTAGGTAGACGAAGTCCTTGACTTCCTCAAGGTTTCTGCTGCCCCATATGACGCTTTCTCCTAGAGGTCGGTGTTGTGCGTCCTTTTGTTGAGGATAGCATGTACTTTGTTTTTTCCTGGTTTACCGCCGGACCCATTTTAACCGCTTCAATTTCAGCAATCGCCTCATTGACGGCTTGCTATGTCGTCAATCACGTCAATATTGTCCGCGTATGCTAGCAGTTGAACGGACTTTTGTAAGGTTGTGCCTTGGGTGTTTACGTTTGAGTTTCGCATGATCTTCGCGCGTCTCCTTGTCTAATTCCTTTTTTAACATTGAATTTCTCGGCGAATTCGTTACCTTAATAGACATCTTTTCTTGAGGACAAACTGATGAGTTTGGCAGGTATATCATTAGACAGGTATAACATACTAGACATTATGTTTTATACCTCGTCTCTATGCACGCTTTCATATGCGGCCTTAAAGTCGACAAGTAGGTGGTGGGTTTCGATCTGCATCTCGTGTGGTTTTTTGAAGATCTGCCGTAATGTGAAAATTTGATTGATGGTGGACTTCCCAGGCCTGAAACCGCACTGCTATGACGGTTTCGGATGGATACTAAGATTCCACTCGTCTGTCATGCTTTCCTCCAACCATATCTTACAGATGAGCTGGTGCATGCGCCCAATCATGTCATCTTCAGCTGCCTTAAACAGTTCCGCGGGCAGTCCGTTCCCTCCAGCAGCTTTGTTCGACTTCAGTCAGGATATCGCAATCTTGACTTCGTCTAAATAGGGAGCACGGAATTCTTATTCATCATCGTTCAGTGAAACATTCTGCCTGACAGCGAAATTTGTGTCGTCATCGCCGTTTAACAGTCTACAGAAAAGATTTTTCCAAATTTAGTATCGACCGCGATTCTACTACTAGTTGCCCATTTTCGTCCCTGTAGGCTGCATTCCTAGGTCTATACATGTATGCATGTACCTGCCTGCACTCGTCGTCAAACCATGGGTTTCTTCTGGGTGGTGTCGTGAAACCCAGCACATCAGTGGCAGCTTCTTTGATGGCTTTTTGACAACGTTTCCATTCTTCTTCTATTGGCAGCGTCGTACTTTTAGAACTTTTAAAAGTTCCTAGAGGTCGATTGCGATTGTAGCTTTCCGACGTCTCTCGATATCCTCATCCTTACCTTGGCTGCAACAAGGAAATGGTCCTAGTCGATCTTGACACCTCGGAAAGTTCAGACATCGAGAATATTGGAGGAGTGTCTGACGTCGATCGCAATGTGATCAATCTGATTAACGGTTCAGGAGACCGACAGGTCCTCTTATGGATGTTGAGGTGTGGGAACCGCGTGCTCATCACAGAGAGGATATGCCCCGAGGCGAAAGCCACGAGCTTGAGTCCGTTTCAGGATGTGTTTTTGTCTGTTTTCCGATGACTGTAGTAAAGATTTCTTCCTTGACCAGGTGTGCGATGAAATCTCCTAGAACGATCTTGGTATCATCGTATGGGGAATCGATCGTATGTTTTCTCTTGTCATCCTTCTCCTCAGTCGGAGCGTGTGCACAAATCAGGCTGATTTAATCAAAGCTTAAGACTTTTTACCTAAGTCTGCTTGAACAACGAATCCACATACAAATAGGCGCTTCCTTCCTTGTAGCAATCACCATAGTAGATGTCGCAGTTTCTCATCTTTCTTTTGCCCAGCCCATCCCAACGTATGGCGGTAATGTCTGCTTAGTAGCAGTCCAGGACCTTCGCGAGTTCATCGACTGCACGTGGTCTGTTCAGCGACATCACATTTCACGTGCAGAACCGAAAATCATCGTCCTTTAATCGTTTGCTGGGGTCGCCATTTATTCATTCGTCGATGATTATTCATGTTGGAGCGATGTGTATCAAACGTTTCGTAAATACAAAAATCTCATTGAAATGCAAACCGGGCATAAGACAAAGGCGTTACAAACAGGCGTTCCAGTCAGTTCTACGAATACATAAGGTCGCAAGGAATTAAGAGAACAAATGAAAAGATACATTTTAAGCCCGCTCAGCTGAGAGTATTTATTTGTAGGATATATATTTGTAGGGTATGCAGCAGAAGCTAAAGCATACCGAATTTGAATGCCAAATACGGAGAAAATAGCAATTACGAGGGACGTAAAATTTGTCGATTTGGATATTGATACCTTCAATAAACGAGGAAATACCATGGACATTATCACTCGCAATATGATCCATTTGGTTGATGGTGGATTGATCTGCAGATAACCATGTTCTTTTGTGGATGTTAAGGTGTGGAAACCGTGAGCTTGCTACATTAAGATTGCACCCAGCGGCAAAGTCGATTAGCCTAAATCCGTTATCGGAGGTGTTGTCGTCCGACTACGCTACCGAAGATGCCCTCCTTGCCTAACTTTGCGTTAAAATCACCAAGGACGATATTGACGTCAAAGTAATAAGAAATAACTTACGAGTAATGTCCTACTCGTAAGTTATTTCAAAGATCTCGTAGAAGAAGTCTTTGGTTGCGCCATTTTTATCCTCCCCGGGTGGCGCGCGCAAATGTAAGGCTTATGTTTGCGAATTCAGCCTTGATTCGGATCGTCACCAAGCGTTCACTAATACGATGTTAAACAGGATCGGTGCAAGGACTGATCCTTGAGGAACACCAGCATCTACATTACACAAACATGATTGAATATTGTTGACATGAACTTTGTAACATCTATCTGACAAAAAACTCTGAACAATTTTACAAATATACAGTGGAAAATGGAATCGTATCATTTTATATAATAGGCCATTGTGCCATAGAGTATCAAATGCCTTTTCAATATCCAGTATTACTAAGCCGGTAGATTTTCCTATGTTACGATTAATTCTAATACTATTGCAAATTCTTAGTATTTGATGGTTCATATAATGAAAGCGACGAAAGCCGAATTGCTCATTGGGGAGTATATTTTCTTCATCAATGATTTTTAGTAATTTGTCCTTAATTACTTTTTCATAGATTTTGCTTATGCTACTTAATAGACTATAGGTCTGTAGCTAGTTGGTACATTCGGAGGTTTTCCTGATTTTGGAACGGGTACTACTTTGCTTCTTTCCAGGCAGTTGGAAAATATTGCATTTTTAAGCAGGCATTTATTATGAATGCTAAAAATCTAGTGCTAACCTTAGGCTCTTTTAATGTGCAACGTGAGGATGTGTGTCTAATGATTTGACATATTTGCAGCGCAATGGGTTTGTGATATATTCCGTTACCTTGGTTGGTCAATAGGTCAAAAGTAAATAGGATTAGGAATGATGGTTTTTGCACTTCATCTAAATTAATTAAAAGCGAAAATTTGTTTCCATTTTCTTTTTCCCTAGGCCCGCGGACCATCATTATAAAGGTTGATTTTTTTAAAAGCTATAAGAAAGTTTTTCAAAAAATAAACACATAAAATTCAGAAAAATGCATGAAATCTTTATTTGAATCGATAGTACGGTCTATATAATATAATGTTTGAAGATTATTTCATACAAATGTTGACCTTGAGTGTGCCTGAAATTGTCCATCCGCTTAGTCCAATTTTGGCACACTCTTTCCAACATTTCGGCCGGTATCTCATGAATAAATGCTTCAATGTTGTCTTCCAATGCGTCAATTGAGCGGAGCTTGTCATTACGTAGCTTTACGTAGGCCCACAAAAAATAGTCTAAGGGCGTTAAATTCAATTGTTCTGAAAAATCGTTATTTACACAGTGAAATGGAGTATATTATGGATTCAAGTGGCTTTTTATGTATTCAGAAGAGCAAGAAAATGATACCGAAGATATTCGTCAATTCAGATTTTTCTTTTTTCAAAAGAACATTTTTGGTAATCAGCATTAACTTATGCACCTTTCTTTCCGATTTGTAAAATGATTGACGCTGACTACAGAAACATTTAAATATGTCATAGTGAAGGAAATACTGCCACCTGTGTCAAGATGTACATTCTTGAATCCGGAACATTATCCACAGCATGTTTAGATTACTGGTTGATGGACATCAGGTCCATTCATCAGACCGGTACTGGTAAGAAACCATGAACATTTATGTCCAATGTGTATAAATTTAAGCATGAGTTGAAAATCAAAATTATATTTCCATGGAAAATCAAGGATCATTTAAATTCGTTCTTGTTCTAAGATTTACTTTCTGATGCAACAACTCGTTTTCCCTCCAAATCCGCAACTCATTTAGTTCGTATTGAAAACGTCACAAAATGTATGCAGTGTGGATGATTTGCGTTTTCTTCTGTAGTCTTATCACACTATTTACCGACATTCGCTCACTTTCTGGATTGCGTTTTCTATAATAGGAGAATATGCGGTTACGAACATTTTCCGTGCGTAGCCAATCCTTTGGGTTCTATAATCGAAATGATTTGTAATACGCAATACCTAGGGAAAAAAATACCGACCTTTTAAAAAATACGTTTGGCTTTAAATGAAACCACTGTCTTCAAAATTATGAGGGTAATATTGAATAAAATCCTAATAATTAATTTTAATTTTTAAAACGATAGTTTTAACACGGCGGAATTTAGTTTTAGATGACGACATAAAATCTGATTCCTGGGTGTAGAATACTCAGGTTCTCAACATGACTGTTTGGGTATAAAGATTTGCTGTCATCAGTGATTCCACTGCGGTATTCTTTTAGGGTATGTTATGACTTCAAAACTGTCGAAAAGTTACGTCACATTGACAATAAACTGTGAAAATAGATTTCCCACCGTGTGGTGAAATATAGAATTGGGACATTATCTTGAAGTATTTCCTGCTTTCCTGTTTTTCAACCGAATATGTATAAATTGCTTGATACAATTTTGTTTCGAACTTTCATAAAGATGGAATCAATTTCAAAGTCGTTATGAAGCTGTGTGTAATTCAATATAATATGGGATATTAATTAACTATTTAGAACTGGATTAAAGGAGGGACTATCAGGACTATCAGGACTATCATCCATTCTATTCTCTTCAGTGATATCGTCGATGATTTGCTTCATATAAGACCATCACTACAGTCTCGTCTATCGTTTATACTCTACACTTTGGGAACTCTGAGAACTATAATAATAATAATATGGGGGGCGCTACAGCCCATAGAGGGCCAGGGCTTGGCTTCTCAGCAACCACTCGTGTTGTGCGTGCTATTGTTCTCTCACGAGTGGAAGGGACCTACAGTTTTACGCCGAATCCGAACGGCCAAGTTTGAGAAGCTTTTTCTAGACAAATTATTCCTGTCGCTCAGAGCTGGAATCGAACCTACGACGTCGAGGTTGGGGTCGACGCACACACCCATAACGCCACGGGCCACCACACTCTGAGAACTATATCTCTGACATTAAAATTACATCTGTGCTCTCATTCCTCTGGTTGAGCTCCCTAATAATTCTGAGATATACCAAATATATTTACTTATGGTCATGGATTCTTTCATCACATTCTGTAACCTTATTCGCATATTCCTCTTGCTTTTCTAAAAATATTTATTCGAACTAGGTCCTGAAGTTTAAAATAAAACTCTAAGTTGTATACATCACCTTCGATGTGAGTGACCTATGTACACAGGTCAAGTTATGACAGCCACTACGTAAGACAATTGGTAAAGTTTTTTGGAGAATATTTGTTACTATTTCCTAAGCCTTTAGTTTTAGATGTATAGCTTTGCAATCTATACATCTATTATAAGAATCAAATTAGCACTATTATCATCTGTGGAAGTTGAGTTTATGGAGATATAAGTATATACGCAGCATTGTGTGTTGTGTATGTACCAAATGTGTAATATTTCGCGGATAGCCTTTGAGTTATTCTGCTACTCTATCAGTAGAACACTTTCACTTAATAAACTAACAGAAACACAACTGCTACAACATACTCGCAATGCAAGAATGGATATTCAACTTAGAAACAACCTCGTCTCTGCTATTATTTCGTATTTACAGACTATATCGCCTATATTTTGACCCATGCCTGTATTATGTATGTCCTTTTGAGAACAAACTCAAATCCAACTTATTAAAACACTCAACCTAAAACTCAATGCCTTCACGTATTTTCCGATTCCAACCCACGATTAGAACAAAATACAAATATCAAGTCTCAGTTCCGACTGTTTCCTTGGCACATTCACAAAGTTCTCTTATAAGTTAAGTTCGAATGGATAAAATGCATGCGATGAAATTGGAATTATGTATCTGATGCCCTATAGTAGCAATATTGAGGTTGTTTGCCAGAATGAAAAGCCTTTCAAACTTGAGATGCTGTGTTCTCAACTGTTACCATTATTGCTAAGCATCATGCGCCTGATGTTTGAGTCTGATCAAAGCTCATTGTTTCAGAATCTTAGAGTGTATCTGAGTTATGGAATACTTTAGTTTCACTTGCATTTGTAGTTTTTTGGTACGAAATTCACATATGTACATATCACGTCACAGCAACACATGTAGGTTTGTTGGTAGGCTTATAGAGGCATCTTAATCTATAACAATAGACAACTTGCACGCACCAACTGAATATAGAATGTCGCAACCTTCAAACTCATCTTCCCCTTTGGGATCTTTGAAACAGTTTTGTTCAGAAAATATTCTATTATGAGTCATTTACGGTGCATAAAGTTTGTTGGTTCGCGACCTGTTCTTGACATAATTCAATTAGCTTTTCTAACCAATGGGCCTTTTCCAGTATCCGCCTCTTTAAATCTTGTGCGGCCCTTTTATATTTATATTGATTATCTCTTGCTTGGTCTTGCCGAAACATCATTTGGCAGGCGATCGGGATGCAAAGAAAAGGCTATATGTCCGATTCGTTAATACTAATCTTCCTTAAAAATTCCTAACTAATTGCGATATTTGCTAGATATACCATACATATGTACTTATGCAAACTAACAACATAGATACTTACTTACTTATCAGGCAGACGAACCATGAAGGGTATGAGCCTGAGCAATTGCTGCCTTCCATCGGTGACGGTCCTTGGCCGGACTTGGTCTTTGTACCGGAGGTTCGGTCTTCCTCTCCTTCTCGAACCAGGAGGCTCGGATTCGAAGACACTCTTTGCTGGAGCGTTGTTGTCCATTCGCTCGATGTGGCCGAGCCAGTGTAGTCGACGAATTTTTGCCTTCCGGACTACATCCACATCCTTGTACAGCTCGTAGAGTTCGCGGTTGTGTCTTCTCCTCCATTCGCCTTCCTCGCAGACGGGACCATATATCCGACGTAGAATTTTTCTTTCGAAGGCACCAAGAATCAGCTCTGCAGCCTTACTTAATGTCCAGCTTTCGGCTCCATAAAGTAGGACTGGCAGGATAAGAGTTTTGTAGAGCATGACTTTGGTCCTTCGAGTCAGGAGTTTCGAGCTTAGTTGTTTTGACAGACCTAAGTAGCATCGGTTGCCAACGATGTCATTCGTGGAGTTTACATTTGCCCCGAGGTAGACAAACTCCCTTACTACTTCGAAATTGTAGCTGTCGATTGTGACGTTTTGGCCTAGGTGGTGTGCTGCGGATCGTTTTTTGCTCGACAGCATATATTTTGTCTTGTCCTCGTTGACCTTAAGGCCAGCTCGTTTCGCCTGTTCCTCATTTGCCGTGAAAGCTTCCACTATGGCACGTTGGGACCGCGCGATAATGTCGATGTCATCAGCGTATCCCAACAGCTGGACTGACTTGTAGAAGATAGTGCCTTCCGTGTTGATTTTTGCCCGCAGCACTATCTTCTCCCGTACCAAATTGCCGAAATCCGGTGCAGGTTTCGAAAGGTTCAGAGGTTTTTGAACCGAACTGCACGGTGCATCGCGTATGTGTTAGCGTGGTGCGACGCAACCGGATCAGTTTTTTCCCGGGATCCCGAATTCGGCCATCGCTTCGAACAGCTTCTTGCGATGAATGCTGTAGTATGCGGCTTTAAAATCGATGAACAGATGGTGAGTATCGATGTGAAACTCGCTGGTCTTCTCCAGGATCCGCCTTAGTGTGAAGATTTGGTCTGTAGTCGATTTGCCGGGCCAGAAGCCGCACTGGTACGCGCCGATTATTGCAGTGCAAAACGGCCTTAGACGTTCACACAGTACGCTGGATAGGATCTTGTAGGCGACATTGATCAGGGATATACCTCTGTAGTTCTTGCAGGTGGTAGGATCGCCTTTTTTGTGGATGGGGCATATGGAGCTAATATTCCAGTCGTCGGGCATGCTTTCATCTGCCCAAATTCGGCAAATGATTTGGTGTATGCTCTCTACCATTACATTGCCCAGTTTTGAAAAGCTCCGATGGTAAGCCATCTGAGCTGTGGCCAGGCTTTTGGCTTTTTTGTAAAAGGCCCGCATTTTTTTGCTTGTCCCTAGACTTCTCGATATCCTTGAGCTGGGAGGTTGCGAGAGACTCTTTCTTCAGACGTAGAAGCTTTTTCTCCTCCCGTCTTCTAGCGCGGTACTCCTCTTGCGCTGCTCTTGTTTTCCGTTGCAGCGCTTTTTGGTATGCCTCGTCGGTTGCACGTTTTGTCTGCTCACACTCGCCATCATACCACGGGTTTCTTGTCGGGGGTGGTAGGCAGCCTAAGGTAGTTTCCGCTACCTATTTGATGGCCGAGCGGCAATGCAGCCACATCTCGGTGGCACTTGACGTAGGCATACCGGAGAGTCTCTCACTTAATTGCTCTTCGTAGGTTATGGCAATCTCCGGTGTGCTTAGGCGTCCAACGTCGGTAGGGACGTGTGCACATATGAGGCTGATGTTGTAGAATCTGCCTTGGATGCGGATCACAGCCAGGCGATCGCTTACCGGTTTGACGTCGATGACTTAGCCGTTTTCCCACTACGAATCCGCAACCAAATATGTGCAACCTTTTGTGACAGCTGTAACATATGTCCTATCCAGTGTCTTTCCTGGAGCGCAGTAATATCCGCTTTATACTGCGTGAGGATAATTTCTAGCTTTTGTGCGGCCCCCGGAGTGTAGAGTGTTCTTACATTCCAGGAGCACACTCGCAAATCGTAGTCCTTTTTCGCGCCGTGTCGTCGTTGGGATTCCGTCCGTTCTTCCGAGGCTGCTTGTTCTTCCGTAACAGATTTTTTTTTTCGTGGGTGGGTTGTTAGCCCTCCGCACAACCGCTGGGGAAACTCTGCATGCATTGGTTCACCTCACAACGAGTGTTGTGAGAGCTATCCAGGGGGCACCGCTTGGAGGATCGTTGCTGGCATCCCGCCAAGTTGAGAGCGATCAGCAACTTTGCCCTGTGAGCATAGACCCTACATAGATATGTACTTAAAATGCCAAGAAGACAAGTATGCTCTTAGTGCTCACAAAATAAACACATGTACATGTAATTACTATTAACTACTATTTCAAAAATATTTTCAAGTATCCATAATACGGTTACGGCAGTCTATACTGCTACTATTTTCTTCTTCTCTACACTATATTTTTCAAAATAAAATTTTACGTCTTAAATGAGATTTTAAGTTGCTTATTCACTATCGTGACTCACTGCATATATTGGACGTCTCAGTAAAAAAATGTATTCATTATCTCAGAAGAAGTGAATTTAATTAACGTCAACATGCTACAGAGATCAAATCAAAAATACAAGTATAGATTGACCACAATCGTTCGTTTGTATTATTTTTCTCTACCTCCAAAAACGTACTTATGGATTACATATTTTTTTCTACTTTTGAAAATATGCATTGGTCTTGTTAATTCATGGATTGAACATTTTTATTGTCTTGTCATAATATTTAATTTGATGGATTATTTAATTAATGTATGTGAACTTATTCGTTGCTATGCAAAAGGTTGAGTAAGTAACATTATGAGACACGCTTGCGTAGGTTTGAATGCGTCGCGCCGTTGGAAGATGTTATCACTTCCATGGAGTTTTAATTAGATTTTGGTAGCGCGTTTTAAGTTTACGGTGTGTTCTTTAACTGGATTATTATAAAATTGAAGTAGGTCATCTTTCATATGTACATATTTAAACGCAAAAAATAGAAATATATATGAAAATATAATATGTACGCAACTTTGTGCATTATTTTGATGTTAAATAATTTCATAAAACGAGTTTACACCATTTTCAATTTTTTTAGAATTTCTCAAAACTTTTCAGCAAACATTTTCACTAAATCTCAATAAAGAACAGCATAAAGCAGTCCCATGTTATACAACTTAAGAAAGGTAGAAGGTTATTATTTTAAAAGAGATGTCGTTACATTCTAATTAATGTTAAGAATTGATTCTATACGAGTTTACTTCCCAGAAATAGGAATCAAACGTACATATTTATCTAAGGAATCCAATTAATGTTTTCCGTATACTTGTAGTGACAACACTGCAAAATGTTTGAAGCAGACCAAATGATAATATGAATTGGCAACATTTGACAATGATTCGAAATCTGAGATTCAACTTGGTACTAACCGAATTGGAAACCTTACAGAAAATGCTGAACTTCTTCGCTGAAAAGTGTGTTCATTGGTTGGTTATATACCTGTAAAACGTGAGACAAATTGACTACACGTATGTATTTGTCCCCTTTTAGCTGTATACTATTACCTTTAATATCGTTACTAGTTACTTTCGTTACTTCCATCAAAATAGCTATTTATAAGTAAGACTTATACTTCTGCTTTTAGAACATCAAGTAGAAATGTTGTACTCAACTGAATGAAGTATTTTTGTAGAAATTAATGATGAAAAATCACAAAAGGCGTACACAAATTAACTATACAACCATGGTTTTTGTTAGGAAACGTCTTTCATTGTATGTCCTTCTTTACCACATGGTTTGCCTCTAACCTTACTCATGTGTGTGACAGACAAGAATCAATGCGGGCACACAAAGTCTCAACAGCAATCTATTTACACATCGAAGGCAGTATAGAGAAAAAGTATTCTAGAAGAAAAGAGCATGGCGCACAATTAAATCACGCATGAATATGGTTTGATACCCAAACATAACCTTTCCGTGATGTGTGTTTACGTTACTAAGTAACGAATATATACTTTTTTCTACAGAAGTATGGTAGTTGACTGCGAAATATTGGCAGTCCTTAGACAATATTTCGCATGTCAGAAAACTTAAGACAGCAATTTTTTTTAAGGGATATCGTTAGACCCTATATTATATTTAAAATGTTCACACATATTCCACACATGGGACAAGTTTAATTTTTGTAAGGAGTCCAATTCAAGTTTTCCCTAAAAAGTTGCAAGGGTGCTGTACCAGTCGATATGAAATGAAAACAAATCGTTACAACTCATATTCAATGGTATATAATAGATAGAATTTAGACAGAAAAGAGTCTTCTTCTTCTTTGTGTGGCGCTACAGTCCGTAGCGTCCAAGACGTCGATGTTGTATGTCATTTTTTGAGGACAGCATATACTTCGTTTTGCCCTCATTCACCGGCAGACCCATTTTAGCCGCTTCCGTCTCAATGTTAGCAAAAGCCTCACTGACGGCTCGCTGAGTTCTGCGTATGCTAACAATTGCACGGTCTTCTGGAAGATCGTGCCTCTAGAGTTGGCGTGTAAGTTTCGTACGATCTTCTCCAGGACGATGTTGCAGAAATCACATGACAGCGCGTCGTCTTGTCTAAAACCTTTTTGACATTGAAGTTCTCGGTGAGTTCGTTACCGACCTTGATGGAGCAACTAGAGTTCTCCATCGTCATCCTGCACAGCCTAACGAGTTTGGCAGGAATGTCAAAACTAGACATGGCGGTGTATAGCTCGTCTCTATGCACACTGTCACATGCGGCCCTGAACATATGGTGGGTGTCGATTTGTATTTCTTGGGCCTTTTCCAGGATCTGCCGTAGTGTGAAGATTTGGTCTGTGGGGACTTTTCTGGCCTGAAGCCACACTGATATGGACCTATCAGATTATTAGTGAACAGCTTCAGGCGGGTATAAAAAACGGCAGAGAAGATCTTATACGCGATGTTAAGAAGACTGATCCCTCGATAATTGGCGCAGTTGGAGAAGGTTCTCTTCGCTTCTCTTCTGTTCGTATAGCTCACGAACAGCCCTCGTTCTTCGATGCCTACGTTGCCTTGTAGGCCTCCTGCTTGGCTGCATGTGCCTGCCTGCACTCGTCGTCAAACCATGGGTTCCTTCTAGATGGTGTCGTAAAACCCAGCACATCAGTGGCAGCCTATTTGATGGCTTCTTGACAACGACTCCATTCTTCTTCGATGGTTTATGCAAGCGGCGTAGAACTTACAGAGAGTTTCTGGGAGACTCGGTCGGAAAAGATCCTAGCAGTCGGCTGCGATTGTATCTTTGCGACGTCAAATCTTGGTGTTCTCGACTCCATTGTTCTCTTGATATCCTGATTCTTACCTTGGCTACAACAAGGAAATGGTCCGAGTCAACATTGGCTCCTCGGAACGTTCCGGCATCAAAGACGCTGGAGGAGTGTCTGACGTCGATCGCAACGTGATCAATCTGGTTGACGGTTGATTGATCTGGGGACCGCCATGTCCCTTTATGGATGTTGAGGTGTGGGAACCGCGTGCTAGCAACTGAGAGGTTACGTCCCATGATAAAGTTCACCAGCCTTAGTGCGTTACTGCACGTGGTGTCGTGTAGGCTGTGTTTCCCGATGACTTTAGCAAAGATTTCTTCTTTACCCAGCTTAGCGCTGAAATCTCCTAGAACGATCTTGGTGTCATAGCTGGGGCATTGTTCTTTCTAGAAGATCATAGAAGTCATCTTTGTCCTCTGTCGGGGCGTGGGCGCAAATCAGGCTGATGTTGCCGAATGTAGCCTTGATGCGGATTGTTATGAGACGTTCGCTTTTACAGACACAGCTTAAGACTTTTTGCCTAAGTCTGCCTCGAACAACAAATCCACATCCAAATAAGCGCCTCTCTCTGCTGCAATCACCGTAGTAGATGCGCAGTTTTTCATCCTCTTCTTGCACGGCCCATGCCTCGCACTTCCTGGATGGCGGTGATATCTGCTTTATAGCAGTCAAGGGCCTCCGCGAGTTCTTCGGCTGCACGTGGCCTGTTAAGAGACCTCACATTCCACGTGCAGAGCCAAAAAGCATGATCATTTGTTCGTTTGCTGGGGTCGTCAACAGTAGATCGGTCAGTATCTGAGGTAATTCGTCGTCTCTGAACATATTGTTTTTTTTTTGGTGACGGCGTTAACCCTACGCACAACCCCCAACTGGGAGGCCAGGCCCATTTATTTTACCCTTGGGCGAAGGGACGGATGACTCCGGTATCGGTAACCTCGCTGCGGTTGTGAGTGCCGCCGTTGGCCCTACATGATAGGGTTCCTCCGCCGCAAACTCTACTCCAAAATCCCAATATGACCTTGAAGGCAACCTTTTAGATCTGAGCTCCGAATATGTCAGAGTAGCTCTTAAAAGGGGTGTACCAGGTAGCTCTGAATGTCGCCGTTGGCTAATCTGATAATAAGCTCCTCCACTCTGATACAGACTCATCCACTCCCCCCTCTCTCGTTTGCAGCCGCCAATGACGTCCCACGGGGATTGGGTACCCCATCTTCAGTCGAATGTGCTCGGCTACCGGATTTCACCACGGGGAGGTGAGAGTAGAAGTTCATTGACAGAGGCTAAGTGCAGACGCTTGTGCCTGCATAAGTTGAGGAAACATGAGCACTTTGTTCAATCACTTATCACTTTCCGCATAAACTTTATTCTAAAAGTAAGAGTACTGTGAACTCCAAATGTTTTGATTGCATAATATAATATTTTGTGAGTTCAATTTTTTAACTAACAATTAGGAAGTTATTTTGTGAAGGGGAGAGTGATCCATCGTCATTCAGCAAACAATGGTATTGTTTATGGAAACAATCCATCGATTGTTGCCACTCAAGATCGTGAGTTCTCTTTCTGCTGTTAGTTCGTCCCGTTCAGCGCGTAGGTGTGATATTTGGTAATACTTTTAATTGTAGACTTCTTTACGTAACACAAATGTCACTTTGTTCATTTTAGTTATTGTTGACTGATTATTTTTATCTCTTATGAGTTTCCCTCGTATACATTTCCTTATTGATTTGTATTGATGACTAGGGAACTCTTGTTGTGCAAAGGTGTAAGAGGTTTATCCTAGAGTATTCTCTGTGAGCCAGGAACCAGTAGGAATCTGAGAATGACAGTTGGTTCTAGTGATAATAGGTAACTGCCTCACATGAATGAGTTTTCATTAGATTCTCCTCAAAATCTGCAGAAACCTTCATCTGATAGCCCAAGTTTTCCTAGTCTCCCTGCAATGGCCTGTTTAGAAGCCACGCATTTTACATTAAGTAAACCTTGCTTAAAGCATTAAAAACAACATTATTTAAGGATCAGAGGGAAGAGACATTATCACTAATGCCCAACCTAGGCAATCTCACATTGACAAGTTAAATATAGGCTAGGTTAGGTTAGATAGTAGTGGCTGACTGCTGCAGAGCAGTCACACTTAGGCCCATTGGGATACCACGCGGATTGACTTCTCCTAACGCTGGAACCAGTTGGTGCTGCTGATGAACCGATTTTGTTGGCCAATGCTGGCACTTTTTAGCTCGTTACGGCTGCTGAAGTAGTAGGCTCCTAGGTGCAGGAACCTACGACTGGCAAGAGCACTGCAGGAGCAGAGAAGGTGATGAGTATTCTCTTCCTCTTCTTCATCCATGCAGCTTCTGCAAAAATCATTATATGGAGCACCCATCCTGCGAGCATGAGTGCCAATTACACAGTGCCAAGTAGAGTCCAAGTAGACTGAGTGACCGTTTTAGGTTGAGTGATGGCCAGATTTCTTTTGTTTTAAGGCAGGTGGTGCCTTCTAGCCATTTGTCATTGGTGGTTTTAATTGTATGAATCTTTAAAAGATGATAGGCTGTAGCGATCGGCATGGAAGTTGGTACCCCTTCTATCGATAGGGATGAGGTTGAACAACACCTAGCGAGTTCGGCGGCCTGACTATCTGAACAGATGGTGACATCCCTTTTTGATATCACATTGTTTTTAAGCCACGACAGCGCCTCTTTAATCGCTATGGTTTCTGCCTGAAAAACGCTACAGTGATCAGGGAGCTTCACGGAGAATAGAAACCCGCACCCACCCCTTCTTTTGTCTTTTATCCATCTGTGAAGATGCGCAGAGAATCTTTCAGCGTTTGCCTGTCAGTCATCCAGTCCGATCTAGAAGGAATGCTGATTGAGAATTTCTTTTCGAAGATAGCCTGGGGTAGTAGGCGGTCGGTGTCGCTAGGTAAGAAATTGAATTCCTTGAGAAATGGTTGAGTGGCCAGTGTTGAGTTCGAACCACAATCGAAGTGTTTTGAGTCTCAGGGTTGTGCTTGCTGCAAGCAGCAAGTTAAATATAATCTTTGTGTCAAATTATTTCCACATTCATGCTAAAAGAAACCTGGAATGTTTTGAACGCACATACATATACACATTAAAATAACAAACATGTTGTTCTTTCTTTAGCATGAATAATTGTAGTACCTAATAAATTTTCAACATGGATCCACCTCATTCCACTTTCAGTTAAGTGAACTTTAACTTATGATTCACAGTGTTTATTCTGTCACCAAACGTTTTTTGGGCATGAATGTGCATAAGTATGCACTTTAGCGGTTTCGAATTGTATAATAACACATTGCATTTATAACCCTTACTGGACACTACGTTTTAGAAGCCAGACGCTTTAGACCCGGACAAAGCACATTTTTCTTTTCGGAGTCATTCGAAGGGATTTTTATACACTTCTCCAAATGGACTTGAGAAACCTGTTTAAGCATACAGAATATGAAAAAGAATCTGGTCATCAAGATTTTACTTTTGTTTTTCTTGTGTGTTATGTTTAAGTTGTGACAAGCATATACGCATATAAGGAATAGATGAACAGCATAAATGGGAACATTGTCAAATATGAGTGGATTTATGACTCCCGGCTTGGGTTACTAAAAACGAATCCGATGTTGAACTCAATAATGAAGTTTAAAGGCCAAGTGCTTAAAGGAACTCTACATTTTATCATTTCGCATTTTATTATATCAGTATCCCACGACGAAACCAAGTTTGGATCATTTACTTGAATTAGAGCTACGGGCATAGAAAATAATTATATAATATTTGTTTGGTCAAATAAAATAAAATCAGACTGTCCATTAAGAGTACCTGTATATGGTCGGTAGGTTAGATGTAAGAATATTTGGTAAGTTAAGTAAGTTAGTTTTAAGCATTTTTGTCTAGCATGTAATAATTTATAACTTTTCATTCAGTTCAGTTCAATGACATGAAGTCGAACTGAGAAGTGTTACAGTCTTTAACCGTGAATATCCTGCGACTAATTCAGTATATATTAGAATTATATTTTTATTTTTTATTGACATTTTTACGTACCTACTCTGTTTTAAATACATTCCGCTTTATCTGAATAGGTACTATATTTTTTATTCAATGCGATGCATGCCAAAAACAGGTAGTTATATCAAAATGAACGGGATCAATGCACCCACTTAAAGGTAAACAACTTTTACATACTCAGTTGAAGCGGAGTGTATTTGCTAATTTTCAAATTTTGAAATCGACTTTTATAACATTAAACTTCGTTCATAACAGCTTAAATTAGGGAACGTCGTCAGCAATAATATGCCAAAATATATATAAACATCCACTGCTCTAGGTCCTTTTCAAATGAATTCGTTCTATATTCTATATTCTTCATTTGTCCTTCCTATTAGAGGTCTGCAATGAATGTTTTGAAACCAGTTTCAAGACATTCATATTTTTTCGAGTACCATATTCATGCCATATCTTGAAAACTAAAACTGAGAACTGTACCCACTGACAACCAAGCATTTAGTTCAGTGTACTCACAAAGAATGAGTACACAACACTGAGTACGCCAAGTGCAATGAATCCATTCAATCCATTCAATGAATGGATTCAAAATGTTTACTGTTTTAAAATAAATGTATGTTTTCTGATAAATCCTTATGAATATCATTTTTTTTAACACTGGAATGTGAAAACATTATTATAATAATATAATATGGGTGGCGCTACAGCCCGTAGAGAGCCAGGGCCTAGCTTCTCAGCAACCACTCGTGTTGTGCATGCTTTTGTTCTCACACGAGTGGAAGGGACCTACAGTTTTATGCCGACTCCGAACGGCCAAGTTTAAGAAGCTTTTTCTAAACAGGAAATACTCTTTGAGCATTTTCAATGACTCGAAAGAGGTGTGGCCGTGAAAATTATTTTTGTGGTCAGAGCTGGAATCGAACCTACGACGTCGAGGTTGAGGTCGACGCACATATCCACAACGCCACGGGCCACCACGAAAACATTATTTTCTTCACTAATATTTGGTCGGAACCAATTAAACTTATTTTTTCAGATATTAACTGTCTGGCCGAAAGTTACTTAATTGGCCGAGGAAAATATTCGCTCTGATGAAGCACTACTCAGGAGTAGATAGAATTTTGCAGCTAAACTTATATAACAACGAAAACTCTATTTGGTGCAAGCGCCACCATTGTAAGACATTAAAGCCATCATAATTCTGAATGAATAATTCTTTATTCGCTTTATCTGAAGAATTCATAACTTCCACCGGTGGAATGATATCTTGAAACAAGTCTTTATAGTCTGATAAAAGTCTACCCAGCTCTTCATTTAAAAATCGTTCTTGATCTTCATGTTCCCTTATTTCGTTGGCATATGTTTTCGTGATACCTTTACATTAATCTTTGATACATTTTATTTCCTCTTGATTGATGGAAGGAGTAAGCAGAAGTTGTTAAATGAAGAGTCGGGTAGTCTTCACCTTCTATTAGGTCTATAACTTAATTCGTGCAGTGAGAGTGAGAGTGAGTCGAGCAGAATATCAAAAATTGACTTGATTCATTTTAGCTGCCAAGCGGGCTTAGTTCTTTGGGATGAGATCCACAAATTGCCAGAAAGATGGCTAGGTCAAAGCTTCAGATGGGCAATACTTTGAATAATACTTTGTTTTATTACGTTCAATATTCGCAATTATTTTTTTTCTTCAAAAGCATAACTTTAATCTCGCCACTTATAGTTTTTGTTTGATGCTGAGGAATTTAGCATGGTGATATTGCTGTCCACTGAAATATCCGAATCGTTTGTTGAATAAGAATTTCTTGTACATGTTTGCAAAATAAAATTAACATACATTACACATCACTTTGGTTACCAACCTTTTTGTCTTCATTTGCTCAAAGCTACAATTCAAATACCCGCTGCGTTCATTTTGAATGAATGCATTCATTTCACTGTGTGATCGGTGTATTATTAACAGTTAAATTGGTACATGTTTTATTTGAATGGAGAACCCACTTGTATGAATGACAACAAACAGAGTATTCATTTTGAAATCAGGTGATCCAATAGTGTACAGTGGTTGAATTTTGTTTATGTTTTACTTACTTGTACAGTATTCTTATTCATATGATTCTCATGAACAGAGTACACTGAAGTACTGTACATGTTTAGAGAAATAAACGAGTCCATTCGTGCAGACCTCTACTCCCTATACCCCATCAATCATCGAACTATTCATGTCACTGGACATGCATTACAAATTTCCAGATCCACACAATAGGATGACCCTTCATTATCCAGATTGAACCCATTGATTTTCCATTAGAATTCATGTTTCCTTCACACAACATGCAAAAGTTTACCAGGCCGTTCCAATAAATCGATCCGGCAGCTCAGTTGAAACTAGTATCAGTCTACCTATGAACTCCATCGCCACCATTTATCTATTTGGGCAATTGAATGCCTGGAGATTTTTATGGCAACTCCCAGAGCTGTCTGAATGGCATGGCAAGATGTCCATTCACTGGATATGCACTTTCCATACACTGCCTGGTCTGGACTAGACACGGTCACTGGTATTGCTTCCATTAGTCGTTTTAATGATCATTCGAATTTTACATGAAACTCAAATTTTCCATGTCATGTTTGGCAATTTATATCCGCTTGCTCAAAATAACATAACGAATTGATGTTGAATCGGTCATCGCCGTGTTCGATGGCGGCGTCCCGGCTTGATTGTGATTTGTAGAAAAATGAATTTACATTGGGGAAATGAACTACAGAATTGAGAAAACACTGTTACAATCCTCGTTTAGTTCAAAGTTGTATGGCAGTTAAACCCTATATTGGTGATAAAAACGGGTATTCTTTTGTTTGAGTTCGAAGAAAAACGACCATTGCAAAGTCAAAGAGCAGTTATCTGCATGGCAGCAATAAGTTGCAAGTACAAATGTTGTGTATGTACATTATATGTACTAGTTGCATTGTCTTGAATATATATATACATATAAAAATAAAATTGTGGAATGCGAGTCGAATTTCCGTACAGTGCAAATCAACGTACGGAAATTCTAAAAAAATGTTCACGTATCGATGTCATCATTTATTTATTTTTGATGTAAATTTGTATTAATTTTTCATATATATGATTAATGGTGATTGGATTCCGAGATTGGAATTATCAGACGGATGAAAGACGAAAGTAGGAGTGAAAAAAAAAATAAAAAAAACGGATATGTCCAAAATATTACAAGAGATCTTTGATCTTTGATTTATGCTCTCACGTTTGCTAACATTCATCACCTTTAATTCGAGCAAATTCATGGTATAATACCTCAATTCAACGAATGCATTTTGGAAAAAGAAACTGAAATAAATGACTGTGCTTTGAAAATGAAATGTCGAAGTCAAGGTCAGCATAAGATATTGAAAAAAATCACACAAGCTTGTGTGATGCGTCATTTATTTATGGTGACAGGCTATTACTCACCCCATATAATATATTCTTTTCAGCGATGCATTTGGGATGTTTCTTGCAAGGTGATTCAAGGTTCGAATTAGATTCGAGGTTATTCCTACCCAAATTGTGAGAAAGTAAAAACATTGGTCTATATGAATTAAATTGTTAAATGCCATAGCTAGATTCACGATCTACGATAATGCGAAATACTATAGTAAGCACACAGTTTGGGTTGTATATTATTGATTATTTATAATTAACATAATTTAATTTTAGGGCTAATTAGATGATGCCACTTACATTATGCGCATGGTATAAAAGTAGGCTGTCGCCACACTTGTAAATGATTTGGTTTTAGTTTAAATGTTATTTGTGGGATACAAAATGTACGTCGGCATAACCATACTACACTTAGACGCCATTTTAGTCCATTGTGGTATCATTTTCCACCATTATATATTTGGATCCTCGTTGACCTTACTGCAGTGTTGTCTGTTTTAAAGTATTAGAAATAATTATATGTCGGTATTGTCCTTAAGGTGTTTTTGTATATCATTTAAATTGACGTTTATCAATTCCTCCAGGCCCAGGTCCACCCCGGACTGTAGCGCCACCTTAAGTAAGTAAGTTAGTTTATCAATTCCTCCATAAGTAGGGCTATATCGCAAGGGCACTTTCGGGCGTTCGATCTTTGACAGGCGTTGCTAAGCATTTTATCTACTTTACGAGAATACTTTGTTAAAGACAAGCAACCTTATCTTTCCTGGGGCGTTAGACAAGTCAAATTCCAAGGAAAAATATGATATCACTACAAACAAAATCTCTTTCAAAAGTTTATTACTTGCTAAATACTAAACTCGTGGACCTCAGAACTATATATCGTCGGTTCAAAGGTAGGATTAATTAACTAATAAAATTCACTAAAGGAGATATATCGATCAATTATGTTTTGACCTCTATGAAAACAAAAAATTAGTTATACTGGTTTTCATTTATATAAAGTGGTTAGTTTTAGTGGTTTACCTAAAAAAAACATTTTCGTACTTAATGGCTTTTACCTATGGATCGACGATATTTGATATTACTAATTTTTCCTAAAAGCCCAAAAAAAAATATTCATTCCTCTTACATTTTAAGCACAATCCGTTTCAGACAGTTCACTATGCTCAATAAACCAATTGGATAAACGGTAAGCAAGACTCTTCGTGCTATAATACGTGCGAAGTTTTGCAACCCTATCTAGGCATACATTTGAATTTGTATGTAAAAAATTAACGATAATTTCGAACCCATCATATTTATTGCGCTCTGTGAAGTTGACCGGGATAAAAACAATGATTTGAATCTTTATTTTCCGAATGTTTATCATAATACACAATGAAAAATCATAAAATTCATGTTTTTAATCGTTCTTAACATGTAAAAAACCTTTCCCAATTCGCCTTCATCACTTTCATGACGCTTGCTGGGTTCATCCAGAAACAAATTGATAGCAAGACATATTTTAGATATTAATGCCGATCTTTTTGTCAAAATTTTTAACATCTGACCACAAATGTCATTTAAAACGTCTGTGCTGTCAAGGCGCTGATGATCGTTTGTGTGCACTTATAATAGGTCTGTTCCAATTGATTTGTGCACAGAAATTCGTAGTTGAGCAAATTTACAGAAGTGGGGGTAAAAATCTCTCTTTGAGAGAGAAACTGTGCACAAACTCATGGAACGACGTTTCGTAGAAATTCACAGAATTCAAGAAACGTCAAAAAATATATAAAATTCTTACTTATTCAATTCTGAATGAACTCTCGCTTGTTGCTTTTATTTTGAATTTGACAGTCTTCAATTTTCCAATTGCTGATTTTTTCGCAGTTTTCGACAGAAGAGCGTGCTCACGAGAGAGTACAAAATTTCCCCACTCTGTGAATTTCTGCCACAGAAAATTCGGTGGGCAGAAAATTGAAGACTGTCAAATTCAAAATAAAAACAGCAAACGACAGTTCATTCAACCGTTTTTATTCAGATTTCAGTTAACCATTTTTAAAGGTTTGTTTTGTGATAAATGATTTGAAAATTGGAAATCACTTTTATTAATTTGTTTTATCATAGAAGGAAAAATAAAGAAAAAAAAATAAAATGGAAAATAGCAAGAACAAATTGAGGGATGTGCAACTGCAGTGCTCGCCAAATACATTGCGGAAGACACAAACTGGTAATAATATTTTTTTAATTTGATTAATAATATTTTTTAAATGGTTTTTCAGATGAAGCATGTAAGGAGCATGTAACAAACGAGATCCTTTCTCACACATCACAAGACTACATTCCAAACATAATTGTGTCTGAAATTAGTCCTGTGGTTGAGGACACAAAGGAAGGAGCAATTTGGTTAGAAGCGCCAACAAAGTTTCTGCTCGACAAATTAGAAGAGCTTATGCCGAAGGTTGGCAAATGTTTGAGCTTGAAAAATAAAAGCAAAATGTGGCAATCAATCACTGATGCTCTTTCTAAAGAAGGGTACCATTTGACGAACGATTTCACAGGTGCAGGGGAAGTATCGAACCTTGGAACGCCGGTATAAACAGTCGAAGCTACACAATAGTAAAACCGGCAGGGATAGAGTAACTTGTCCATTTGAGCGATACATTATAAGTGATTAAGTTTTTTTCATTAATTATCATTTATTTTTAGTGAACTGGATAAGATATTCGGTGAAAAGAGGGGAGTTTATCCCGAGCACCTATTGGATGAGACAATGGTAGGAGGGATCTCCAGGGAAGAGCGAATCGCAATGGCTGGGACTAGCTCTCAAGCAAGGCATTTGAACACTTCAGGTAATTAAATTTTTACATACAAATTAAACCACAACTTTAATGATATAATCCTTGCAGATGACGAGGTATACTGCCCTGTTTCAAAGAAAGCGAGGAATGCAGCACAACGAGACGTTCCGCGAATACTTGAAGAAATGAAAAAGGATCGCAGGGAGTACCAGGCCGAGCGCAGAGATTACCATGCGCAAGTATTACAACGCCTCGACAGACAAACTTAATTTTTTTAAAGCAATGATAGAAAAAGAGAAAAAATAAAAAAAAATGAATATATTAAGAAATTGTTTGTTTTTATTTCCGAGTTGTTAGGAATTGATGGCTAGATATACATAATTGAACGATTTATTTATTTAGTTATTTAATTGTTGACAAATAGCATTTCCCCTGGAAAATTCGCCAAAATGGATGCTGTCCTCCACAGCGTCTTGAATTAATTCCTCTTCGTCTTCGAACGTGAAGTACAAGACGTCGTCGTTTGCGATATTATGGAGCACAATACAGGCTCTTATAAAGTGACATATTTGTTTCACACCACGCAATTTACAGTAATACAGCTGACGGAATGGCTGTTTAAGGATGAATGTTCTATGGCCACACGGCAAGAGCTTAATTTGATATTGAAATTCTTTTGTGATGTTGTTAAATGGCCATTGTCTCGGTAAGGAGTTATAAGACGACTCGAACACGGGTATGCAGAATCACCTAAAAGGTAGTAACCTGAAAATGGATTATCTTTTAATACCTGTTGAGGATGAATATTACATTTGCAAACTCACCTAAAGGTAGTGTATTCAACTTCTCGGGCACATTCGAGTTTTGGAAAACCCAACTATCATGAGAAGAACCAGGGAAGCCGACCGTCATCGCTATAAATTTCTTTTTTTCATTACAAACAGCTTGGACACAGATGCTTACATTTCCTTTCCTGTCAATATAATCATCCTTACATGGTGGTGGATCAATAACAACGTGCGTGCCATCTATACAACCTTAAAAGAAACCATTAGCTGCAATTTTAAAATAAACAATTGTTACCAAACGCCTTCGAGAATCCGGCTTTATTTTTGAAATAAGCGGCGGAACGGTTCACTTCTTCTTCAGTAGGCCACTTAATGAATGTTTGGCTCTCGGCACTCAGGAACATTTAGTATCGACTTATAATACGCGAAACTGATGAAATAGAGAGGTCGAAACGATCCGCTAAGTCCCAGAAGCTGCATGCTTCGTGCCCAGCAAACCATAAAAACACCGCTGTGTTTTTTCGAGCACTACATCTTTATCTTCACGAATTCGCATCTCGAACCTCGCAGATAAGCATTCAAAAAGAGACTTACTTATGCGGAAATGAGTTTTAAACTCCACGTCGGAGTATAGTGGAACAATATTTTCCGTATACCTTACAATACAATTTCGTTCATTCTTAAATATTTTTTCCACTACCATTGGCACTTCTTCATCATCTGATTCACTTAATAGTAAATCAAAGATCCATTTTTTTTTTTTGTATCTTCCAAATATTCATTTTTTAAAAACAATTCCATTTTTTCTTATTTTTAAATTTAAACTCCCACTACTCGCACCACATTACTGTAAGAATTGAATATATTTTTTGACGTTTCTTGAATTCTGTGCATTTCTACGAAACGTCGTTCCACAAGTTTGTGCACAGTTTGTGGAGTGGAGGAGAGATTTTTACCCCCACTTCTGACAATTTGCTCAACTACGAATTTCTGTACACAAATCAATTGGAACAGACCTATAATTTAGCCCTATATGTGACTTGCGAAAAAATACATCTAATATAAACGTCTAAACGGGAGCACTATTCATAGTGACAGACAAATCTAAGTGCAAAAGCTCTGCTTAAAACACTTTGATATTATGTAAAAAGTGGGCGATGAGTATGGCATCGTTAAAAAGCCGGCTTGCCTCACCTAGACATAATCACTGACTTGATTGACTTGAAACATCGATCCATGAAGGGTCTGAGCCTGAGCAATTGCTGCCTTCCATCGGTGACGGTCCTGGGCACACTGCTTCCAGTCATCAAGGCCAAGCTGTCTTGCATCCGCGATGACTTGGTCTTTGTACCGGAGGTTCGGTCTTCCTCTCCTTCTCGAACCAAGAGGCTCGGATTCGAAGGCCCTCTTTGCTGGAGCGTTGTTGTCCATTCGCTCGATGTGGCCGAGCCAGTGTAGTCGACGGATTTTTTCCTTCCGGACTACATCCACATTCTTGTACAGCTCGTAGAGTTCGCGGTTGTGTCTTCTCCTCCATTCGCCTTCCTCGCAGACGGGACCATATATCCGACGTAGAATTTTTCTTTCGAAGGCACCAAGAATCAGCTCTGCAGCCTTACTTAATGTCCAGCTTTCGGCTCTATAAAGTAGGACTGGCAGGATAAGGGTTTTGTAGAGCATGACTTTGGTCCTTCGAGTCAGGAGTTTCGAGCCTTTATTCTTTTAACTTTTACCTTTAGCTGTTCATAATGTCATGTCGTGGCGAGTGAATTGGATTCCAAGATCTCAAAACCATTACGTTATTGACACATCCTCAGGACTAGTCTTTAAGGACACTAGACAGGGTATTTCTACATTTCATATCATAGTTGCTGCACATGCACAGTTGTTGATCACATAATCGGTTGATCGAGAGTTGGGTTAAAGTTTGAAAACTTAAATCCGAGATAGTCTTCGTGATTTATAGTCATGGTTATTTTATTCGATGTGCACTTCCTAGTTGAGATGTTCGATGGATCTATATCATACATATATCATTCTGCAGTGCATACAAATTAATTCTCCTCCTCTTAAACTCCTCGCAGACAGGATCAAATTTACAAATTTATCTTATTTGCAATTAGATTACAAGCTACTGCTAGAGAAACAGCATCAAATTCAAAAGGCAAAAGCGAACGTTAACGTCACTTCCTATTCCGCAATAGAGCACCTTTTTACAATTTCTTAACATTCATTTAATTAGGTGTGTATTATCACTGAACAATGCAAGTTTATGTCTGAAAAGACCATCTTTAAGTATATCTCCGTAAATCACATACGTCTTTATCTGATTGGAGACGTACGTCAATTATTGATACCGTTTGTGACTCTTCCACATAACACCGTTAACAAGAAGCACAGGTTAGCTAACAGACGTTACGTATGTCATGAAAATAACATAAAAATTGAAAGAAAAAAGAAAATGAAGAAGCAACGAACAAGCCACACCCGATGTTATGTGATACAATGGAATTCAAGAGTAAGTAGTAATTGCCTGCGTCGTCATGCCACTGATCATCGGAATGAAAATAATCTTGCACACCTCTTTCTCTGAGAATATGTGTGCTGTAAAGTATTGGTGCGGGAGTTGTGGATTAAAGGAAAAACACGAATTTTATGTCGTTAAATGGAATTCGTACTTTCTAATGGTCGATATCGAAGTAAATTATTTATTATGATCATCATAACATCTAAAAATGGTGAGAAGACATTCGTCATTATTTTCAAGCTAGTTAAAGGACGAATGCTCTTGATAGGCTACACTTTTCTAATAAATCATAGGTAATTTTAATCGTGTGGAAAACATAAACTTGTGTTATATGTATATTTATGGTCGAGGTTGACAACTTCAAAGTGTTTCAATTATCTTAAACTATAGTTTTGAATAGGACTTGGCGAGGGTGAAGAACTTTAGTACTTGTTGGGTTATATTGGGGGTGAAATGGGTGACCCACTATCTAAAATTGTAGCTGCCAATAGTAATATTATCTCCTATAGATACCGTTTGGCGGAACGAATCGTGCTCAATAGCATGTACATATATACTCTCTAAATGTTTGCCGTAAATCCAGATGGTTTCGCTTGTTGGTGGCATTTTCCAATTTTCCATCAAATTCTAAGACACCTGTGAACTTCCAATGAGAATAAGCTGGCGGCGATGGATACAAGAAATCAATAATATATACATATTATGTATATGTAATACATAAATCTAGCAGATATCAATCCAATATACCCACGGCAAAATACACCTTAACCAAAAGTGACAATCAGACCTAATTGAGATGGATTGCCCAGCTGACCTTTGCAGTCGAAATAAAAGGAAGCACTGGAGTATATGAATACCTGTGATTGATGATCTTAGATCTTCATTAGTTAATACCTGGACTGTAAAATTGCGTATGACGATTCATTGGGTTAATCCATTCGAAGACCGCTCATTCATGTGGCATGCATCTCAGCATGCGGTTGGGTTACCTCATAATTGGTCAGCTTCTGCAAAATCAAACCAATAGTGAGATGCCAAGGTTGTGCTGGTTCAGGTAATTGTTGATTTTGGAATAATGCTTGGGGTGCCCAAAATTATTCTCGTAATTGCTCGTCTGATTGACATTGAAAAGACAAATTGAACAAATCCAAAATTATCTGCTAAAGAGAAGTGGATAAGATATTCGATTGAGAGTGCACGCTCACAACGCGGGGTAGCCCGTGGCGTTGTGGGTATGTGCGTCGACCCCAACCTCGACGTCGTAGGTTCGATTCCACCTCTGAGCGACAAGAATAATTTTCACGACCCCCACCTCTTTCGAGTCACTGACAATGCTCAAAGAGTATTTTCTGTCTAGGAAAAGCTTCTCAAACTTGGCCGTTCGGAGTCGGCATAAAAATGTAGGTCACTTCCACTCGTGAGAGAACAATAGCACGCACAATACGAGTGGTTGCTGAGAAGCTAGGCCCTGGCCCTCTATGGGCTGTAGCGGCACATATATATATATATATAAATCTTGTCTCTTACAGCAGTGGGACTCAATTTATATTCTGTACTCATTCTATTCAATTCGCGGTGCAACATTCGAAAAAAGTTGTGTTTTTGGTATTTGGACTATGCTGTTACTTCTCTTCCCATCGTTGAACTTATTTTGGAGATCTTTACCATTCGTTTCAAATTGGTGATGTGTAGTCTACATTGTCGGACTACAAGATGAGACTCAGACTACTACAGGATCAGTTTGTTTTCTGTCCATATAATGTATGCACATTCTTAATATAATACAAGTGCTATCAAAGAACATCGGCTGTCGGTAGATGCAATAAAATTGGTGATAATATGCAGACTTGGCTTAGTTCACTATTCCACTGCGTTTCTTCCTGTGCACAAAATACAATCCATTCTATGGAGGTTTATTTTTCGGAGTGATAACACTGTTTTCCAATGACGACCCATTTGACAGTAACAATTTGGATTTTACTCAGTTTGATTAACAACCTTATCACAAAAAGTTTTAGGTTAGAGTAACTTGTGCAAATTGCGCAGATTCCTTTTGGAAATATCTACACGAGGCTCTCCATAGACTGCGTTTAATTTCTTAAGGACATTGTCATTGAAAAACGTTCATTTGAGTGATTATATGTGTGGCTCCAGATAGGTCCTCTCTAATCTGTAGTATACAGAAAAATACTAATATTGAAATCATTTCTCGATTCATATATACATGTCAATGTCTTCCATATACAATCCATATTTTTTACAATTCATCTATATAAAGTCTGCAATACATACAATTTAAGATGTGTGTTATGCAGAGGTATGGTAAAAGTACCTTACTACTATAATATAAATACAATTGTTTAAAATAATATGACATAATTTTTCAAATGGGAAAATCCACTAAAAATGCTCAGTAAAACGAGAAAAAAAAGAAAAAGTAATACATATCAGGTTGGAGAGAGGAGAGATGTCTTAGCAATCACTCAATTAAACATTCATTAATTTAATCTGCTCAGAATTTGAACGTTTGACGTTAGCTTAGCTTCAATGATTATGGAGTCAAAGAACCACGAACGGCCTTGTATTAGCATATTCGACACCAAATTAATTTTAAGAAAATTAATGCATATGGTACACACATTTTTCGGTATCAGTCATCAACTGTCTAACTGCCTATTATCCTTACGTCACTGGTACTGTCACAGATATTTACTCGCATTTGCTTTAGATTAGGCGTGTTATGTGAAAATTGAAATCAGTGCTGGTAAATCTAAGCCCAACGAGATGTGAATTTCTTGATTTTACGACCATTATTTGGTGTCAGATCATGGTAAATACTTCAGATACATATTAAATCAGAAAATTACTACTACTCATTTTGTATTCAGTGTTAATTAATTTCGTTTCTGGAGGGAACACGAGATTCTTAAAGAAAAACGCATCCGTTGATCAACTGGCGTCAAATGTATGATTTGTCGTTCACTACTAAGAGGTTTGGCATCTGGTTGACATTTGGCATTTGGTTGACGTGGTCAATTAGATTGCAATTTTTATAATATTCATAATCTAGATGGTATTCATATTCTAATGAAGGGAAGGGAATGATTTCCAAGCGAATCTGATACAAACGATATTATACACAAATGTAGTAAATTAATGTTTTTTTTTTTTTTTTTGGAACAGCAACACCTATTCGATACAATAACATCTTTGAATACATCGAGAAGGTTGGGATTAGAAAGAGTTGAAGTTAACAATTCAGACTAAACACATAAAACCAATGAGCACGGTCATAATTTACTATGCAAAATGAATTATGCTAAATTTCCATTTGTTGGCGTTCTCAAAAGCAACATGTCAACAACCAGTTTTTTGTGGTTTGATGTGTAGCATTTTAATTCAGAAAATATTACGACAAATTAATTCCTAACACATGTACGATATTTAATTTCCACGTAAAGAAGTCATATGCGACATTTGGCGGCCAGTGTACATTTTTCGCAAACTTCTTGCGTTCTCGTGATTTAAATAGACAATCTTAAGACTTTTAATTGAAATCTGAATTCGACTTAAATGACTTAACGTATACTACTACAACGCCCTTAAATGTTAAATTAACGTCAAAGTGTTAGTCCGACTTACCACACAATAGCTACAAGAGACAAATTTTCTAAGATCTTGCTTGTCTAAATATCTAATTTTTGCTAATGTATGTGCACCTGAACTGAACCACTACACAGTGCAGTGGTCTACCCGACAAGTCCGTTCAAAATATGGTAAGCGCATACAAATGAAGAAATGTAACTTCATTTTCCTCGAGCAATTTCAAATGCTATTCAATGTCATTCAGCGGCATCTATGACCAGCCTACTTACGCTTAGCGAAATTTATGCTAGCTTGCATCAAATTCGTTAACGCCTCTGATCTGTGATTGATCATGGTCAAGATCAACAATGTGCAGGAAACCTATTAATCATCGTGGGCTATGTCTCCATTGTGACTCGGCGATCACAGGCGGTGGCTTATAGGTAATGATGGGCTCTGCTAAAAACCAGTTAGACGGACGCAATCCAATCACAACTAATGATAAAACATTTGCGGTTACAATTCGAATAATCTTTTTAATCTGCGGGCCATCCACGTTGGGCAATTTGAACAGGCTTTGGATCGTTTCGGTGCGGTTCAGCGTTATTTTGGGCGTCTGCTTTCATCTTGTTCGCTCAACGAGGCGATGTTTTTTTTTTGTTTTTTGTGGGCGCATCTTGCTGAGCGTTTTCTTTTTTCCCCACATTCAGTGCTTATGGATTTATGTTAAATCGAACGTTTTGAAATAAAGCATTGCAATACGATTCGCTCGGGACTGTGTATAAAAGCTTTGAAGACGGAAATTTGGACATCAGTTTCCTATTTGCAGTTGCAGTGTTCATAGTGCAGACATCTTTATAGTCTTCAGATATGTTCAAGTTTGTAAGTGTTACTGCCTGGTACTTGAGTATTTTTTTATAACCATCGTCTGGATATTCTTTGCAGTTGGTTGCTTTTGTAGTTTTGGAAGCTGCCCTCGCCCTGCCCCAGCGACAATTGTTTGAGGAACCTCAAGTGACTCGGCTGGCTAGTCAGATTAATGAGGATGGTACTTATGGATTTGAATACGAACTGAACAATGGTGTGGCAGTGCAAGAGTCCGGAGTTGGTGGACAATACGCCAGTGGTGGCTTCCGCCACATCTCACCGGAAGGCGAGGAAGTGCAATTGACTTATACCGCTGATGAGAATGGATTCCACCCACAAGGCAGTCACTTACCAACTCCACCACCAATTCCACAGGAAATCCTCAAGGCATTGGAATACATTCAAGCCCATCCAACGCCAGAGGAGCAAGTTGACAGGCAACGCAGGTTGCAGTTGAATCAATAAGTCAATAATTTGACATCATTTATCGTTTCGGGCTAGTCATGCTCTCTATTCCTTCTGTACGCACAACTTTATTAAAATAGACTGAACACATTTTTACAAAAAAAAAAAAAAAAAAAACAATACCTATGAATGAATGTAGTTTTATGTTTCACTTACAGATCCTTGGGTACTTTAATTGTCTGCGAACGAAGAACAGATATTTACTGTAACCTTTGTCATTGTCTTTTACCAACAAATGATTTTTCTCGAATTATCGAAACTCGAATTATTATTATCCTAATAGAATACAGCCCTGTGTATGTAAGTATGTTACACCTCTACCGCATGTGAAAAAAGACATTAAAACTCATCAGCTCCGTTTTCGTAAGTGGTACATTGCTGGCGCTATTTGCAGATTCCAGGTTCAAATCTGGAGCTGTTTTCTTTTGCAATGAATAAAATATGAATGCGTATGACATTCTTCTTGTCGTATGACAGACGCTTCTAGTAATAATATAATAAGGGCGACGATACAGACCGTAGATGACCACGGCCTAGCTTGTCAGCAAGCACTCGTGTTGTGCGTGTTTTTGTTCTGTCAAGAATGGAAGGGACCAGATCAGGGACAGTTTTGTGCCGACTCCGAGCAGCCAATTTCGAGAGCCACATGCACACCTTAGACTTTTGCACAACCTTAAAAAAATAAATTTTTTTTTAAGAAATGTCCCTAAAGTGTGGCAATCATTACCTATTCATACGATTTTTTCAAATAAGTCCCTGCGATTCTCGTGCAAATTCTGATTCGTTACCACACAGAATCAGTATCGATTCAAATTCTTTGATCTTTATTTTATTTCACTTTGATAAATTTCGCATCACTTAGTAGTAAATCAGAGAACGATAATCAGGGTTTGACGTAGATAGACGCTAGTAAAGAGACATTGGTGTTGTGCTCCATTTAAACTAACTTCCGGGTGGAAGTTAATTTTGTTCTCAATATCAAAATAAAGAAAAACGCAACAGTTTGCAGTGTTTGCTCAATAGTAGAATTGTCTATTTATGTACATAATTATTTATTTTGTTTTGACTTATTTATTTATTTATTATTATGCCAAAACCGCTCCTGGCCTCACTCAGGGTTAGTTTCTGACAATGTACAGATGTATTCTCTAAGCTTACTCACAATCGAATTGCATTCATTCATGCCTAGATTCACGGTGAAACTTAAAACTTACTTTAAACTAACGTGACTCACAGCTTATTCGTTTTTAAATTTAAACAAAATAAAAATGCAGAAATGTTAATTGAGATCTAAACTTAAGGAAAATAGCTTGATTTATTAATTTTAGCTCAAAATAACATACAAAATTAACAAGAACAAAATAAATATAAAAAATAAATAAAATTCCAGATTCTGGGAGCAAGTCATATTTGCTGATGAGTCCAAATTTAATATTTTTGGATCCGATGGACGATCTTATTCATGGCGTAAGCCAAATACAGAGTTACAAGATAAACACTTAAAGCCAACCGTCAAGCATGGAGGTGGTCATGTCATGGTTTGGACCTGTATGTCAGCAGCGGGAGTCGGAAAGTTACAATTTATTGAAAGCACAATGGATAAAATGGTCTATCTTAACATACTTAAGGACAACTTGCTTCAAAGTGCAGAGCAATTGGGAATAAAGGACACTTTCCGGTTTTACCAAGACAATGACCCGAAACATACTTCGGGAATTGTTCAAACTTGGCTTATTTATATTTGTTCCCACGTTAAAAAGCCGCCAGCACAGTCTCCAGATCTTAATGTTATTGAAAATCTCTGGTCCATTTTGGACGCAAATATTCGTAAACGTGTAATTTCGAATAAAAACGATCTGAAGACAGCCTAAATTGAAGAATGGGCAAGAATACCTTGTGCACAGCGAAGAAATTAGTGTAATCATATCCTAACCGGCTTAAAACTATTATAGGCCAGAAGGGGGCCACACCAAATATTAATATCAATGAAAATATTTTGTATTCTCTTTTTAATTCCTTTTTTTTGTAAATGGGTCAAATAAGCTGTGACATTGAATTATAGAATTTTTTTTGTTTTTTTTTTAATTTTGTATGTTATTTTGAGCTAACATTAATAAATGGAGCTATTTTGCTTAAGTTTAGATCTCAATTGACCTTTCTGCATTTTTATTTTGTTGATAACTTTTTTCCATTAAGGAGCCATACTAGTTTAAATTTATAAATAAGTGGAGGATCGAATAAGCTGTGAGCCACTGTATACCTTGAACAAAGTTCAAGTTTTTGGTTGAACTTGTCCGGTTTCGCAATTCAGAGAAGTTATCCCATTACCGAACAGCAAATGTCTGAGAGAAAAACGTACGAAAAAGAGAAAATGAGTGCTTAACACGATGGCTACGGTGCAGAACTGAGGTTTAACCGACAGTGTGCTCTAGTTTAGGGAGAGAGAGTAACTCCAGTACAGAGACCAAGTTATCATGGATGTAAGACAGCTGGGCCTAGATGACTGGAAGCAGCGCGCTCAGAATCGTCACCGATGGATAGTGAGTCGCCGGCCTGTTAAGTAAGTGGTCTCGTTTAACTTAAATTATAATAATAATATAATAATAATATGGGTGGCGCTACAGCCCGTAGGGGGCCAGGGTCTAGCTTCTCAGCAACCACTCGTGTTGTGCGTGCTACTGTTCTCTCACAAGTGGAAGGGACCTACAGTTTAATGCCGAATCCGAACGGCTTTGTTTGAGAAGCTTTCTCTAGACAGAAAATACTCTTTGAGCATTGTCAGTGACTCGAAAGAGGTGGGGTGGTGAAAATTATTTTTGTCGCTCAGAGCTGGAATCGAACCTAGACGTCGAGGTTGAGGTCGACGCACATACCCACAACCCCACGGGCCACCCATAACTAATCTTACATCTACAAAATAATACAATTTGTCGAATACATTTTATTTTATTATTTTAATGATGACTTGAAGGAAAAGCTACTAAAAACCTTCATCAAAAACAAGAATTAAAAGACAAAATTATTTAAAAAATGTAGCCAAAATGCAAAGTGCTTATTTCGTCGGGGGAAGAAAGATCTGACTTAGTGCGCATATTGTTCGACTCATCATGTTAAGTAATTCGCTTGAGCGCTCACTGACAGGCATCAGGCAATATAATAAATACATGATTTATAAATTAATTAATAATTCAAGAAATAAATAAATAAACAAATAGACAGATGAATGAATACATAAATAAATATATAAATAATTTAATAAGTAAATAAATAAATAAATATGTATATAAGTAAATAAATGGATAAATAAATAAATAAAGATATAAATAAATATATATAAAAAGAAATAAATTAATAAATAAATGGTAACTGAGTAAATAAATGGGTAAATAGTGAAACTAAGTTAAGCAGCTAGGCTTGAAATTACGTCGTTGTTGGATGATAGGCAATAATTTATATAACGTCGATAAAGTCGCTCAGTTCTTGTAGTAATCATTTTACACATTTAGCTATTTTATGAAGTTCTTTTGTAGAGAAACACCAAGGTAGGTTAAGGATCATTTTAAGCAATGTGTTTTGGGCGGTTTGTAGTTTGCGTAAATGGCAATTCGCACACTTGCTCCAAATAGGGAACCCGTAAAATATTTTGGGTTGAAAAATTGATTTAAAGATTAGGAGTTTATTTTCATCAATTAGTTTTGATTTCCTGCATATAAAGGGGTACAGAATTCTGGTCGTTGTATTAATCTTTTTGATTGTTTCCTGGATATGGAGGCTGAATGTAAATTTCTTAGCTAGATTTATTCCAAGATATTTTGCATTTGATTTCCATTCAACCTGAGTACCATTGAGTGAAAGGTTGTTGCTTGGAAGAAAGCAAGCTTTTCTTTTACGAGTGAAAAAGATAGCTTGAGTCTTTGAAGCACTAATGTTTATATTCCAATTGTGACAATACACTAAAATATCATTTAATCCTGATTGAAGATTAGTTTCAACATTGAAACCAAATGAATCTGAAAAATAAATGCAAGTATCGTCAGCAAATAAGGCAATATTACGCCAACACGATTTTCCAAAAAGCAGTGCAATTGGTAGCATACGCGGACGACATTGACGTGATTGGTCGAATTCAGCGAGCCGTCAATGCAGCGTTTGCTTGTATTGAAACGGAGGCGGCAAGAATGGGCTTAGCGGTGAATGGGTAAAATGAAGTGTATGCTGTCATCCACAAAAATCAAATAATCAAATCAAACATCGATGACTCGATCAAAACGTCACCATAGGTAGTTACAACTCAGAGGTGTTATATGACTTCAACTAAATACATTGGCTACCAAGTTAATAGTACGAACAACATCAGTACCGAGATTAAACGCAGAATAACTCTTGCCAACCGCTAGTAACCCTAGCTCACATTATATAAGACCTTGATCATCCCTGTCCTGCACTATGGCGCTGAAGCCTGGACAAGAAGTTTATTTTCGTACTACAATCTTGACAGCTTTTGACTGATACATTTTACAAATAATGGATTCAAAATTTCGCACTCATAACTATTTTAGCTAATAGAAATACTGTGGAAATAAGAGTGACGTCTTAGGCGGCTGTTTAAAAGGACAGCTATTTATTCCTACATGTTGCTGAGTTTGAGCGCCAAATGAAGTGTATGGGTTAAATGACCGGCGCCGGCCTTTTCGAAGATGTAACAATATAAATAAAAAAATAAAAGTCACAAAATGACGCGCCATGGAAATTAATAATTTTCAATTATACAACGATAAACTTTAAATTAGGCCAAATGACCCCCGTGCGTCTTCTAGTGTTCTCTTTCTAGTGTTAATTCATTTATACTTACGTCAGATTTCGATGTTCGTCGCTGACCTACTAATACTTGCTTCGCACTTACCTTTGCTGTTGTATATTGCTCATAATTATAACTATTTGGTGGTTTTTAGAAACTTAAGGATGTCCTTAATCTTTATGTGCTCAAAGCTGCCGAGGAAATAGCTGCCCATGTATTTTCTTCTTACTTCTGCAAGGGCCGGGCGTTATCCCACTGGCTTGGAGTTTAAGGCTCGAGCAGTGTTGTCTATGCGCTGTACATGGCCTATTCATGTCAGGCGTTCCGTAGACGTGAGTCTAGGCATGTCGGTGTATAGTTCGTATAGTTAGTGATTGAATCTTCATCAAGATACCATTAACGCAAGCAGGTTTAACACTGTCTCCGCCTCCTCATATGCCCAGCAGTCATTGCAGCCCGCTCCCAGTCTTCTGCCTTCATTACCAATGGCTAGCGATTTGCAAATACTGCATACGAGATATAAGTCCCTCCAATCAAGTGCCAGAAGAGTTTTAGTTTTTGATGAATTATATGTATTCAGTTCCGACCATGAACAGTTTGTTTTGCAGGTGGCGTTCTTAGTTCTTAGAATTGATTTTATCGCATTCATTGGAGGTGAGGTGTCTCCTGAATTTGTGCTAGAAGTAGACTCGCTCCACTTAATGCTACTTCGTCGGCTCTGTCGTTTCCCGGAATACCGCTGTGCCCAGAGTTAGGCGGCAGAATCTTGCCATTTTGGAGTTAGTCTTTTGACTATGTATGTGTATATGTATATAACAATAGATTTTCCGTCTATCGGGGACATTAATCGCCGAAGGGCTGCCTATTGAATAGCTCAGAAGTATTAGCTATTGGAGCTTGGAAAACAACACGGTGATGCGGGAGTTGCAAAGCTATTGATATCTCAGGTAATGTATTTTGATTTTAGTGCTATCACCACACCAGTACTCCGTAATTTAGTACTGGTAAACAATTGCTGTGTAGATCCATTGTGTTATTCTAGGACAGATTCCCCATTTGGGTACTACAATTCTCCAACGTTTATATAGTGTTTATGATGGGCTCTTGAATATTATGTCTCCACTTTAGCTTACTGTCTACAATCACACCCAAATATCTCGCTCGATCAGTGAATGTTTATTATTTATCCTTTAATCTTCGATGGGGGCGACGATGGGAATTTCTTCTTGTGAACAGCACTAGCTCAGTCTTTGGAGAAAGATTTGAAAAAAGCCTCCAGCGTAAACAGCTGCGATCAGTAAAGGTGAGTAGAAAGTTGCACGCGTAAAAATAGTCTAAACTAGAACTTATGTCGGTGACAGCGTCCACATTCCTGAACCTGCAATATGTATTAACAGCATTCTTCTTTGTTTTCTTCATTCCGAGGGACTTGGGCAACAACGAACAAGTGTATCCAGGCAGCACGATCTATCCTTGTCGCCTTACATGAGCGCCTTACATGAGCCATCCATAAGCGTTGGTAGGTGTTCGTAGGTACATGCTGCTATACAGCCCGGACAGTTTGCCGTTGAATTTTCTTCTCCAGACGCCATCAACGCAAACAGGATTAAAGATATAAAATTTGGCTGATTTAATTTCCAACGCCAGTACGAGTACATGTGAATTCTATCGAAATTAATATATGTAGCATTTGTGCTGTCTTACATGATATACTTACAGCATGAGCATAAAATCCAATATCTCTCCCATATATATCACCACATTTTGGTGGATATATTTACATTATATAAAAATCGGTGCAAGTTTCACGTTCATAAACAGACCAGATTAGTTGGTAGAGTGGTGTGAGAATAAATCACTTTAATTGCAAAATAAATAAAAAACTCATACAGTTTAAATTAACATTATATACATACTTATTGTATGACAAACGATATTTTTTGTTTTTCCATTGTCTTAACAATAAATAAATAATAACATTCAACCTACAATTGTCGGCGAGAGAGTACTGAAAATTCTAACTCTAATTTTATCCCACAAATTAACAAAGGCTGGCCTTCGCCCTTATGAATGGTAAAAATCTCGAATTTTGCAACCAAAATAAGGGGTAATATAACATCGCCCATTAACTTTTTTACAGTAGTCCTCATGCTATTGCCAACTTTTGAATAATAGCATAATCTCCAAAAGCAATCCTCATGCCATTGCAAGTTTTTGGGTGATTGATATTACGAAGCAGTAATATCCCTCTATTCTGCCGATCGCGCGCTTCTCATGCTCTTTCTTTTTTCTCCTGAGAAGCCGGTGTTCGTCTCTCCTCTTCTGCTCGTAGAGCTCCCGAGCAGCTCTTGTCCTTCTTTGCAGTGCCGCTTTGTATGCTTCTTGCTTGGCTGTATTCGCCTGCCGACACTCATTGTTAAACCAGGTTTTTGTTGTGGTAGCGGATTGAAACCCAGCACATCAGAGGCGGCATCTCTGATGGCTTTTTGGCAATGCTGTCACTGGTCTTCAATATTTAATGTTGGCGGCGTAGGATTTCTTAAGAGGTTAAGGGAGACACGATCGGAAGCCTGTAAGGATAATCAAGGGAACATCGTAGTAGAGTCACAGTCGATGCTGCGGATATGGAGAAACCATTTCTGTCAGGCAGAACGAACCATTCAACCCCAAAGAAGGGGACGATGAAGATCAACAATTCCGTCCGCCCGACCCGGATGAAGTGACGATTGTTATATCTAAACTGAAATCCAACAAGGCTGCTGCAGCTGACGGCCTACCCGCCGAGCTTTTTAAAGCCGCAGGCGATGATTTGGTAAGGAGCATGCACCAACTCATTTGTAAAATATGGTCTGAGGAAAACATGCCCGATGAATGGAACCTCAGCATTGTTTGCCCGATCCACAAGAAAGGAGACCCCTTTGACTGCGCCAACTATCGGGGGATAAGTCTCCTTAACATCGCCTATAAGATCTTATCTGCCGTACTGTGTGAACGCCTAATGTCATTCGTCAACAACTTGGTCGGTCTATACCAGTGTGGGTTTAGGCCAGGAAAATCCACCATCGATAAAATATTCACACTTCGGCAGATTTTGGAGAAAACCCAGGAGCAACAAATCGATACCCACCACCTGTTCATCGATTTTAAGGCCGCGTGTGATAGCATTTATAGAGACGAGCTATACAGAGCAATGTCTAGTTTTGCCATCCCTACCAAACTCGTCCGTTTGTGTTTGTGTAGGATGACGATGGAGAATGCACGCTGCTCCATCAAGGTCGGTAAAGACCTAACCGAGACCTTTGATGTCAAAAAAGGATTCAGACAAGGCGACGCGCTGTCATGCGACTTTTTCAACATCGTTCTTGAAAGAATTGTTCAAAACTCGAACGCCAACACCAAAGGAACAATCTTTCAAAAGTCCGTCCAACTACTCGCATGTGTCGACGATATTGACATTATCGGAAGAACGCAGCGTGATGTCAATGGCGCTTTTGTGGGTATTGCAACGGAGGCCGCGAAGATGGGTTTAGCGGTAAATGAGGGTAAGACCAAATATATGCTGTCAACAAGAAAGGACACCCAACATCGACGTCTCGGTCAGAACGTCACGGCAGACAGATATAACTTCGAGGTAGTCAAAAACTTTATCTACCTAGGCACCGCTATCAACTCAGACAATGACACCAGCGCTGAAATCAAACGAGGAATAGCTCTTGCCAATTGGTGCTTCATTGGGCTAAGAAAGCAATTGGAAAACAAAGCCCTCTCTCGAACAACCAAGGTAACGCTTTACAAGACCTTAATCGTCCCAGTCCTGCTATATGGCGCGGAGGCATGGACTCTGTCAAAAGCGGATGAAGCAGCTCTTGGTTGCTTCGAGAGGAAAATTCTTCAGGTGATTTTCGGTCCCATCTGCATAGATGACTGGAGGCTGGAGACGCTTTTTGGTTGAGGCCCAGGTCCACCCCGTACTGAAGCGCCACCTTAAGAAAGTAAGTAAGTAAGATATTACGAAGCATAATAACAGTCACATATATTAATATATTTGTTCTTGTCTGGAAAAGTTGGTTTTTTCGATGAGCTAATATTGAATTTTACATATCTGTGCTGTATATTAAGGATAGACTATCAACCAACCCATCAGTCTATGATGGAATACGATAAACAAGTTTAATCAATTTGCATTGCACCATACATGCTCCAATTGTCAAAAATTGCTTTGAAAATGCATGAGCCGAACACGACTGTTTGTTGTTAGAATATGATGACTTCAAACAAGCCTTGGTTTTATTTGCTGGAGTTGTTTTTTGTATAGTGGGCGATGTAGCTGCAATGCCAGAAGATGCTAGAATTTTGGCGTAAGAATGACCCGTTTTCGAGAACGCTTATGACACATAAAAGGTTTTATTTCCATTTATACAGACGTATATAGATATCCATTATGCTACTTTGTAAGTAGACCGAGTTCAGGTGATTCACAGGCACATATTTGTGCAGTATTTGTTAAAACACACCACGAGACGCTTGCAAGTAGCTAAGGATATTACGTAATTGTTTCCTAAATAAAATTATACCAAATGAAAACCTGTTGCACGCATTCTACATGCTAACACAAATAAGAATTTGTATTACACTTTTATTTGGTAACCATCGCCTCACACGTCTTGATACCGTCCTTCGGAATCTTCACCAGTCGACGGTACGCAAGCTCGCTTTATATACCTATCAATGCTAGACTCTTCTCGTGACTTATTAATTAATGCTGAGTCCGACTTGACAGTGAAACAAAACAAAAATTGAAGACTTGTTGGTAATTAAAGATCAAGGTCCTAATGAAAAATGTGTTAATTTTCCAGAAATTGATTTGGTAGACTATCAGGTTCTTCGTTGAAACTATCAGCCCATCCTCAACAAAATCAACTTGTATAAATCCCCAAGAAGCTGGAACTAGTTGTCATATTTGGTTTTACTTTCGTTCGAATTGCAACGGTCTTTAAAAATCCACCACAAAAATGTTCAAAATCGTAAGTTATTTGAAGTTAATTTCAGTTCCAAACTTTGAGTGTGGGTGAAACTTGGTTAAATCTTGATCTTAATTCTAGTGCACCTTTGCCGTCCTTCTGGTTTGTGCTGCTGCTGCACCAACTGATGATGCCACTGCAACTGTTACCAACTTCAGCAATCAAGTAAATCCTGATGGATCGTTTGCATATCAATACGATACATCGAATGGAATCAAAACTCAGGCAAGTGGTACAGCTACTGGAGCTATCCAAGGAAAAGTTGAGTACTCGTCGCCAGAGGGTGAACCAGTTGAATGGACCTATGTTGCCGATGAGAATGGATACCAGCCAAGCGGTGCAGGCATTCCAGCAATCCCAGAGGCTATTGCCAGAGCTTTGGAATACATTCGTGCCCACCCACCAAAGGATACTGCCTAAAAAGTTGTACAGTATATGTTTTTATTTTGTTGTTTTGTTATGAGTTTTAGTTGTTTGAAGTGATTTGTTCAGTTTTTTTTTTCAAATACAATACTTTAAGGATAAAAGTGAAAAAAATAAATTGACGTTGTTTTTTAAATCAAATCATGTGGCATCAGCGACTTTTGTCTCTCAAAAATAAAAAATCCATACTAGTGCTTCCAGGTGTGAGCAAAGCATTCTTAATTTTCAAGTAGAATATCACAAGTAAATTTGAATATCTAATTCTAAATCATGTGATAGCGTCTTCAATGCTATGGATTGAACTGCTTCTCCCGTTTAGCGTATGAGCACCGATGTTCAAAAGGTCTTTATATCCCAGTCATTGCAACTGAAAAAGCCTCTTCTTTACAATTGCGATCGGCATACCCAAGAAATGCAACAATAGAAGGCGGCTATTCTACGGCGCTTAACTATGCGTGTGCCGCATGACACGCTACAATTTGCCTAATCACCGCCAATTGATGATGACAATCCCTATCATTTACGACACCATACCAGCGACATCAGTTCCGAGCATACCAGCAATATAAAGGCCGTCTTGATGCATAGCGATCTATGAAACAGGTTATAGGTAAAATGCCTTAATGAGTTGTGCTTCTTTAGGTAAAATATAAAAATTATTTGGAGATACAAATATTTTATATAGTATATTTTGTGCAAGAAGTAAAAACACTTCATTTCACAAGACCTCAACATTGCTATCTCCGTGAAGCTCCCTGATCACTGTAGCGTTTTTCAGGCAGAAACCATAGCGATTAAAGAGGCGCTGTCGTGGCTTAAAAAGAATGTGATATCACCATCTGTTCCGATAGTCAGGCCGCCATAAAATCCCTGGACAATGTCATGTTCTACTCTAAAACATCCCTTAATTGCAGGCTGTCTCTTAACGAGATGGCCAAGCATTTTAACATTCACCTCATGTGGGTGCCGGGACACTGTGACATACCAGGAAACTGCAAAGCCGACGACAACCTCATCCCTATCGATAGAAGGGGTACCACCTTCCATGCCGATCGCTACAGCCGACCATCTTCTTAAGTTCCATACAATTAAAACCACCAATGACAAATGGCTAGAAGCCACCACCTGCCTTAAAACAAAAGAAATCTGGCCGTCACTCAAACTAAAACGGTCACTCAGTCTACTTGGACTCAGCAAGCCCTCATTAAGGACCCTCATAGGAGTCATAACCGGGCACTGTGTAATTGGCACTCATGCTCGCAGGATGGGTTCCCCATATAATGATTTTTGCAGAAGCTACATGGATGAAGAGGAGGAAGAGAATACTAATCACCTTCTCTGCTCCTGCAGTGCTCTTGCCAGTCGTAGGTTCCTGCACCTAGGAGCCTACTACTTCAGCAGTCGTAACGAGCTAAAAAGTGCCAGCATTGGCCAACTAAATCGGTTCATCAGCAGCACCAGGAGAGTCAATCCGCGTGGTATCACAATGGGCCTACTCTGGCCTAAGTGTGACTGCTCTGCAGCAGTCAGCCACTACAACCTAACCTAAAAACACTTCATTGAGAATTTTGTTAATGTAGACAGCGACTTTTCTCCTGCCTTGGAGTTGCTAACGTTCAGAATTTCATTGAAATTGATCTTCTTTCTTCTTACCACGAGAGCTGAATTTTTGTCTGGTGTTGTTGCTGCCGACTCCGAATGAGTATCCGTCTATATTTCTAAACAGGAATTTTCTGTAAGCATTATCAATGTCTCGAAAGAGTCAACGGTCACAACTAATTTGTCTCAACTCCATGAGCCACAAATAAATGCAAGAATATAAGTACAGAAACCCTTAAAAACACCATTTTTGCCTTTGAACAACACAGGTAGAAAATAAATTATACAATTTAGCAACATTTTTTATTAATGTTTCCTTAAAGTTTATAGACAGGTAATAATATAATTTAATTTAGAAAAAATTTAGTTAAAATCCACTGACTATCCCTTTCATGTTTTCGGTAAAAATACGGCGAGTTCCTATTAAGAGAATCCGACCACTCGATTGATCGATCCTACAGGCAGAAATAATTTGATTGTACCTTTAGGAAATATTTTATGAACTCTTACTATGCCGTTAGTGTTACGCCATGGGCGAACCCTCATCGATTTAGCAAAGTACGCTTCCTCCCTTTACAACACAGCCACTCTAAAAGTGACTAATCACTTTTCATAATTTGTACAACAATACCCCGGTTTTGACGTTCCGATTTGCGTCGTGTTTTAAAAATGCTCTGTTACTTTAAGTGCGTGTCTTTATGTAGGATTGCCAATTTCTGGGAAATTCTCTAAACTGCAGGAAATCTCAACTTGGTTGTGAAAGATGATTGATACGTTTGCTCAGGTCAGGTTGCTAGTCAAGTCAAAAGAAAATATTTTTTAAAAATGAGTCGAAAATGAAACCAAGCTTAGAACGAAAGTTAGAGATCTTGAAGCGGTTTAAATCGGATGAAAATGCTGTTGATATTGGAAGATACCTTGGAATAGCCCCTTCTACAGAAAAATCTATTTGTCCTTTAATGGAAAAAATGGAATCGCTGTTATGCATTTGGATTGAGATTTAAAATCAGTGAAGAATGCCACTGGGTCAATTGATAATTCAGAAGAAAGCTTTAACCTTATTTGACGAACTTAAGGAAAATTATCCATTATCAAGTGCCGAAAGTTGAGATGTATTTGAAGCAAGCAGAGGTTGGTTTCAGCGTTTTAAAACTCGTACAAATTTGCATATCATTGCATTAAAAGAAGAATCTGCAGATATTTCAGCTGCAGACAAGTTCAAACTGAACTGAAGCAATCATTGAAGGAGGTGGATATTCTGGATATTCTATTAATGAGCTTCTGTTATACGATATAACGAAAGTTTGATTGCAACAGGGATAAACAATGCGGTGAACGATGAAACACTTTCACTTGAAGCCGGAGCAGAACATAAAAATCTTACCACAGCTAAAATTTGTGAAGTGATGCAGTCGATATCGCAAGCAATGGACATTTTTGAAAATAATGATCCGGATGAAGGTAGCAGAGATGTATCCGAAACTTTTGATTGTTATAAGAAAATTGTTCATATAAAAAAAGTCCAAGATTGATAAGTCAGACAGTGGAAATGGATTCAGATAACCCAAACTCGTATCTTTATACTATGAAGGTCCGTGGCGTTGTGGGTACGTGCGTCGACCCCAAACTCGATGTCGTAGGTTCGATTCCAGCTCTGAGCGACAGAAATAATTTTCACGGCCCCACCTCTTTCGAGTCACTGACAATGCTCAAAGAGTATTTCCTGTCTAGAAAAAGCTTCTCAAATTTGGCCGTTCGGATTCGGCGTAAAACCGTGAGAGAACAATAGCACGCACAACACGAGTGGTCGCTGAGAAGCTAGGCCCTGGCCCTCTATGGGCTGTAGCGCCACCCATATTATTATTATATTATGAATTCTTACTTTTAATTGCTATCTTATTATTTTTGTTGTTTTTTTTTTTCATGAATTATTATATTTTTTTAATAAAAACTTGTTATGAAAAATATTTATATTTTTAGCTTATATAGTAGGAAATAAAATAAATTTATATGTAAGTATGTTCATACAAATGTATGTAGGTATACATCTTGTTTCGGTTTGCGTCGTTTCGAGTCGCAACTTTCCAGTCCCAATTAGCGACGCAAACCGGGGTATTGGTGTACTGTACACTGGTACGGTACATCCACAATCTTGATGTCTAGCTAATTATTCAGTTCAGATCAAATTGGCAATTTACGTCGAAGAATGCAGTACCACAGCTGTATTCTTGAAAACTCCATTTATATACATATCTGCTTCCATGAAATTGAAACGACAACATATGTCAATGCAAAAAAATTATATTCGCGCGTTTCAAAAAACTGGGATAAAAGTAACATTACTTCGTTATAATGTCTTTGATATAATAGGGGTGTTCTTGGAACTGGCAGTAGAAATTAGCACTGCAAAGATGAAAGATAACTCTAGACATTTAATGGTTTTTATCATGAATACATTTACTGATCTTGGTCAGCTACATAATTCGGCTTTCTAACTCTGTCTACCTGCACAAAATGGTGACCAAATTCAGAGCTTATATATGTATGTTGTCTACTTGCACAATTTCATAACAGAACAACGCTGAAGACTGATGACACTTGCAATTTCATTCAAAGAAGGTTTCGTCTACTTGGAACTTATTGAAAGTCCACAACTCATCTTTATATGTTTACATCTAGTCGATTACACAATTACCATTACCAACTCTGTGTAGGAAGTAAACTTTTCATAAGACATTATTCGCTAAACGTGAATTGAAGCGCTTATCAAAATATTTTCTTTAAGCCAGCCGCAGACCGACTGCATACAAACTGTTACCGATTATTACCAAGTTGTTATATCATAATCCGTCTATTTGCCGTAAATTCGATTTGTCACCTTTCACAGCTATTGAAGGCTCATGTGCTCATTAAAATGAAGTTTCCTCACAAACCAATTTGGCAATTAAGCGTAACAGACACTTGACGCAATCAACTGTGTTTTTCTTCACTTAAGACGTTTTAATTATAAAAAAATATTACATACATTCGCTACACACTGTGCAACGTCATCGCCCATAATCATAAATCACTTAACATAGGCAAACGAAACTCTTAAACTTATGCAAATCCAGTCTAGAATCTACCACGGAATACCTTCTGCTGTTGGGGTTCATCGCGTGGAGGATGGGCGCGAATATACTCCAAGGCACGCAGAATTTGGCTTGGCACTGGTGGTGGGGTTGGCAAATGATCACCTTGTGGCTGGAATCCATTTTCGTCGGCAGTGTAAGTCAACTGAATGAGGTTACCCTCGGGCGAGTAGTATTGAGACGACCCGGTAGCGTAATATCCCCCAACTCCTGACTCCTGAGCGGCGATACCATTTGTGGTGTCGAACTGGTACTGATAGCTGCCATCGGGATTCACTTGATTGCCGAAGGTGCGAATCTGAGCATTGACATCATTTGGGTTAGCTGCAGTTGAGCTCGCAACGAGAACTGCGGCGATAATGACCTGAAAGCAGAAAAATATTGAATATTGAATGTGAAAGACCCATAAGTAGGTGAATGCTAACAAAAGGATCACGTATTCACATCAATCCATTTGCCACACCCTGTTTTGGGGTTGTGATCAGTGAAATTTATAGCTAATCCTCAAATTCCTCCCAGTCATTCCGAGAAGTTCACTGCGCAACTGGCTTACTTACAAATTTGAACATTTTTTTGTGTTTTCTTGAATGCGGGACTGATGGTTTTATCTGGCAAACAAACTCTCGGCGGAGATGTTGTTACTTGAGAGCTTAGAAATGTTTTAGTGATTTACCCCGAATGTGGTCGAATTTATATGCAAGATGGTTTGAGTTGCTGGAGTTTTGTCCAGACTCCTATGTCGTCTTTCACCGGCGTACACTGGAGAGTGGTTTGGTGGCGATGTCTGCTCACACAGCACAATCTCTTTGTGTTGGTGATGTGCGGTTTGGTATCTTTTTTAGTTTTTGCGTACCGCATCAATGAGCAGATATTTTTGAGGTGAGAGATTTTAGTTGATGGTCACTGAAAAAAGACTACAAAAACAAAAAAAAAAAACTAATCTGGAGCCATAAACTTTGGGTGATGGCGGTGGTGTCTCATTTAATACATTTATTTATCTTCTTTTTAGGAATCAGTTGGTGTTATGGAACATCGTTGGTGTGATCGGAAAGTATGCGTCTATTTCGTTAAATCCATTGACATAGAGTGGACGCAATAGGTTCCCACGCTACGCGTGTGTAATGATGCAGTCACTAGGTTAATAGCCTAGTCATGATAATGAATTTCGGAAAACCTATCATCTGAACCGGTGCAAATATATAATTTCATATAATTTACGTTATGTTTGTACATCAGGAGAGATTTGAACATCGCTGGCAAAATCAATAAAAAAAAAACAACATCACACACCTTATAAGCAGTTTGTTTTATGCACTTGATCAGATAATTGTGCGACATTCGCATTGCTGCTGTTAGAATAACGACTTCCGGGTTATTTTGCAGCCGCAATGTTTGATCGAACAGTTTATGAGGAAGGAGTGGTGGGAATTCTTGAATTTCTGCGTCTGCATTTGATGTAGGGGAAATTTAGAAAACGAACGTCATTACTAAATAGTATCTATCAACAATATAAATGTACGTATGTCTTTCCAGGAGAAAGGAAAATAGGAACTCTTCACATATTTCTGTTCTTGCCTACAAAAAACGAATCTTGGGCCTCATGACTTTGTAGGGCATGGATTCCAACTCAATTCGCGTATAAGGCAAAAACAACAGAAGATAGCACGATACAGCTCCCAAGAAAAAAAGTTTAATAATTTCAGGCAGCAGCTGACAGCAACTTTTTAAAAATGCAAAGCAAATTGAACCATAGTTATAAATTGAAAAAGTTTTAACCACAAAATGTTGGTTATACATCAATGCCTGAATGTTAATATATTTACTTGCATATTTTTACTGGCCCGTGGCGTTGTGGGTATGTGCTTCGATCCCAACCTCGACGTCTTAGGTTCGATTCCTCCTCTGTGCGACAAAAACAATTTTCTCGACCCCACCTCTTTCGAGTCGCTGTCAATGCTCAATTACTGTCTAGAAAAAGCTTCTCAAACTTGGCCGTTCGGATTCGGCATTAAACTGTAGGTCCCTTCCACTCGTGAGAGAACAATAGCGCGCACAACACGAGTGGTTGCTGAGAAGCTAGGCCCTGGCCCCCTACGTGCTGTAGCGCCACCCATATTATATTATTATTAATAGAGAAATACAATGCAAGAAGGTTCGATCACTTTTCTTATGTCAATTGAACGTGCATTTAAAGCCCAATGTACGATCGATTTTAGCACTGCTTTGGAAAAGCAATGACGAGCAAAATTAATTGAGTGACGGGCAGTTTTGCCTTGGTCATGGTCACTATGACAGGATCCTCTTAACATAATGGGGGTATACTGGTAGGATTGTGACTGCTGACTGCCGTCAGGAAGGTTTGTTTTCGAAAACTTATTGGACGTGAGAAAATCAATAAATTTTTGAAAAACATTTTAATCTTATTGTTAATCTAGCAGTCAGAGAAACATGTGGATTCTTCTATGGTAATCGGATATTGCTGCAAGACTTCATTTTCAATTGTACTTTGGAAATATGTGATTAACAAGCACGAATGCCATTTAATCATTAAATCTTTTTTTTTTAGTATAAATGCCACTCTAAATAGGTTTCATTCTTAGTGCGTCCCAGGTGTAAAAAAATATTTTTTAATAAGAGATAGGTCAGCAGTAAGAAGCTGTTATGAGATATCCAACTTAAGACAATAAAAGGTGTTTAAATTATCACAGGCCACAGGTAGACAAACAATTTTTAAAAATCATAAATTTAGGGTCTGACCGAATCACATGTTTTACACAAATCCCCAATTCATACACCTACATCAGTGAAATCGGTTAAAACCTGTCCGAATATTTGTCTCTGCACAGCAGGTGGCATTTTTTAAATGATACTTCATCCTGACAAGAGCGAAATAACTGAATCCAATGACTACAGTGAAATATCGAAACGTTATACTAGAAATTCAATCATGACCTTGATGCCGATATGTCGATTCTTTGTCTGCCTCTGGCAGTCAATAATACACAGAAAAATAATTCTAGTAAACTTTTCCCTTCTATTCGAAGCGACCTTCTTCAGGAATTCGAAGCCCCAGCTTTGTTTTCTGCTACTAAAACGCGTTCTTTAGTTAGTTTATTTCACGCTTAATGATGTACACAATGCACATAAATCATGTGAATAATATTCACAAGTTTTCTTGGACAAGACGAGTACACCTTTCTAAATCAGTTTATGCTTTTTTTTGTTTTTCTACCCATATTGCCATCGGTGTCATTTGAAAACTGTAACTACATTCTTATTTTTCAGCATACGATCGCACGTTACATGGAAATTGATCATAAAAACCGTGTAAAAGGCTGTTATATATGTTACATTTTACGATCACTATTTTATCCGTCATATTATTACCATTTGTATTAAATGAGCAGTGAATAGTACTTGCTACATAAACGTCAATAAAACATATCACATCTAATTCATAAAACAACTGCAGTGTGGATCATTGACATTAAAAGAAAAAAACAAAAGGAAACAAAAGTTTTCCCCGACCTCTCCCAAAATGAAACGATTGTTTGTTTTTAGGGTAATCGAAGACAATAAGGTCATGAAGACAACAACCACACTTGAAAGTATCGAAACAAAGTAACCAATCGGCCCGGTAACTATCAGCTCACAATGAGTGAATGGTTTGGATGTCAATGTGAATTTATTGTGAAGTGCCATATTAAACGTTAGTTAATGACTGATTTATCATAAACCGACAGGTATGTATGTATTTGGAGCGATTTTGAAGTATCGCATGATAAATTTAAAGGTGTCTGAACATGTGTAGTGTGTAACAGAGAGTTCGAGCTCTTGAATGATTCGAGCGGATGTCAGCCGGTTCGACATTTGCTTGTAACTTTGTTTTTGTTATGCAAATGTGATCCCTCGTTAATTTCATTGTTTTTTTTTTCATTTTAATTTTCTCACTAGCAAAAGTGATTATTATTAAACTGGGGTGTCCCAATGCAAAGTAGACAAGATATCATGCGATAAAACACTTTTATTTGGAATAAATAATTTATTGGACACCGATAGAAGATGATTTCAGCCTAAATAGACGAACAAGTGTTTTTATATTGATTAAAAACGGCGGCGGTTAATTAGTACATACTAGTACAAACTTATATGACTTGTATTTTAGCCAGGATATTCTTTTACCGATTGATTTGCATGTGGCGATTTAAATGATAGCACATCACACTGATGTCTATAACATGTTAACGTTTAGTATGTGGTTGACTGATAATGTCTTTTGATGTATCCGAAAAAGTATACATTTGATGTCTGTCTAGAATTGATGCTGCTCAAATTGTAGCTTAGTAACAACTTGATGATTCCTTCACAATTTGCTTTGCACACAAACTGGATTTAAAAAAAAAGAGTGCTTGGACCGCGGCAGAATTGATTTGGTTCAATGTGGCACCACTTGCGTTTAGTTAATTTATTTGCCTACGTTTCTCACAAATGATGTTGCATAAAAAAATATTCACATTGCTGCAGAATGTCAATGCAGGGATCAGTAATAAGGAAAGTGAGATGTGAAAATGCACTGGTAACTTAACAAATTGCGCTGAGGTCATCAAATTTGCTTGATTCGTAACAATGGCGAAGGTTTTTACAACATATGTAAATAATCTTTCTGATAAAAAAACTCGACGAAATAAAAGAAAGAAAATTGAAACAATCCAGATAAAGAACCTTCAACAGATGGGAAATCTGAACAGCAGTTAGGTCAACTAACTACGACTTACGACAAACAACTATGACTATACACATTCATCCTACCATTGCTATGTGCAGAACCCCAAATATCTTCCGCCTTTCTCACTTGGATATTACACATAGGTACTGCAGAACACATGACTAGCTTGTCAATCTGTGCTCAAAAGATCTCTGTCCAGCTTAACGTGGCGCGATCACGGATTTTAGTATTGTCAGAACTTTGCACAATTGTCATAGGACCATATTTGTTAGGGATATCGGGCTATATGTGAAAATGTTATTGGAAGTGTTTATGTGGTGTCGTGTACAAAGGTCATATGAATTAAAGCTATACTTTTAAGCCTCCCTAACATCGCTTACAAGATACTCTCTGCCGTTCTGTGTGAACGCCTGAAACCCTTTGTTAATAACCTGATAGGTCCTTATCAGTGCGGTTTCAGGCCAGGAAAGTCCACAATAGACCAAATATTTACACTCCGGCAGATCTTGGAAAAGACTCAAGAGATGCAGATCGACACCCACCACCTATTTGTCGATTTCAAGGCCGCATATGACAGCGTGCATAGAGACGAGCTGTGTCTAAGTTTTGACATTCCTGCCAAACTCGTCAGGCTGTGCAGGATGACGATGGAGAACTCTCGCTGCTCCATCAAGGTCGGTAACGAACTCACCGAGACCTTCAATGTCAAAAAAGGTTTTATGCAAGGCGACACGGTGTCATGTGATTTCTTTAACATCATACTTGAGAAGATCGTGGGGAACTCAAACGTAAACACCCGAGGCACGATCTTCCAAAAGTCTGTTCAACTGCTTGCTTACGCGGACGACATTGACGTGACTGAACGAACACAGCAAGCCGTCAATGAGGCGTTTGCTGGCATTGAAGCGGAAGCGGCTAAAATGGGTCTAGCTTTAAACCATGGCAAAACAAAGTACATGCTGTCATCACGGAAGGACGCACAACATCGACGTCTCGGACAGAGCGTCATATTGGGCAGCAGAAACTTTGAGGTAGTCAAGGACTTGGTCTACCTAGGTTCCGGAGTAAATAGAGACAACAACACCAGTACCGAGATCAAGCGCAGAATTACTCTTGCCAATCGCTGTTTCTTTGGGCTCAAGAGGCAATTGAGTAACAGAACCATCTCTCGAAACACCAAATTGACCTTGTATAAAACCCTGATCATCCCAGTCCTGCTCTATGGCGCAGAGACATGGACGCTATTGAAAGCGGATGAAGAAGTTCTTGGTCGTTTTGCACCGCTTCGGCTGAAACAGCCTTTGTTTCCGAGTCATTGGGACAACGGAACAGGGGACGTTCTCGAACGAAATGGTACACACAAGTGGACAAGGACCTCAACCAACTTGGTGTGTGCAGCTGGCGAAAGATCGTGCTAGCTGGAGAGGCATGTTGGTTGAGGCCCAGGTCCACCCCGGACTGTAGTGCCAATCAAAGAAGAAGAAGAAGGCAAAATGACACAAGTTACACATTTGGTTTAATTGCGTTTTTGTACATTTTTGATTAACCCCACTCTTTAAAACTGACAGTCTTCACAATTTAGTACAGAAAGTAAGGGAACAGGCCTAATATGCTCGATGTGTGATATAATAAGTCGATTCCAACAAGTTGAAGTGATTTAAGAAATCATTAGCAGTAAATTTTAAAGTGGCGCGCAAATAGCTTTAGCAAAATTGTGTAGGGAACTATAATAGATTTGGAGAAATTGAACGAGATCTCACGATTTCCTTTAGTGAAAACATGGTATTTCAATAGAAGTCATTAATAGCGACATCGACTATAAGGACGAATTAAGCAAAAGTTTTCAAAAACCCATTAAAACGGAAGAGTTGTAGTCTGTTACATATGTACAATTCGAATGCATCACCATCTGACTAGGTCGCAACGGCGCGGTAACGACTTTTCGACTTTGGCATTTTAAGTACCATAAAGTGATGACTCCCAAGTTCAGTCCTCTCTAGTAATCAGCCGCTGAAATACAAAGTGGAGCACAGTAATAAATGCGTTTGCTCTTCATTCAAAAAGAAAATATTACTCTCTTAGATTTCTTCCCTATGTGTGCAAAAAATTGAGATAAAATACTACACTACTTCACGAGTGAAAATATAATTCTATATATATATAGTTTTCCGAAGTGCAATAAACAAGGGGTTTACAAAAAAATACTGGAAGTTATTTTGAAAAGCGATACAAAGGTATATCAATTATATGATCTTTATTATGTTACTGACACTTTATTTAACTTGTTTCTTAAGTTAAAATGTTAAAAATGTTCTTGGGTAAATAATTACGAAAGGGCTGACCTTAGGACACATAATTTTTATAATGATCCTAGGCTCAGCCCTCCTAGGCTCATCTATCTCCGATTCAAAGCCTAAATCATACTTTTTTCACTTATTTTGTAAATAAATATGCAAATTAAGTATCTTCCAGACTATAGACTTCAAGCACTAAAAAGATCAATATAATCGTTTACATCGTTGAAGAATTGATTTTTAAGGATTAATCAAAAACAAAAAAAACAAAACAGCACCCTACATGTATATAAATCAATTGTATCAGTCGGAATAAGGCGGTGGCATACTGAAACTTCATATATCATAATTTTGTAAGATCGAGCACAAAATCTTAGAAACATGTACTCTGTACTCAGTCTGTCGATTTGCTGATTGTGAAATATATTTTTTAAATTTATGTATTTCTCAGTTTAAATGTTTGAAAAACAATTTTCTTACCTATGTGCAAGAAATTGGTTTTTGATTGGGTTTTTTGGAAATTCGCTCGTATACATTTCTTTTACAATTTCCATCTCTTACTGTACAAATACTCATAGTTACTGATAACCACACCCAGATGTCACATCCAATCGCTTAACCATCTCTGTTCGTGACCAACTTCAGAGCAGACCAAATTTTAAAAAATATCTTTTCAACGTCAAAACAAACGTCAAAAGTTAAAAGAATGTGAACGGTATTACTAATCCGCACAAAGTACGTATTACTAGGCATTTTCAATTGATAAATAATTCCGTGTCTTAATTTGTTTCATTAAAATAAATTGTACGTAAATTTAACGACGACAGAACAATGATATACTAATGTTTTAGTGCGTGACATTCAGACTGCAAACATTTGCGTTACCTTTTCATATTTTCCCTTTTCGTTCCCACTTTGATTTGCGCTCCATTTAGTCATAAGCGGCAGCGACACCAGCTCCGCCTCCATAAATCACTCCAAAAAAGTAAACTCAAGAGAGGTGTATAACATAACAAAGGTTAGTATTTTAAAATAATTAAACGTGTTTTCACGTTTTCGCTTAGTCTAATAATCTTCGTTGCAATAAAAAACCTAATTATGCTATCTATTGTTCTCTTAACTTCACATTACGCTTGGTTAGATGAGAATTTTGTCGTTTGCCCCCTGCCTGTGGCGGACAGCAATCACAAGCGACAGAAGAAGAACCTTATATTTG